>QFEZ01000104.1:338612-390197 GCA_003316425.1 Russula lepida
AACCGACCTGTGCTCTTGCATTGTTCTCCCTTCCTTCTGCGGCTTTACATCTGACTTGGAAACGTTCTTGTCTAAATCAGCCTGATTGTTGATTTTGAGCGTCTGTGCATCGCACTCGCAATCGTCGGTCAACGACCTTTGATGATCCTTGTCTGTCGCTTTTTGTATCAGTGGTCCATGACCACTACGCCAACAGCGTTGTCCTCTGATCGTCCTCGTCGCGACGTCGCGAGCTCCCGACACTAGTTTGCTTCAAAAGGCCGCACCATAATGCGACCCATGGCTCATCAACCAACGGGCTCTCATACGAACCCACAGCATAGTTCACTGAGAGCTATCATACGCCTCCGAAACCGTTCACTGCACTCCTCCATCCGTTACAAAATGAAGCACATTTCCAAGAGAAACCAAAACGCAATGGTAGGTGCCACCTTTCAAGTCACGTGTGCTCATACTCAGAGTAAAAGCAGCTGGGAGCGTACTGCGGTGCATTCAAGACATCTCCTTGTAGCCCACAGTCCTCGAACCACTCCTGGGCAGCGCCCCTTGTTGCGCCTGCTCGATCGAATCCCGTAACAGAGCCTTCGGAATACAAATTCGCATCCCGAGCTCCTGTCATCCGCCGGTCTCCTACTGGCAGCTCCAAACATCCAAGACCAAAGATTGCGCACCAAGGGCAGCTTCCCGTCGCGTTTACGAACGGAAAACTAAACATGTCATCATCATGTGCTTATCGGGCACAAGATCCTCACATCATGCGATCCGGCGATTTGGACAATCAATACGACGAGTTTCTGGCTTCATTCCAGCACCGCATAGATGGAATGACAGGACAAAAAGGCGGTTGGGGTTTCTAAAGTCTGAAGATCGTCAAGAAGAGATATTTATATTTATTTGTACGACAACTACATAGAGTAATTTACGTTGCGCCTTATAATCACGCCTTATGTAAGTAGACTGCTCCAGTGGTGGTCTGGCTACCACAGGGAGCACTCGATTCGGGGAATCCGCATTAATACGCCTCAGATAACGACTCTTTAATGACTCTTCTGATGGTGAGTTGACACTGGATACTAATCGACGGCAGGGAAGCTTGGGGGGCGTCTCCTGGGGCCTGTGGCTCCACATATTACTGTCATCTTCTGGAATCCCACGTGTGGGACCATTGCGCATCTTGACGTTGACACCCCACGTACGAGGCGGAGTTTTCCATCCCTACTCGTCCTTTTCTCTACCTTTCACCATGCTTGGTTCGAGATTAAGGAAGCGTCCATCTGTTGACGTCCCCGTTTCTCCACAGTCTAAATCAATGCATTCTCCTACTTCTCCCGAAGCGAAGCCACGGAATTCCCAGGAACCTTATCCAATGCCGGGCAGTAATCCTGCTAGTCAATATACCCTCATGGAGAAGCTAGGTGTAGGGAGTTTTGGCACCGTTTACAAAGCCATGCACAATGAGTCGAAGCAGACTGTCGCAATCAAACAAATCGGTGCGTCGCTTGCTCCTCTAGCTCTTCTTCAAGTTCGCTCTAGCTGACGAACCCTCCCTTTCTTCTGGTTCGTCGCTCGTCTCTATCTCCAGATCTCGAAGATTCAGATGACGATATTTCTGAAATACAACAAGAAATCGCCAATTTGGCACAACACGAGTCAGAATTCGTCACTCGCTATTATGGCTCGTTTGTTGTCAACTATAAGCTCTGGATCATAATGGAGTACCTAGCCGGTGGCTCTTGTCTCGACCTCCTCAAGCCAAGCGCGTTTTCTGAAGCGCACATCGCCGTCATATGCCGCGAACTCCTTATGGGGCTGGAATATCTTCATGGAGAGGGCACCATTCATCGCGATATAAAGGCTGCGAACGTCCTCCTCTCTGCATCGGGCAAGGTCAAGCTTGCAGATTTTGGCGTCGCTGCGCAGTTAACACAAACGCTCCGGCACACTTTCGTTGGTACACCCTTCTGGATGGCCCCAGAAGTCATCAGACAAGCGGGATATGATGCAAAGGCAGATATGTGGAGCTTGGGCATCACTGCCATAGAAATGGCCAAGGGGGAGCCACCCCTCGCTGAGTATCACCCTATGCGTGTCCTTTTTCTGATCCCAAAGGCAAAGGCCCCTGTATTAGAGGGTCCCTTCTCGGTGGCGTTCAAGGACTTTGTGTCACAGTGCCTGACAAAGGACCCTGCGCAGGTATGTCCTCCGCATGCTCTTACCGCGCGTTTTGTCGACACCCCTATCAGCGGCCCACTGCAAAGGAATTGCTTCAACATCGTTTCATACGAGGGGCGCGTAAGACATCTTATCTTACAGAGCTGATCGAGCGTTATCAAGAATACCGTGCTCGTACACCAGCACGTGGCCAGAATGCCCAACCCTCCACACGAAATAGCATCGCATCATGGGAGAAAGGAACATTGAAGAGTGAATGGAACTTCGAAACGATAAGATCCACGGCCGCTATGGGATCATTCCGCAGCATGGCAAGGGATCTGACGCGACCTGGCGAGATCCCTGATGAAAACGAGGAAGCCGTTTCATTATTTGGGACTGCAGAGGATGGAGAATCCCTGGACACTAACGCCGCAACCAAAGGAAGTGAAATTCCATCAAATCCGGGCGGAGCTGGTTCGGAAATTCAGGCACAGCATAACACTGTTGTCGTCCGGTCCCAATTAGCATCACCTGGGCCAACTGAAGAAGTTTCTCCGTCGGAGACATGTACACCGGTGCCGACAGATTCAAGTGTCAACCCGGACCTCGGTGCTCCACCAGCGTATGTACGGACCCCAAGACGGTCATCTTACGCCGCGCGTATGGCTCCGAACGGCACTATTGTACGAGAAGCCGATATAGGAACTGGAGTGGATACAATACGTCCGGTGAAGAAGATCGATACCACGGGTTCGTTGCGACTTTCATCAGAATTCGTAGGGAGCATGCGAGCTCGTGAGGGTCGGGATGGCAGTAACCCTGGCTCTGTGCCAACATCCCCGACATCACCAGTGAAAGATAAGTTTTCAGCACACAAGCGTGCAGCGAGCGACGCAGCAAAAGCTGCGCGGTCACTTGTGGATGAGGTCGTTCTTCCGACGTTACAAAGGGTAGGTTATCCGTTACCCCCGCTTATGGGCGCTACGCTGACTGTATGACTGATGCCAAGGCCATTACGGATGATATGGACGCGCGCGAGATTGAATCCCTCAGTATGCTATCACGAGGCTTCCAAGAGTTGCGCGATGTCAACCCAGAGCTGTCTTTCAACGTTATCCTGGACATCCTAGCTGGGCTAAATGAGTACGTCCAAATGAAAACATCATTTTTTGGGCTTTATCTGTTTCCGTTTTCCGGCCTCGCTAATGATTGTGTGCCTTCCTCGTCAGTAACGCGGCTATTCGACAACACGTGCAAACATCCAAGATACTCTTTCCCCACAGACGGGTTACGCGAAAGAGCGAGATGACGAATCGGGGACTTGTAGTGACCGAAGTGGTCGAAGACGTCGCTGGTCCGTCAGGCCCAGGGGCCGTCACTACACCCACAACCCCCAGTGCGGACAACGGTGCGGATGCTTCACCAGTTAAACGATCACCCATCGCCGAACTGCTATACATGCGATGGCTGGAGGGACTGAAAATTAAATGGCCGAATATTTTATCATCATCATGACCGCCGCCGCCACAATCTGCTATCGAATTCTTCCACTGTGACTGTGGCACTTCCTCATTTGACTTGATTTACTCGGCACATCTGGCAATTCGTTTCACCGTTTTCTTTCCCCCTTCTCGCAGTTGTGCCCGATTAGAAGGACCCTTTTGCCTCGCGTTTCCCAGGCATTTTACTCATTTACCCGATCATTCATCTATCATCTACTATCACTTCTTTCATTTCATTAATCCCAAGACTGGTTCCCCTCTTACCTCATTTACGATGACCCTTTGACCTGGCTTGGTCACGCTACGCTGCGCACCCCTTGCTTCTACTTTGATGCCGGACGGCTGGTCGTTCCTGCCATTCGTCCTCATTTCTTCTGCTCGTGTTTCTATTTTTACCCACATTTTACTACCCACCCCTTCAAGTTGTATGTTGTCCACGCTTTACGTTACGATATTTACGAAACAACAGATATGAAGACGTAGTCGAAACAGACCCCTGTTGTATGATTCCATATAAAGGAGCTGTTGTACGAGCGAGAGAGCGAACGAAACGACATGAGTCGGAACTCTGGAGGCGATTCGATGCGGGCCCGAAGAATCAAAAGGATCACGATCACGCGTTTTAGAGTGAGTTGGAGTGATTCCGTAATGCATTTAATTAAGTACTGGCGGCCGTACAGATGTCGGCCGTGTCATTCAAGAGGCACGGACACGCCGTGGCCATGTGTATGCACTTCCATGATTGGTGACATAGAATACCGTGACAGGCTAAATGACCAGCGCTGTTTTATTAACGTAAGCGTAGCCCGCGTGGCGTGATACGCAAATTAGTCATTATGACAACCGTAAGAAGCACTGTCCACACAACAACTGCGGCCCAATCATGAAAATGTCCACCGAAAAAATTAGGTACAGAAGAGAAAAACCGTCTTGAGAGTCCGAAGGGTATAGAAAGGTCTCTATGAGGTAAGTACCAACAAAGTTCAGTTCGTGTCAAACTTCAAGGGGCCGACGTCTTATGAGACAGCAAAATGATCATTAGTAATGTCGTAAATAGGGCGTGCAGGGATCGAATAATTGCACCAAAAAAATTGTACTGTGGAACGAGGCGGCTGATCGTCGAGGAACCCGGGATGGAGCAAAATTCCGCGACAGGACGGCGCGCATCTAAATCAGGCAAAGGCTGAACGCCAGCGCCAATGTAGACACCAACAATGTGACGGGTGATGAGTTTAACCTTGGAACCGCGTTGGCCTTTTTCGAACCATTATTTGGGAGTTGGGTGTTGGAGCTATTTCCAGAGGAACTCGTAGGACTAGGTGGTGGCGTGCTTGAGCTAGAGCTAGAGCTAGACGATGTTGAAGTCGCAGTGAGTCCCGCACCGCCATTGCCACCAGCAGTCAGAGGAAGAAGTGTGGGCTGACTCGTGTCATCGGCAACGTTCTGATATGGACTTAGGCCCTCCAAGGTAGCCGCAGATTTGAGATTCCAATTGTACTGTTTCATGAGTGGATAGGCCGCAATAAAGCACTGCACCGAAGCATCCGAAAGTTCATGCTCTAGGACGCTAAGGCCAGGATTTTGAGAACCCGAGAGCCATTTTTGGAAGTTAGCTTGGATTGCTTGGGGGTTGGTTCCTGTTGGTGTACCGAGGGTCCAATCTTGGCTACTATAGCAGGATTGAGACACGAATGGCACGACACAGTCAATAGATTAACATACTCTTGGTTCCAAAGAATGCCCTTCAGACCAAATACCTCCCTGGCGATGGCATTTACACGTGCATCCGTGTCACCGTACGGGGGACGCCAATAACGGGCAAGCCTACCCCCAGTAGAATTGTAGATCAACTGAAGCGTCCAACCAAGCTGAGCCACTATGTCGGCATTGGACAATGCGGTCATATAAGGGTGCGTCCAAGTATGCACGGCGATATCATCCTGGTTTACCTGGAAAGCAGTATTGAACTCCTTCCAATGAGTGATGATATTGGCTCCGATGAAAAAGTGAGTCGCCCTGATATTGTTCTGTTTAAGGAACGCGTAAAGGTTATCGGATGGCTGTGTAAACACGCGAAGATGGGAGTCAGAACTCAAGTGGAGGTACAAAAGAAACAGGAGAATGACTTGCTGGAAGAGGGCCGTCGTCGAACGCGATACTCATGACACCCTGGGGAGGGTCATAGATGTCACCGGTATTGCGACAACCGTGCGAGCCAGAGCAAATTTGGGGACTAGAGGGGTTGACACTAGGATCGTAATTAGGAGCAGTGTTCGGAGCAGATTGTATGGCGGGTGCGATGTTGGGTATTTTTCCAGCGTGAACCGCGTTGTTGAGTGCGTCTTTCCAAGCTTGGGGCATTGCATTCGAATCTGGAGTACTGACAGGGTATGCGGCGGCCCAGGTAGGGGAACCTACTTCTGGGAAGCTGGGGGAAGGCGTGGCCTGACGCCTAAAGAGGGCATGAACGGGGTGATCATCTTGATGATACCAACTACTCGGAAGAGAGCCTTGAGAGACGTGATCATGGACATTGTCATGAGAAGGGATGGCGGCACCGTAGACGGAGGGGACAAGAGGGAGAAGGAGGAGGGCACCAGCAATAGAGGAGAGCATTGTGCTGGTGGAGAGGGTGTGCGCGAGGGAGCCATGACGAGTGAAGGGTCACCTTATAAAGTCGACTCAACTAGTAGTGGGAGTCGCAGTCAGCGCGGTCAGACTTACCGGACCCATGGACCCGTCTCCCGTCCTCCATTTTCCCTTTTTCGCCTCTTCCCCGAATGCCCGCGCCAACTTGTGAGTAAGTGTTGACCTGCAGCAGGTTACCCATTGAAATGCATAGCATAACAGGTCTCCATGTGCGACCATCGTGTCCAGAAACTGCAAGAAAAGCTCTTCAGTACTTCTAATTTCAAATGTTCACTGAGCGCACCGCGACGAGAACCAAGAGGTTCTTTTCTGGGCGCGAGACTTTACTTTTTTGGGAAGTGTACGTTTACATGCTGATTAGTCATGTGGGGCACTAGTCCTAAAGTGTGACAAAATAATCATGTGAACCATCTCGGCGGTTGCCTAACAACAACTTTGTATGAAAGGCTGTGCTTCGCCAGATGCTAAGTTACTGTACCTGCGACTCAAAACAGACAAACATGTGAGTACAGCCACACAGAGCACGAGCACTGCCCAGGTCGACGTTCTGCAAGCCCCATTGGACCTGAACTCGGCGCCCACTCATATGCGACGGCTCGAGAGGCGGCGCGGATGCGGATATCAGTGGATGATGTTGTGAGCGCAACCACATGTGCACAAACGACGTCGGGCGAATAGCCCAACAAGGACGATCCCTCATTATAGTACTAGTTATGGACTTATTAGTCTCTATCTCGTACTCCCACTTGGGACGATCATTTAGTACTGTATTTAAATGCTCGTTCCTCGCCCGTAAAACCTCAGTCCTCTTGTTAATCAGACTGGGGTTCGTATGTACTCAAATTACTCATTCTTGATTCTTGCCTATATGTAGCGCTCTTGCGTATCTATAGGTACTAAAATAATAACTGTTCATCAGACTGAGCGCTCTCGGGTATCTCCTATAGGTACTAAAATAATAACTGTTCATCAGAACTGAGCGCTCTCACGTATCTCCTATAGATGCAACACTGTTCTGTCTCGGAACGATGGGAGCATATGTGACTGCACCCGTAGTCCCCTCGGCATTTTGGTATGGCTTATTCAGTCCGTTCATTTTCGCGGCGGACACGACCTTCCAATTATTGCTGGGCATCAAATAGTAGTTGTTTATAAAGGCCTGAGCCGTATCATTTCTGAGTTCGTGCTCCAGAATGACCAAACCGGGTGTTTTTGAACCTTGACACAGAACGTAAGCATGTCACCCGCAATTGAATGATGCAATATAACTACCGGTGAGCCATTTCTGCATATTGCTACTAATCTGAGCCTGCGTCGTTCCGCCGGTGGACAGTGACCAATCCTCGGTGCTAAGTGCAAGGCCAGATTATGAATCCAACAGAGTGCTGCAACCAGGACAAAGCTAGCACTCACTCTTGATTCCAAATAATAGTAGTCAAGCCGAGGATTTTCGCAATCGCATGGACGCGCCGGTCCGTATCGCCATAGGGCGGTCTCCAATATTTGGGAAGGCGCCCACCAGTCGAGTCATGAATGATCTTCATCGTAAAGGCCAATTCCGCGAAGATCTGCTTGTTCGAGAGCGTAGTCAGGTAGGGATGAGTATAAGTATGCACGGCAATGTCATCTTTGAGCACGTCGAACGCGGACAAAAATAGTTGTGGATTCGTCAGAATATTTATCCCGATGAAAAAGTGCGTCGCTTTGAGTTTCTTCGCTTGAAGGAACTTATACAACTTGGCCGAACCCTGCAAATAAAGTGAAGTTGTGAGAATCAGGTCTATCACCGTCTATACAGTCGCCCTTGGCTATGTTCAGTCTGATGGCGCGTTTTCGCAATTAGAGAGCACTACGGCCGGGGAGGCGCATGACCATGATGAGAATTTAAAAAATTACCCACTCACCGCCGTCGGTCCATCATCAAAGGCAAGAGCAACCTCACCTGCTGGTGCGTCCCAGTGGTCGCCCCCGATCCTGCATTGTTTTGGGGTCCCTGAGCAAATTTCAGGCGAGTTGGGATCAATGCCGTTCGGGTACGTAGGAATGCCATTAATTAGAGTTGTCTTGGGAATGTTGGGGATCTTCCCATCCTTAATGGCCGTTTCGAGGAAGTCTGTCCAAGCTTTAGGCATCGTGTTCGGGTCAACGGGAACCCCGGGTAGTGTATCAGGGTATTTGTCCTGCCAGGCTTTGAGATGAACAAGGTCAGCGATTACGCACGCGGATGCTGGATAAGAAACAAACCTGGTGACCCAACGGGAGGATAGAAATGTCCGTCCGTTGGGATATTGCTTCGACGGAATAGCGCATGAATAGGATGGTCTCGTGGATGGTACCAAGAGTCCGGGAGAGCCGCGCGATGCTCATGTGCGTGTGCTGGGAGGGTGGATGTAGCGGAGGGAAAAGCAAAAAAGGAGAGAAGAAGAGAGATGCAAAGGAGTGACATTATGAGCCGAGGGAAGAGAGAAAGTATGAGAGAATAAAGGGAGTGGGCAAAAGGACGGGGGTATTTAACGAACTAGACCTCTGTTGAGACCAATAAGAGCATCATCTATATTTGTAACATCGCAACTTGAACTTGATATTGATATCAGACTGATATTTTCTCCGACTCGGATATGTTCTATATATGGCAACCATGCTGTCTTGCATGAACATCCCAGCCGCGGCCACAATTCAAGAAGCGAAAATCCATGCGGTGCTCCTTTCGATCTTATTGATGCGTTTCAGAGGATATATCTGTACCCTCGGCCTCCGGACTCGCGCTGCTCCAGGGCCTTGTTTTCTCTGGAAAGTACCTGCCTGAGGATGAAGCACATGGCTATGCAGAGCCCATTCGTCAAAATGCAAATCGTGTACGAATGGGCGTAAGTCGGACCCCAGGACTTTTGCCATGTGTACCTGTTTCGGTAAAATTAATGTCAGGTGCAGCGGCATCCGGGAGAGCGCGTGCAACCCACGAGCCAGCAAGGTTTCCCAGCTGCGAAAATGCATTGATAAATGCGAGCGCGACAGCACGTTTCGATGGTGGGCGAGCGAAAATGTTGGACGTCCAAGCCCAGAAACAGATGAAACCAGAGTATGACTGCGCCATCAAGAAGCTGGTCACAGTTAAGTGCCCATCAAACAGTATACTGAAATAGAACACATACAGAGCAACATAGCGAGCTGCGAGCCTCATCGTCGAGATGGCGATAATAAACCCGATGATTCCTATAAATAACGGAATCACGATATGGAAAAATCGCTCTCCCGTCGCGTCGGAATGCCTGCGACGTGGTAGGAGAAGAAAATCAGCCCTAGCAAGTACTAATAGCCGGTCTGCCTACCTGCTGACAGCAAGACCCACCACGGTAGCGAAAATCCACGGAGGCGCACAAAGGAGTAAAGTCACAGTGGGCGAGTATCCGAGTGTGGCCGTGAGCGTTGGGAAGAAAGCATTGAATGATAGCGAAACAACCAGACTCGTGAGAGCGACTGTTAACCAGTAGACGCGCCAGTCACTCAATGCCGCTAGCAAACCAGGCATGCATGCGCCTTTACATTCAGCCTCATCGCTATCGTCCATGCCGACATCTTCTTGCATGCGGAGTTCGGCGAGCCGCATTTCCTCAGATGAGAGGAACCAATGGGAGTTTTGAGGAAAATCAGGAAGTATGAATACAGCAATAACAGCAACCAGGATTGTCAGTGTGCCTTCGATGTAAAAAAGCCACCTGAGATGAAAGTGGGTGAGATGCATAGTTCTCACACCAGGGTCACAGACCTCCATGCCGCACGACCCAGCTTTCCCCGCATTCCACTCAGAATACCTGAGGCCATAAGCGAGCCAAATGCATTGCTAATAAGGATACCGCAGGAGAGGCCCGCAGTACGAAGACCGAGCTCGGAGCGCTTGTACCACTTTGATAGGAGAAAGAGGGCACCAGGGAAAAAGGCAGCCTCAATGAAGCCAAGGAAGAATCGGGTGAGGAGGGCACTCGTAAAGTTGTGGGTAGTGCCTGCAAGGACGTGAGCAATGAGGGGTAAAAAGAGTGTCAACTCCTGACCTGTTAATAAAGATATGGCACCCCAGAGCATCATGCAAGCAGGGAGATATACGGAGGGCTTTCCAATATAGTTCAGAAACAAGTTCCTAGAATGTCATTCAGAATGGGATTGCGAGAACCGCTGTGCATGCTTACGAGGGTATCTGCATCAAGATGTAACCGACATAGAGGATGCTTAGTAGTGTATTGAACTCTTGTCCTTTCAGATGCAAGTCTGCCTCGAAACCTTCCAGACGAGCGGCGCTGGAGAGCTTATCGGCCATGGGTGGCAAGAGGCCATTACTTGACTCACGAAATATTATTCCTGTCTACCTGTGAATGGATATGAGAGAGAGAAAAACAGACAACGATAGTAAGGCGAACATAGTTGAGGATATAAATCAGCACGAGAATGGACAACCTGGTGTCCAGCTTGCGAAGTAGCTTCCGCTCCAAGCTGAGTCTAGCCTCCTGCCCGCCGAACTCTGCGCCGATGTCCGGAGAGGCTTGCTCTGGGTCCATGTCAGATTCCTCACTAACAAGTTGGTAACCTCCAGTGCTTGCGCTGAGTCGCAAACGATCAAAGAGGATATGTCGCATTATCTGCATTCGGACTAAAGATGGGGGCAAGTTCGGGGTTATTGAACTGTCGAATGCTGTATGGCTTTAGCCCTCCCAATTACCGCAACGCCCGCGGATTACCATCGAATCATCTCTCCCACTCTTTGCATCCCCTCAGATCCTTTGACCACCACCCCAGTAGGCCTCTTGACATGTCAGCGTACGTCTCTCAGGTACTGGCCACGCACCTCACCCATTGATCACCCACCCTTTCCGCATAGGTGACCCTTTGCTCCACTCGCTCGAAACTACAATCATATCCGCATCTCTTCTCAAGCCCTCTCCTCCATCCTCCGTCAAGAAAGGCGGCCACACAAAGCAGGCAAAGGCCTCTTCTG
This sequence comes from Russula lepida, assembly GCA_003316425.1. Lineage (NCBI taxonomy): Eukaryota > Fungi > Basidiomycota > Agaricomycetes > Russulales > Russulaceae > Russula > Russula lepida. The sequence goes on from QFEZ01000104.1 coordinate 349,905, forward strand.
TCCCCACCTTTCCTCACCCTGTACTCCAGCTTGTCTTACACGACACAGTTCTATTTCCAGAAGGAGGAGGCCAACCATCCGATATCGGGATTCTTACCCCCGAAGACGGAGTAATTTGGGACGTGGAACTCATTAAACGACACGGTGGTGTAGCCGTCCATTATATCAAACCCGTGGAGGATATCAGCAATGTACCAAATGTCTTTGCGTCCGGTAAGAAGGTCAACATTGAGCTTGGCCATATGGGATTCCAAAGACGACTGGATCATGTCAGTCCTTGTTCCTTTCTTGCCCCATCACATCCCTCATGTCCTCAGATGAGCTTGCACACCGCCCAACACCTTCTTTCTTCGGTCATCGACACTAGCTTCAAGGCTCCCACTCTTACTTGGTCACTCACCCCGTGGCCTTCCCCTGCATACATCGATCTCCCGCGACCTCTCACTGCCGCGGAGATAAACCAGGTACAAGACCAAGTCAACCATCATGTCTTCGAGGGACGACGCGTCCACGTCGAAGTTGACGAACTGCGAGAGGGTCAAGTCGGTATCGATCTAGGCCAACCAGTAGCCTCCTCTCGCGAACTTGGCCGAGGACTTCCAACCGATTATTCTGGCGGCGTACGCCGCATGGTGATCATAGACGGCATCGATCGTACTCCATGTTGTGGCACACACCTTCCCTCACTCTCCACTCTACAGCTTTTCTTATTCCCATCCCCGACTTCTTCATCAGCTACATCCTTCCGACATTACTTCCTTGCTGGGCCGCGCCTGCTCAACCACCTCGGAAGCGTGCAGGCACTTCTCACGCGGACCGCGGGCGTCCTCTCGTGCGGGGCACCAGAGACTCCAGACCGTGTCACCCTCGTTGTTGAGGAAAGTAAGCGACGGGAGAAATGCGTCGAGGATCTCGAGCGTGAGCTTGCGGGTTCGCTGGGCCGTCAGCTCGCGGAGGAAATGGCCCGATGGCGTGCTGGTGGTGGGGAGGGCGAATGGGTTAGATGCGTCAGTAGAACGGACGACTCGCAGACTGCACGAGCGTTCTTGCAAGCAGTCACCCTCGCCTTTGCGGCACATGTTCCGGAACAAGCCCAGTTCACGCTCTTGCTCGTATCTTCGCCTTCTTCTCTGACATCTTCGTCTACGAGCGTAGTCATGCTCTTCGGGGCTGAGAAGAATCGCGTCAAAGCAGTCGGTGATGAATTGAAAAAGCAATTCAACACGCTTAGAGGTGGTGGTAAAGGCTCCCGGTGGAGTGGCAAGTTTGTCGGGGTATGGTTGGCCGATAGGGAAGCGAAAGTTGCGTCTGCGCTGCTATCTCAAACTTGATAAAATACAACTTTTAACTTCCAAGAAGATAGATAAATCTACAACTGTACGTAACACGCTAGTTGTAGCTTGACGAAGGAAATACAAATGATGATATACAATGTTGGAAAATTCCGAGCAGTGAAAGTCACGCTGGGACCTATATGTTAACATTTCGGCTCATCGCCATCTTCATATATGGCATACTGTCCCTCAGAGTCAAGCCTGACCTGAACGTCTGTCTCTGCCCAAAGGGAATTAATGCAGAACTAAGACAGTGAGTCCAGCGACGCGGTACGTACCTAAGAAACGGTCGCCGATCGATAGCTCGCCCTCGCTGGTGCTCATCGAATCCCCATCCGTGAGCCCCCACCCGTCCTGCTCACCATCGACACTCTCATCCCACCAGCCGGTCTCGCTACCACATATAAACTGCGCCTCCAAGTCATGTGATTCGTGATAACCAGGGAGCGGGTGCGAAGAAGTTATCGACTCGCGTTCATCCCCTTCTATTGCCTCGTCGCCGCCTGGAGTGTGAGAAAGGGGATCGACTTCCATAGTGTCTATGTCAATAGCATCGCTGTCCATGAAGCCATCCTCGTAGTCAGTGTCGAGGTCCGATTCTGCTTCGTATTCGGTAGGGACGTAGTCCCCGTCGTCGTCGGATTCGGCGTCTGACTCCACTGGACGCAGTTCGGGAAGGAAGTTATGTCTGCATGTTGGACAAGTGCCGTGCTGAACGCTGCACGTTAGAGAAAGTGTGAGGTGATCAATAGCAGAGAATACACACCCGGCCTTTGATCCATTCTGACAGGCTGTAGGAGAGAAGTGGGTCGGGGGTTTGTGGGGAGAGGAGGGATGGAGACTTACTCTTCCACACAGAATAAATGGCCACAACCGCCGACTCTTGCGACACCTGAAACAGCCTTCCCCGGTGGATTGTGTTCACGCGGCTCGAGGACGGCTCGGAAGGTGAGCAGACATATTGGACAGAAGTCATCTAGGTTTGGAATGTTGCTAGGAGATAGACGGTCAAGGCTGTCGAGAGCACTGGCCACAATTGGGTCAACGTTGTCGGATACGCTCATGGTACTGGTGAGACCTGTTCAAGCAAGCAAGCACTTCCAAATCAGGGAATAAACAAGAGCTTAAACAAGTCGCGTCGCGTCACATGACTATTCTAATCACGACTATCTATCTCTCACTAACTTATCTATCAATCAGTAGATTGTAGCTGCAAGCCGGCCAACAAGATATTCTTCCGTCGTGATAGGACCATACCTTGCCTTACTTCCGTGACAGCTTAGAAGGCACGAAATTCTCGCACCTTCGCTAGGATTGCAGAAGAAAGCAATCGACTGGCGGAGAGGAGTCATCTCGTCTGCGTCTACTTTCTCCGTAAGAGGGCTGACAACGCGATGGAGCGCCGAACGAAGAATGTCATTACTCCATCAGGCAAGGAGGTCACCTGCGTTCACGACGATAGTCCCGGGCTCAAAGATAAAAGGCTAAGCTAGCTATTTATTCGGATGATGAACTGAACGACACATACTATAGGCTTTGCAGGCTGAAAATGCTTTGTGTGGGGGTTCTCAACTTCGAGCCCACCGACACTATCTTGAAAGGCGAGGGTGAGTATGCCATAATCTACGCAAGATGTGTGACTGTTCGCTCCCATTGCGGCGCTAAGAAACGGGAACCCACCAGAATGTGTCACAATACGGGCCTGACCGTCCTCTTTCAACTGCGACATCTTGATAGGAGGATACGATAGTAATCGAAGGTTGTGGAATTGCTCGTTGATCTTGTCTTCGAAGAATGTCTCATCAAGGTTTAGACCAAGAGCGATGGCACGCATCACAATGGAATGAAGTTCATGGCAAGTCTGATTACGACCGTGAGTGAGCATAAAAACGTATGTATCGCATCTTGCGGCATACTTGGGAGAAATCTAGCATCGTTTGCTTAAATCCAGGGGCGTCGTTTTCCTGCGGCCAGTGATTTCTCCATGTCTTGTCCCAGTCACGACCGATCTCCATACTTTCCTTTGTGTTGGGAGGTTGATTACGCACTCCACCTATCCCACTACCATCGTTGTCACGGTATTGAGTGACATATTCCCGGCCAACCTTGATATAGCCACTGTAGGAAAACGCGATGCGCGTGCAGAAAACGAGTGGGATTGTGGGTGGGGAGTGGGGCAAACGCGCGCGGGCGCCCCGATGTATTTATGCACATTTTATACTACTCAGAATGTATGTATGTCAGTATGATGCATGGAAGGGAACATTAGCGTGGTACTAAAAAGTGAAGTACTGTACTAAAAGCGAGCGAATAACGAGCCGCGCGAGCTCGATTTCAACAGCCACGATTCGAGCGAGCGTTATCCCATGCGAGTTTATCCTGCGGCAGCAGTTGGTCCATTTTAATCTGCAACGCGTAGGTGACCAGCAGGAATTCCTACTTTGGTCGAAGGCGACAAACGGGAAAATTCCCCACTCTGTTTCAAGAGTTGTTTCCACAAGAGGACGTCTCGGAACAAAAATACAGGCCTTTCTGAACACGTTGTCTATCATACTCGGTGGGATACCGTGACCTTCGAGATGGATGAACGTCGATCAGGGGAACTCTAAACGTGTGGTCCGAACGAACGTCTTAAAATTAACGATCAAATTGGACTTGACGACCGCGGGCCATGTAGATCACGAACAGATGCCAAGTTAGACAAATTTCGACTGTGAGCTCGCCACGCACGGCAGTTGGTCGTTCTGGTGGCAAAACGGTAACCTAGCATTAGCAACATGGCACGAGAACGAGGGGGGTGCCTTATTGGCGACCGGACATTTCAGTTCGAATATGGCGTAATCTAATCTGATCCTAATTATTATCTACACGCAAATCAGGAGATTGTATCTGCGAGCCGGCCAACAATATATTCTTCCGTCGTGATAGGGCCATATTTTGCCTCATATCCTGACCAGTGACAGTTTGGAAGGCACGAAATTCTTGCACCCCCGTTAGGATTGCAGAAGAAAGCAATCGACTGACGGGCCGGGAGAGGAGTCATCCCGCCCGTGTTTGCGCTCTCCGTAGGAGGTGCAGCAACACGATGAAGTGTTGAACGAAGAATATCATTACTCCATCGGGCAAGGAGATCACCTGTGTTCACGACGATAGTCCTGGGCTCGAAGATATAAGGCTAAGCTAGCTAATTATTCGGATGATGAACGGCACATACTATAGGCTTTGCAGGCTGAAAATGCTTTGTATGGGGGTTCTGAACCTCGAGCCCACCAATATTATCTTGAAAAAGGAGGGTGAGAGTGCCATAATCTACACAAGACGTGTGGTTGGTCCCTCCTATTGCGACGCTTTGAACGGGAACTCACCAGAATGTGCCCCGGCGCGGGTCTGACCCTCCTCCTTCAACATTGATGTCTTGATAGGGGGATATGAGAGTAGTCGAAGGTTGTGGTATTGCTCATTAATCTTGTTCTCGAAAAACATCTCATCTAGGTCTAAACCAAGGGCTATGGCACGCATCACGACGGAATGGAGTTCATGGCAAGTCTGATTATCATCGTGAGCATGACATGCATGTATCACATTTTACTGCCAGTGCGTACTTGAAAAAAGTCTAGCATTGTTTGCTTGAATCCAGGAGCGTCGCTTTCCTGCGGCCAGTAATTTCTCCAGGTTTTGTCCCAATCACGACCAATCTCCATCGTTTCCTTCGTGTCAGGACTCGTATTACGCAGTTCAGCTATTTCGGAAGCATCATTTGATTGGGTGACACGCTCCCGGCCAATCTTCATGTAGCCACGGTTTGCGCGAGGGTCTCGCCATGCGAGTTCATCCTGTAGCAGAGGTCGGCGTACTTCACTAAGGTGACCAGCAGAAACACTACTTTGATTGAAGATGACAAGCGGAAAAATTCCGCACTCTGTTTCAAGTGTTATTTTTAGCAAGAGGACGTCTTGAGACAAGACACAGACTTTTCTGAACGCATTGTCAACCTTGCTCGATGGGATTCCGTGACCTTCGAGATAGATAAACCCTACCTCTTTGAATCCATTCACAATTTCGTCGGCCGTTTTCCGCTTTTCTGAAAGTGAGCCCGCATCTCGGTATTTGCTGAGGTCGATCAGAGGAATCCCAAATGTCTGATCCGAACGAACGTCCTATCAAACAATTAACGATTAATATTGGTCGACCGCGGGGCGAGAAGATCACGAACAGATGCCAAGTTGGCGAAATTTCGACTGTAAGCTCGCCATGCACGACAGTCGGACGCAAAACGAGAACCTAGCATCATTTAGTTCTCTCTTCAAGTCGTCACAATCACAATCACAGGACGTATTGTTCCAGTTCAAGTAGTTCGAGTGCTGTTCTTGTACAAAGGGGCGCTTTATTTCCATTGGCAATTGCCGTCGGCAATACACTTGTGCCCTGCGCCCTTATAACGTCGCCATACAGATGATCCTAGGAAACCTACTTTGCATCTGCCCATGAGTGCCCCGTACGGTAGCTGCGGCTATAATGACCCAAGCCCGCCCCCTTATGCCCCGGCACCACCGCCATTGCCTCCCCGGTGAGTATGGGTAGTATTCTGCCGTATCAATTTCGCTTACTTAGCGACCTAATTGAAGTTCTACTAGGATGCGATATTATCACGAGTGATTAGTGTCCTCATCAGTTCCTTAGGACATAGATCTAACTATTGTGGCGTGCCCCTAGATCCAGAGAGGAGACGACATTGCTCTTGAACCAGTCCAGGGGAAAGCACGCCAAGTGCAAGATTCTGCATTGGTTGTTCCCCTTGCTCTTCATTCTCATGCTAGTCAGCCTTTGGATGATCATTCCAATGGTATCGAGTGCGGTCAGAAATGAGATGGTCGAATGGGAGCGTGTGCACGAAAGGATGCTCCGCGACATCGGAAGACTGCGTGAGGAGAAGAGAGACATTCTGGACGAGGTACAGCAACTTCGGGCTGATCGCGACGAGAAACGCCACGAATGGGATGTCGAGCGTGAAGAACACGAGAAGAGGAGACGGGGCCATATGCCTTTCTGGGGCGAAGCTCGACTCTTAACTGCGCAGTGCCCGACCGACCGCTTCCGGCACTATGAAGCACGCATGTACAACCTTCTTGTCGAAGACGACTGGTATGAGGCATGCATGAAAGAGCCTATCAAGATTGCTGGCCGAACACTCACTTCCCAGAGATGCATCAACCGAGTACGTCCCCTTGCCAATGCACTCTCGTGAACTCTTTCTAACTTTAGTCAGGGCCTTGATCGTGGTGTGCATGGCTACTGGTCAATTGAGGTGAATACACGTGAGTGCCCAAGAACTATTTGGGACAGAGTGAGTCGTTCAATTCTGTTCCACCACGTCGAGTTTATCCTTTTTATTGCTTAGTTGAGAAATATCTTCAAGTAATTGCAATGGATGTCGTTTTAGGCGTGATACAGGTGTGAAATGAAACCTGTGTTGTTCTGGTGTAATTGTTGTTTGTCATTCCTGTGTTTTCTTATGGCACATTCTGTACCATTCTAACCTCTTCCCTAACCCCATCCTTGAATGTGAACCTTCTTGCCCTTATCCACCCAAATCAAATTGCCATCTATACATTATTGGGCCCGGGCATCATGGCATATGAGCGTATCTCAGCCACGAGTATAACTGTTTGGAACAGGCGATCGCAAACGCCTGAAGAGTGCCATCAACGTTTTGCCACCGTCCACCCCCCATCTGGTCCCGGATCATGAGAATACGTTTTAAGAATAGGCCGAAAACTCTACGCACTCTCCAGCGGCCACTTCCGCACAGCCCCGCTCAAACTCCTCCGATGCTTGGACCTCACTCCACCGTTCGACAACAAAATCCTGAAAGCTCCTTGCTCAGTGCCAGAACCGTCGAGTCTGATCTATCCCTACCTCTACGAGAGAATGTAGCTCGTCCCACACCACTGACGCCAGGAGTAAAGCGAAGCACGATTGCGGCGTAATTGTCGTCATCATGTGTTCAAGGGCAAGGGTAGCCAATCCAGGCAATTCATATCGATGTGCAATTTGATAAACTGAGAGCGCCGATGCGGGGGGTAGAGTGGACGTTGGGTGCGCATGTGGGTCACCAGAGGACGGCGCCGCAGACGCTCGCGTGCGTGGGCGCTGTGGAGAGTTTGCGTAGTGCGTCGGCCTGATAGCTTGTGGCGTGTGGCTAGATGAAGAGTGCGCGGGTGCGGGGATATTAATCGACGAGTTGTCGGGACCTGCGCCACGCCGAGAGACCACTGAGCTAGTTGAGCGAAGGGTTGACGGAGGCGGCGGCTTGGACGAGGATGCAGACCGTTGAACTGCATTCCGCATCGTTGAAGAGGTGGACTGGTTGTTCGGGAAGGTAGATTTCCCTTGGCTGGAGCTGCTCCTGCGACCATCCAGAGGAGAATGAGCGCTTTCACCACTTGCGGCGCTTACGATGTCGTCGTCCATGGCACTGTTATTGCTGAAAGTTTTCCAGTCCCACTCGCCAGCAGTCCCTCTCGCGCTGAGCCAACGCGCACTCCAACCCGCGCCAATGCCCTCCACGGCCGATCTTGGGTCATCTTCTTCCTTGAACATAAGCCAGTTCGCGTATACCCATTTGAGCAACCAGTAGATAGTGACAAAGTCAGCTTCCTCAACGACGACAGTGTGAATTTTGCGCTCCCCGCTTGGCGCTGTCTCTGCAAATGCAGAAGAAAGCATTGAAGCGAAGTACTCTGATCTGCCCCTAAGGATGTCAGAGTGGGCATAAATAACGCGCTTTCGGGCAGTGATCCGCGGTGCACTAAGGGAATGTGATGATGCAGAAGAATGCCGGCTCTCAGAGTTGGCGGTGTTGGGCGGGGTTGGAGACGGTGGAATTTGTGAGTATTCACGAGTGGCCTTCTCAAGACAGATGAATTGGACATCGCCGGTATCTGGGTGTTGTTAGTTCCGTAACTGGTAAGGCAACCAAATAGTCACTAACTAGAGTTATCTAAAGAAGCTTCCAGTCCCCCGAGTAGATCGCGGGGAACGTAATATGCCGATGGGTGCTGAGGAAAGAAAGGCCCCGTTGGAGTGTGGATCTGTATGCAGATCACAAACGAGTCCGTCTGATGGATTCTCGGGTTCTCGAGTAGTGACGACAGCGACGGCAAAGCACACTCTGTAGACGACTAAGATCAGAATGCGAAGGGGGAATATATGCCATGGTATAGGCTCACGCCAAACTTCGTTGTCCTGCCTGAACGTCCACTCAGTTTGCCAAGTATCCCATGCCCAGTCTGCCCTCGCACCACGTTCCCCGACGCGATCATCCTGGCACTTGATCGCAGCTAAAATGGATGCTGAGATTTCGTACTCTGCATTCGGGTCGTCCAACATAAGACACGTCACGTAGAGGGAAAGTGTATGAGTATTTGTGGCCTCTGCGTCGATCGGCGTCCGCGCTGACAACGAACCTTTTTAAGTTCAAGGAAAAGGAAGAGCACTGCTTGCTTCATACCTATTTCGAGTTTGTACTTTCCGTCTCCGAGTGTGGGCGACTCTCTGAGAACCCCAAAGTCATCGCGGTCTGGCCCACCCCTTCCGTCGACGACATCGTCTGGAGTTCTGCCCTCCACAAAGTCTCGAAGTTTCCGGATATCATGGGCAACCCACTCAAATGCCTGGGACACATGCGAGCGTCAGAACGAAACACGACCAAACGCCATGGTCTGCACACCGTGAATGACCAGTGTCGAGTGAGATCCTCTTGGCTGGTAGAAGCTGACTGTACACCAGTTGCGACGCGTCTGGCCGTTGTGCTCACTGATTGCCACATCGTGTTAGAAGAACTGGAGCCAGTCGAAGGTCTTTGATCCCAAGGCTCTTGTCGGGTGGTACCAGTTGAAAGAGCAGACAAAGAACTCTGAGAAGATCGATGCGAGTAGGTTGACCACGGCCAGTGTGGCCGTGACAAAACGCGCCCACTTAACGGCGCAGGTGAGGACTGTGGAGAACCGGAGTGTGGCAAATGGTCGGTTGAAGACATTGTTCATCACCTCAAACCCGCAACCAGCGACCGGACCACTAGTATCGCTTTCCCACGGGTCTCACGTTCGTATATTACAGCAAGACAGTCTATGCTACAGTAACTCAGTACGTAGCCCAGAGCGCCTCGGGAAAGATACTCCGCATCACTAAGCGGTCGGTTTAGTAAGATGACTAAAATATAGAGATCATTGAGACACGTACAGCGCCAGTGCTCTAGTGCGTCGCTTTTCTGCCAGTCCGTCAGCCGGTTATTCGTGTCATTCAGAACCCAGTTTCCTCCATCCTTAGTATCTCCACGAATGAGTCTCATATCTACCTCACGTTTCTGAAGTGTGTCGAAGATCATGGTGCGGAGAGGTGAGCCTGCATAGTCCGTCTCAGTCGGCGAGCGGAAAGATAACGGTTTTGTAGAAGGAGAACAAAAGAACACCTGCACCACGAAGTTCAGAGTCTCACTCCAAGTCAGAAAAGCAAGGCAAACCAGGTTGACAAACTCATTGGCCAGATCGGATTGATCATCTGAAAGATCGTGTAGCACACGACACTGGCCGAAACTCTTCTGCAACGTGAATAGGATTGCTTTTGTGGGATCCGAGTTTACCCTCCCCGCGATGTTCTTAAAGCATCAGCTAATGAGAGTGGATCATTCGCAGTGCATGTTTAGGCTCACCACTGCGACCACGCCCTCAGGATTCATAATTGTCTTTAGGTCTTCCCAAAATTGTAGAGTGAATAGATGGGCTGGCACTCCACCGCCAGAAAAGCAATCATGCACCACATAGTCATACTTGTCGGCATTAGAAATGCCATATTGTAGCGCTGATCGTCGCTTCTCGGCGACAACGACACGTGCGTCTTCCAAGTAGACACGATCGTTGTCAAGATCGGGTAGTCCAAAGTATTGACGAGATGCGTTATATACGGCAGAGTCAATTTCAATAACCGTTACGTCCATATTCTGCCTCGCAAAAGAGGTGGCCGCAATACCGGCTCCCAGCCCACTATAAAATATCAAGCTTTACTTGAATAGTGCGAGACAGACACAGGAGCCTACATGAATAGTGCTTTCTCCTGCCCACTTTGTACCGCTCGATCAGTCGTGTCAATCAAGCGAACGGCTTCTTGCAGAACAAAAGCGCTATAAATGGAATCTCCAAGAGGCGTACCCGTAGTGTCGAGTACAGGGGGATTGTCATCTCGGGTCGAGACTTTGTCCCCGATCCAGACGCCACCTAAGATAGAATGCGATGCACGGAGATATCTGAATGAAGTTGGGTATTTTTCGGGTGTATCTGGCACCCAGGAGTCAGATGGCAAAATCTCGCCAACAACTATTCTGCCCGTGACGGATGGTACAGAGGATAGTATGCGCAGTGGTATATTCGGGTGTACGTGAGGCACTGTCATAGGTTGCGGCAACAAAGGATTCGAAAGCCAAAGCACAGCAGGAAGGGCCAGGATGACAAGCCTAAAAAACCAGCTAGAAAAAATGTGGGACAAGGGTTCGTCCCGATTAGGCTGCCCTTCCAGGAACGATGTCATCGAGGTGGGGGCTAAAGAAAAGGCATAGAGTGCGATGAAAATGCCACCAATTATGCGAAGCTGGGGGAATTATAAAGCTTAGACGTGGGGAACGGTAGTCTAACTACCCACGATGTCACTGTCAGAGTATCCGAAGCGATAGGAATCTATCAAGCTATCCCAGACCACTTGAAGTCCGGTAATGCTCGTAGCACATGCCGGGAGGATGGTGAAGCGGGTAGTAATATTATCGGATGTATAAGACTCGAATTTGGCCTAAATATTGTGAGCGCATGAAGAAACGCAGAAAAGGATCTTGTGTCCACACCGTTTTCCGTTTCACCAGAGAGACACCAAAGTAAGTAACTGGAAACAGAACGAGTAGGTGCGTGACAGTACAGCCAATTGCGGGGTCCTCAAGCTTTCCAGTATATAGTGCCATCCAATAAGAGGAGGTGGGGATCGCAGTAACCAAAGCACCCAAGATCGCGAAAGAAGGCCATAGAGGGGGGACCGGTCCAAATGCGCCAGCGATGGTCGCAGCCCAGACGACCTTTTCTATGTGAAAATTGATGGGAACACTCCCATACAACGGATCCAACGCGCGGATATAGAGAAAGGCGACAAGCGAGTTGGACGCGATGAGCAACAGGATGGGGAATACGAGTGCAAGGTAAAGACGGGACTTTTTCTTTTCATCTCTCTCAGGCCGTGCTTGTGGGAGCTCACGAACCTGAGAAGGGACGGGAACTGTCGTAGTCTGCTTTGCTTTTCTCTGCGATGTCGCAGCATTATCTCGTTTTCTGCGTGCTTGTTGGGGCATTATTCGTTTCGCTCTCCAGTCTGGTGCCGCTGGCAGGACACCGCGGGCCGCACAACACGACGTCCCACGTGCCTGGCTCTGCTCGTCCCATCATCTCTCAACCCCACGGCTGGCCCTTGGATTTATCATTCATAGTTGTAACTCGTACCCAAGTGCTCGAAAAATGGAGAACAATTCCCGATCTCCCGGTGAACCTGTTCTCGTCTTCGACAACTTCGACGTCGACCTGGTTGTTAAAGTGTTGTCGCACACTGCATTTAGTGAGTCTTGTTATTCCTCTTTGGTAGAATATTCTGACGGAGTGCTATCAGGCCCATTCTTTCTCTTCTTCCTGCCTATCTTCTTTTATTCTCAAACGCAAAAATTAAATGATACTCCCGTCTTGGTATCATCCGTGTATTGGGTATTAGTATCGTCATTCTGTGCGCTGTCTCCTAAGACCAGATATCTGGAATGAACCTACTTTCTCAAAGGGTTTTTGAAATGGTACTCAAGGTTATATCGCAATCAAGGAAATTTGCTTTTTGGGCCAGGCGCAGTTGACTGGGGTGAACAAATTGTACTTATCACCGGAGGTATGCGTCAGTCGCCGTTCATGCTGTGTTCTTCGAACCACCTAAACAGGAGCTTCTGGAGTTGGGGAGCTACTTGCAAACACTTTGGCGGTCCGCAATGTCACAGTTGTGGTCCTTGACGTGAAGCCCATCGTCACCGAGAACTGTGCGTACACTTTCCAGAACTCACAACCGTGGCCCTTGCCAATCAGTTTTCAGATAATATCACTTACTATAAATGCGATGTCTCAAAACTGGAGGAGGTGGAAGCAGTGGCAAAGAAGGTCATTGAAGAGGTATGTCACTATCTACGTCCGTTTTACACCATATAGACCGCATTTTGCAGATTGGCCACCCTACCGTACTAGTTAATAATGCTGGTGTCGTCCAAGGAAAGCTGATTTTGGACCTCTCTCCTGAAGATATTAGGCAGTCCGTATCTTTGCTTCTCATTGCAAAACACACCGATCATTCAACCCACGTGTCAGAACCTTTGATGTCAACGCTCTTGCTCACTTCTGGACTCTGAAGACATTTCTCCCCGAAATGATCAAGAATAAATCTGGTCACATCGTCAGTTACCCGCATTCTCGTCATCACTGGTGTTGCTGACTAGCCGTGCAGGTTACCGTGGCTTCTATCGCCGGCCTCTATGGGATGGCACAGCTGAGTTCGTTGTTTGCACGATGTTGCTGTGTATTAGTCCTCTGACTGACATGGCCATAGCCGATTATAATGCATCCAAGGCTGCTGTACTTTCACTACATGAGTCGTTGCGGTATGAACTTGACAAGCGGTGTGTCCATTAAGGCCAGATTACAGACGACATCTAACGCTGGCGAGCTAGTTATCACACACCTCAGATCCGTACCAGTCTAGTCATCCCAGGTCACATCCAAACTCCACTTTTCTCAACCATCCGACTCTCGAACAACCCTCTTCGCCGCTTCTTCTTTCCTTCCTTGGAGCCGATCACCGTTGTAAAAACAATTATCAGAGCGTTGGACGAGCAGCATTCGCAGACGATCTACTTGCCATTCTTTGCAAACTTCACCCCACTGCTGCGCCTGTTTCCTAGCTTTTTGAGAGATTTCGCCCAATGGGTAACCTCATTTTGCCCCGTTTCCTATCCTTTCGCTAACATCTTATATAGTTTACGAATGCAGATTACGCTATGGAAAGGTTCACCAAGATAACCGGCCGTCGAGAGGATGAGGGTGCTGTCCCTGATCTATCTCCATCTACCCGTTCTAAAAGCGACTAGAGCGACTTAGACAGTATTCCATACCTCGAGAGTTTGGAATTTTCAGATAATGCATGCCCCTCGGTAACTGTGGTGAGGTGTGGGCACTGCGAGAGACTAAGTGGTGGACGCAGGACAACTCTTCAAGGTGTCCACCAAACAGTATGAAAGCATGGCTGTAGGTTCCCACTAACGGGCTTAGTGACTGCAGAGCAGTCGCCCTAGAAGTGACGGAGAAGCGGTGAATCGAAGGCCCTGAAGGCGCTACAGATGGGAGAAAAGTACATCATCTCGATTCCGTGTTAATGGCAGTCAGACACCCGACATGTTGTGCATGATGCAGTATGTCAGATGTGGCGTGAGGCGTGTAAACATATAATGAGTAGAAGTCAAGACGACCTGTCATAGGACCACACTCGGGCTGTGTCATGCCCTGACGGCATACTTCCTCCGTGGAAAGTGAGCATCCTTCTTACGTTGCTTGAGCGTCTTGAGTGACCTTTCGTGCTACCACCAAAAGTCTCAGTCGATGTGGGTTAAAAAGGCCATGAGAGAAGTAAAGATCACCTTAGTCAATCGCCGCCGGATAGCACGAGTCTTCTTCGGTCGCAGGTCAAGAGGGAGGTACTTCTTGTCTTTGTAATACTCGCGAATATTTTGGCGTGCTTTTTGGTTGGTAACGGTGAGCACCCGTGCAATCGACTTGCGCACGGTGTTACTACACATAGGTGAGCCCAAGTTACACAGAACGAGAAGTGCCAACATACATCTTGGTCAGCTTGGATGCTGAGCCGCCAGCGATCTTCTGCACCCGCAATGTGAGAAGCTCGCGTTTCAGCTCATCCAATTGCTTTGTCAGGTCATTCCTGGTCCTGATGAGCGAACACATCTGCTTTCAGCGAACCGGCAAAAGCTAGGGCACTAAATCTAGGCGTACTTTGACTGGAGTTCGTTTGCCTTGACCTTGTTTGGCATCTCGCGCGAAATATCTGGAAATGAAGAAAGCGTATGAGCGATGGGAGTCACGATAATGCGAACGGAGATGATTACATTAAGACGAGCGGCCTTGAACGTGTTACAGCAGTATCGAAGAAGCAAATGTTGATATGATAGGATAAACTTGACAGTTCTTCAGCCACACCTCCCACGCATTGCTCCGGCCCGACGTACCTGGTTGGTCGGTTCGGTTCACCTCTCGTGCGTGCGGCGTTCATGATTCATGACTTCGCAAAGGAGCTTATTTCGCCCTTGTATTGATCTTCACGATGGTTATGTGAAGCAAATTGTGGGTGGTACACTCTCTGAATCAGACCCTGGTTCCTTGAAAACAAACTTTGTCGCAAAGTATGCTATGGGTGCTTCCCATCACCCTATCTAGCTAACTTGGCATTAAGAGAAACGCCTGGAGACTTTGCACGGCTGTACAAACTACATGGACTGGAAGGTGGACATCTAATTAAGCTTGGGCCGGGGAACGATGAGGCAGCTAAGGATGCGTTGAGGGCTTGGCCAGGTCCGCTTTGGTTCTGTCCTCATCGGGTGGCAAGCCATGAATGTATCAAACTCTCAGGAGGATTACAGATTGGAGGCGGAATAAATGATAAGAATGCACTGTCATGGATAGAGTGTGGTGCAAGCAAGGTAAGTCCTTTTATATCGAATCTCCATAATAAACAGTGTTCCTCTGTGCAGGTTATCGTCACCTCGTATCTGTTTCCTGAACAAAAGTTTTCTCTTCAAAGACTACAGACAATATCTTCGCTTGTGGGGAAGGAGCGCCTTGTGGTCGACATCAGGTGTGTCTGCTGGCCGGTATCACATCAAGAATCTTGTCTAGATGTTAAACAGCTGCCGACGGAGAGGGCAGACGTGGATGGTAGCAATGAACAAGTGGCAAGACATCACCAACACAGAAGTCTGTCAAGGCGCGAAGTGGATTACCCCCTGTCACCGAGTCATACATGCTGAAGCATCCTTACAGAGACATTAGACTTATTATCCAATTATTGCAGGTAGGACTTCAGTGCAATCATGAAAATACGTTATTCATGTGTGGTGGTAGCGAATTCCTTGTGCATGCGGCGGATGTAGAAGGTCTCTGCCAGGGTATTGACGAAGATCTAGTCGCTCGTACGTCTCCCTGCGCCCTTGTCCTTCAGTACTAATGGGAGTAGTCCTCGGTAAATGGGCAACGATACCAACGACTTATGCGGGGGGTGCTAAGGGTGAGAATTCTGTGGCCATACTAGCTTTTCTTACTCGCGTTAAGATGTGTCGGACTTGAGCACGGTCCAGCGGCTTTCCGATGGAAGAGTTAGTCTGACCTATGGCAGGTTAGCCACTCGACATCGCTGCCTGAAATCTGTTCTGATCTTCAATGTCATAAGTGCCCTGGATATATTCGGAGGAAATCTGGTTAAATTTCAGGATTTGGTCGAATGGAACAAGGTGGTTCTCTCAGAATTGTAAACGCATCTGCTTCTCGCAGAAGGATGGATGATTGTATTTTGATATTCTGAAGACATTCTCAGTACTTTAATGAAGCTTCTAGAATTCTCGTCAAGTGCTCCCTGCCCTCCTCATCGGCAACACCTCCGACACCCGGAGCAAGATCCAGAACACGCCGTTGTGGCAATGTTCCTTCAACAAGCATCGGGATGTCCTCCTTTGAGTATCCAACCGCCTCAAGACCCCTTGGCACACCAAGGTCATCCAAGAACGATGCAATGGCTTCGAAAAGGTGACAGCAAATAGCATTGTCCGGAATAGAGGTTATGGACTGGTCGAGGAGAGTTGTTTGCTTGAAAACGGCAAGTACCTGGCGGTGCCTGTCAGGAGAGGAAGGCGCAGTAAATTGGAAGACTGCGGGGCCAGTGAGCGCGACGCTGATCCCATGGGGAATAATTGGGTGGTCGACTTGATAACCAGGTTGTTGATACCTAGGGCCTTTCTTATTGAGCCCCGAAATCTGAAAACATGAGCGTTAATGGACGTCAAGAGCACAAACAGTGATTTTACGGGATAGCTCATGCCGTGACAGAGATGGACGCCGGCATTACCAAACCCGATACCTGCAAAAGATGCCGCCAATCTAGAATAGAAACATGAGTGCCACCTTCGCCACAACGCGACACAAACGTACAGTAATTGACGACGCGCTTCGACATTATCCTTTTCTTTGGCCACTCTAGGAAGATACTTCACGGTCTGCTCTAGGGCCCAGAAGGAAAATATATCAGCTACAGGATTGCTGCCCTGATACGCAGGTCTGAGGATGGGATTCGTGGGTCTTGGTGTGCGTTCCGTGTATCTACACGAAGCAGATTAAAATTCGAGTATCAGAGGAGGCATGAGAACGAACGGTATTGCTGTGAAACTTTCCAAACTATGGAAGAGCACATCGAGGCCTGCACTAATGTGCACAGCGGTGGGGCAAGATTCTGTGTTGAACGTGTCAACGACTCCAAGGGTTGGCTTCAATGCACGGTTGGCAAT
Source organism: Russula lepida (assembly GCA_003316425.1). Lineage (NCBI taxonomy): Eukaryota > Fungi > Basidiomycota > Agaricomycetes > Russulales > Russulaceae > Russula > Russula lepida. The sequence continues at coordinate 366,915 of QFEZ01000104.1, forward strand.
GCCGGTCTTGAAAGATTTGGAAGTGATGTCAAGAATCGCGGTACCGGTCGTTTCAGACCCAGTTCCAGCAGTAGTTGGGACTTGGTGACCCAGAGTCAGCTTAGAAGGTCAGCATACGATACACTTAACTTACCTGCTATTAGAGGGCGTAGGGGCTGGGAGATGGCCAAACCCTTCCCTATAGGAGCGTTAATGAAATCGTACAGGTCTGCATCCTTGTATACTGTGAACCTTCGAAGCGGTCAATTATGGGCGCTGAATTTAAAGCTGGGCAACGTACAAATTGGCAGCCTTAGCAGTATCTATGACACTTCCACCACCGACGCTGCGTTTCAGAAGTGAGCCACAATATCATCTCCTGGTGATCGAGCCACGTACGCAAGAAAGTGGGAGAAATCACGTTGTCTCGACCAGGTAATTGCTTCTTGCCAACTCTCCTCTGTTGGTTCCGTCACAACGCGGTCGAATATCTCAAAATGTAAATCCTGCTGTGACTCGAGCGACTCGATCGCCTTGGGGCAATGTCAGGTGCGAGCGTATGATGCAACAGCAGTACGTGAACCGACCTACCATCTTCATAGGGATTAGGTTGGCAACGTTGGGATCCGTGAAAACAGCTATCTACGACATTTGTCGTATCAGCATTGAACCACGTCAGGGAACCCAGAACCAACTTTGGTTGCCCTCATGTTCTTCAAGTCCATACCGACCTCGCGAGTGACGCCATCTCCGAAACGAAGATTAGATGCGGCAACCTGCATCGAAAGTTTGCCATGATTCCAGTATACGAGCAGAGTGGAAGCCAGGGTACCTCGAAAGCATACTCCTTGTCTACCTTTTCGACTGGCGTCGCGAATCTTCGGAGCTGGTTGAAGACCGTGTGGGTGTTGTGAGACGTGTGAGATCCATGACACGGACAGTTGGAGTGCTGGGAGGCGTTGATGAGCCGGAGAATGGCAGCGCGAGAAGGGGTCATGGCAAGTGAGTCGAATGGAGAAACGGAGGATTTACGTTATTTCTGGGGAAACTCTGATTATAATGCTAAGGATTCCTATGGATGATTGCTGAAGACTGTTGAAGACTGTCATACGATGAAGGGCAACGCTGGGAGCCTCGCGAGGGTCAACTTGAACCTCCCATCGGACCTGGCTGGCACCTTCGTTCATTCCAGCTCCAGGTAACACCTTCATTTCCGTCCGACGCTCGTTTTCCTCTCTCCTTCCCTCTTTTTTTTTTCTTTTGGAAATGAAGTTTGCCATTATTTTGAACTCTGTCGCTCTTTTCACCACAGCCGCGCTGGCTCTCAAGTTGCCAGTGAGGAAAACAAGCAGACATTCACTCTGGAAGAGATCCGGGTCGGCAAGGATATCGTCCTCCTATAACCCTCATGTCTTTGCCTCTCTTTCCAGTGCTTTACCAGATGATGCTGATCTCAGGTGTGTGCTGATTGTCTTTTGGGAACGTATTGTGCGCTCAGCGCTCGCTTTAAGCTCCATCAATGACATGATTTACGTTGCCAATGTGCGTTTAGTGTTTGATTAGTCGAAACTCGTTTATCAACTCTTCCTCTAGATCACACTCGGAGGCGTTGGTACGCGTCGCGACCTGTTTTGAGAGAGAGATCTCATCAACGCATAGATTATCATTTACAAATGGACACCGGCTCATCTGACCTTTGGATAAAAGGCCAAAACTCACCATTACCCAACTCAAACCAAACAGTGGGTGCTTGCTTGGATTTCCGTACTGCATGTCAACTGACTCGGTAGTCAGTCAACGACCTACAATCTGACTGTGAGCTGTCATCTTTCCCCGTTCATATTGTTTCCTCGGTTCAATTGACCTACAGTATGGCATCGGATGGGCTTTTGGCCATATATCCTACTCCACCGTACAATTTTCCAAGTATGTCATTTCCTTTTTGCGTTGTCCATGCTCTGACAGATCACTTCCTTCAGCATATCCGTCCCAAATCAAGCATTTCTTGACGTATCTAGTGCCCAGAACCCTGCCATCACCTATGGTGCGAGTGGAATCATGGGTCTAGGCTTTACTTCTCTTTCTAGTATCGATGCCGTCCTCAATAAGACGGGTTCGTCGTCAGGACGTAGCCTTCTGTACAACCTTTTTAGCGCAAACCCCAAGGAACCCAATTTCATAGCGGTCTCTTTACAGAGATCGACAGATCCGACTGCTGATGTCGAGGGGACCTTTCTCATCGGCGAACTTGATCCCGATTACTCCGCGGTTAACCAGACGCCTTCAATTCCTACCTTCCCCGTGGCTGATCCCACACGCTGGACCGTATTGCTAGATGCCATTTTGATTGCCGGTGGGGATACTGTTTCCATGACTAGCACTGTCCCGAATGCACCATCAAATAGGGCGGTTGCATTACTGGACAGTGGGACGTCTTATAGGTATGTTTGGATTTCTCCGTAGCTAGATTCGTGTCTTAGGGCGTCCCTCAGCTACGCATCAACCGACGTGTGCGACGCGATCTATGGGAATGTCCCAGGGGCACAACAAGATCCACAAACCGGGTTATGGTCGGTCCCGTGCAATACAGAGATCGATATCGCCATACAGATCAAGTAAAGGACATTTGTCTGTGATGTTATGCAACCTGATGATTTCTTTAGTGGCCAAGTTTTTCCTCTGCACCCCCTTGACGTAGTTCCGAAAAGCAGTACTAATCCAAACAATTGCGTGGGCTCCTTCGTTCCCCAGGACATTTCAACCGTAGCCTCCGGTCACTTGTACGTCCTTTCCTCGTGCAGGTCCAGAATTGTTGCTAAACAGAACATTGTGGACCTTCAGCGATGTTATTCTTGGCGATAATATCCTCCGTTCCGTGTATTCTGTCTATGACTTTGGCGATTTCGATGCTTCAGGAAAGATGGGGAATCCTTACGTCAAATTTCTTTCCCTCATCGACCCGAATGCAGCGTCCAAGGAATTTGCAACCGCTCGAGGCAGTGTCCCCCGTACGAGTATTTCGTACAGTGCAATAAATTCGGCAGCAGGTCCCTCTGGCAGAACTACAGTCTCACTATCGGACCAAATCACAGATACACTCAACAAGATCAATACCTACTTCCCTATTATGCTTGCAATCCTCGGGTTAAACGCCCTTGTTATCCTCCTACTCGCTATTGCCACCTTTATCTATATCTTCCGTCGCCGTAGTGCATCTTCGCTGAACCGAAGGACGGCTCGGCGGCTTACTCCATGGCCGATGCCTCTTGGAGCGATGTCTTTAGACACAGTCACCCCGCCACCGCTCGACTCGATGCAACGCCATTCATCGCAGCCTGACTACGAACCTGTCTCGATGGCGCTCACCGACGACACGTTCATCCCGCCTTCTCCTGCGTTCCATCAAAGTGAACTCAAAGGTCGACCCTTCGACGACCGGCCTAAGTCCGTTGCATGAACTCCGTGTTGGTTTTTTGGTGTTTGGTCTACCTGGAGACGGACATGAGACAGTGTTTTCCTGGTCTGGTTGTCTTACATGCGAAGTTTGTCGCACTTAATCAGTCTTTCACGCATTCTCGCACTTCTTGTCAAAAGTGTTGTTTCACTAGTACGTATGTAAGGTGCATCCACTGGTCGCAGTCTGCCTCCCACTTGATGCGTTGCCCACGTGCATTCACAAATACCCGTGTTGATCTACGCATAGTCATACCCGCGGACTCGGACAGCTTATTTGGACCATGGACATACCATACAGTAGTTTTTTGGGCAATCGCATTTCTGCCAGTGGGCTTTGGGATGGAATTTTCTACTAGACGTACTAAGAATAAAAATTCTGTCACTGTCAGAATGTATGTCGTAGGAAGTGGATCCTAGTAAGGAGCGAAAATGACGACAAGGAAAGAGTGTTCCCGTTCGAAATAGTCTAGATATACGGCTCCATGGGCCAACTCTTTCGTCCATGTCTATGAGTCTTTTCCAAGAATGACTCGGCCCGTCTTCGAATACCAGACCATACCTCAAGTTCTGCGGCATCGGAGCTTCCAGCACCCTCGTGATCTGAAGATGGTAGAACAGCTTTGAACACCTGAACGATGTGAACTGCGAGTGATTCATGAGTCCTCTTCTCTAGTGGTGGCAACCGTTGAACGGACGTCGTCTCCCAAACGTCTAAAACAGAGGAATGGGTGCTCAAGAGCTCCAGACACTGTCGCTTCTCATCCTGACCCGCCGCGGTCGCTAGATGGAACAGGTACTCCCAGGCTTTGATTGGCAAGGAGGGGGAGCTGGAGCCGTGCATGCCAGTGGTCGCCACCGCACGGACTATTCGGAACGCTGAGTACATGTCTTTGCAGCGGTTGCAGAGTTCGAGGGCGGATACGAGCGTGGGCTCGTTCGGTGTGGTTATTGAGGGCTCCCTCGTTGGGTCCTGTGCTACCATCCACTCTACCCACGCTGCCACGTTCCTTGAGCGGTCGGGAGACTGGGAACCCTTTTTGGCGAGGTGGATGTGGGCGCGGAGGAGCTTGTTTAGGTGCCATGCGCCGAGAATGGGATGCAACTCGCGGGTATTCATCACGCTCTGCGCGTAGTGCACGGCCATTTCTGGTCGGCCGGCTGTAATGCAGCCGTTGAGGATTTCGTTGAGTATCCACGTATTCGGTGATACTTTATTTTCGAGCGACGGTGACGATGGAAGGTCCTCGCCTGGGCGGGAGAGTCCACAGACGTCGCGTAGGATGTCGAACATGAGTTCATGGTCGGGTGGCTCGCCCCGCGAGAGAACCTTGATCATGGCTTCGATGGAACGTGGCTCGACGTGTTGCTGTGGCCGCTTGTCGAGGCTGCGCATATGTGCCCGCCATACGTATTTTGCTTCGGAGACAGATTTGGCAATGGCGTCTGTGTCTACATCCGCAGAGTCCACCTGGTCGGCGAAGACGGACAGAAGGGAGCTATAGATTTTGGGATGGGGCGCTAACGGGCCATCGGTATCTAGATCGTGGAAGACGTCAAAGGCCCTTTGATACCTTCCGGCCTTACCGAGAATAGAGATGTAAAGGGCAATGGGGTATAAGATGAAGGAGACGCCCGATTCGCCAGCAGGGTCACCGATCAGATTAGAGTTTGTTTTGAGGTGCTGCTTCAGCTGCCCGTAGACAGAGTGCACGAATCCCAGTTGCTTATTGAGCGGTTTCCAATCATTGATAGTGGCATAACCGCTCATCATCGTGGCATATGTTCTGACGTTTGGTATGAAACCTCTACGTTTCATCTACACATGTTCATGTTCAGTCAGCAACTGGCAAGTGGCAAACCCCCAAAAAGGGGAAGGGTAGAAATAATACATACATCTGTAAAGACTTTGAATGCGAGGTTGTATTTTTTGGCGTTCATGCATTGCTGGATGATCGTATTCCAAACTTTGATATTTTGGGCGTTCCGCGGTGCCCGTTTGAGCAAGGTGACAGCACGGTCGAAATCTCCCCGCTGGGAATGCGCGATGAGCCGCCGAGAGAGTTCATAAGGCCGCAAAAGTGGGCGCTCTCCTTCTCCAGATGAGGACTGTGATGTTCGTGAGGACTCGGAGGTCTGCTGACCAAGAGCAGAAGAAGAACTGTAGTCAGCCGTACGGTGACTACGACGCGCGGAATGAAGTGCCGCTGACGGGGGTGCCCTGGCAGGTGGTGGTAGTTCCGGTCTTTTGTGTCTGGTAGTCGACTGCGGCTGTGACTGTGTATTCTCGGTCTCATTGAGAGCACCGGATGGGGTGACGGTCAGCGGACGCGATATCCGAGTTTTAGGGGCTCGCAACCGCGAGGACGAGGCGAGTGCAAGGGTCGCAAAGGAGCGAGAGGTCATATGCGACAACACCGTGTTAGACATCTCGTGGTTGTGGCGAAAGGCGAGGACAAAGCAAGGATTAGCTGACTAGTGCCAAGGATGTTCAGCTCCACTTGATTAATCCACCGTATAAAGGACGGTGGTGGTTCCACAACACGCGTTATGCCATAAACGATGCGGCTCTGCAACGTCGCCGTGCTCACTCTCACTCTTCTCTGGCTGCCAGTGGCACACGCACACCCCGTCTGGCACGACTTCAACTCAAGGAACTCCATTGATTCCTTCATCACGGGCTCCACCTCCCTCCTTGCAGGTGGCGTAAAGTTCGGTGTTCCATATTTTCTTACCACACCATTACCTTCAGGTACGAGCGTTATAATTTGTTGGATGCATACACCCCCGTGTAATCCATCATCTTACACGAGGTTGCAGGCTCGACCGGTAACCTCACCGTATCTTCCCTATCCAGCTCGGACGGCGCCCCGGTTTTCTCTGTGCATAATGGGCAACTCCTTCATCACACCAATGAATCTCGTTTCTTATATGTCAATGCTATGAATGCCACCAAAGACATGAATGGATTCCCGCTATTTAGGTTAACACTGGCAAGTCAACGTGATGGTATCCTAGATGTTGTATGGCGCTGGAGAGGGGAATACCTGTACCTCGACCATGGCCAAACATCCAACAACGGGCTGTACTACAAATGCGTGTCCAGGGACGGGGGAGAAGGTGTCTATACGTCGTTTGAATTGTGAGTGCACATTGTCCCATAGTTGTCAACAGTAATATTAACTCGGCGGTACGCGGAAAAGCATATCCTCCCCTGAGTGCGGAGTAGTGACACTGCATAGTTTCACTATCTCCATCAGCGAGCCAGAGCAACGGCCATTGTCTCCATAGTTGATTAGCTGTTCACTTCGAAACAATGCAATTACTGTAACTGCCCGTAGACAATTCAACTGATTCATCATCATCCTGAATGATCGCATGGCCGTCTACCGATACTGTACTGTACGGCTCATTTGGACAAACTAAGATCTACCCGCCGAGCCAAAAAAGCGACGAGGAACAACGCGACGAAAGCACTCGAGACTACCTTTGGCTTCTGTAGATGCGCCGATAGCGGAACCTTATATGTGACCTGCCCAAACTCGTCAGCGGCGTTCAAATAACCGTCCGCGCACATACATAGATTAGTCCGTTGTGTGCATCGGTCAAATTCTCGAACAACAACGTGACAGCGGGGCGCCCAATGGAATCCAGGTATGTAATATGCGTTGAGCGCTGTTGAGTAATTGGAGCGAATGGAGGATAAACATCGACCTCTCTGCAAAGCTCGGTTAAGCAGCCATGCAGATGTCTTCGGTTCACGCTGACTCACGTTGCACCCTCTGGCAATATTATCTTCACCTCTGCCTCATTGACAACGGCGCCCGGAATGACCGTTTGGACCGGGATGCCAGCGATGTATAGGCCCGTGCTGGCATCGTACCCAGCCGAGTCCGCGAGGGGTGAATCCCATCCAAGAGTGAACGAGTAATTCCAGCCACCCATGACAGGGTACCGTGGGCGCAAATCAAGCGTACTATACTTCTTGTTTTCGGAGGCTTTCGGGACGGACGGCGCAAGACGCAAACGCGACGTAGACACGTTGCCATTAAGGTCGTAGTAGTATGCGGAATGAATTCCGGGAGGAAGGTGGAGGGTCAAAGCGGGGAGCACATGTGGTGGTAGGCGGTTATAAAAGGTTTGGCTTTGATGCACTAGGCGCGTAAAGTGACCCTTAAGACTATCAATGATCGTTAGAACAGAACCCAGCAGCATAAATGAGCCAGACATACGCAGGCCCGGCGTTGCGTAAGGCAATGTCGTTCTGAATGTTTAGATTGGCTCCCCAGTGGCTGATCTCGGCAGAGCGCTTCAAGGACGTAATCTCCACCACAGGGGCACCATATAAATAATGGACAACGATGTGCTTCTGATGCTGTTCGATGAATGCTGCAGACGCCGATGGCGGAATGTTGTGAAAGGGACCATAGGTAATCGTCCCACCCATTTTTGTAGCGATATTATCGGTCGTAAATGAATCTAAACCCTCGGGGGTGGTGTATGATATGATACGGGGTTCTGGCGCACTGGTTTCGAGTTCGAGTTCGATTACGCGTCATCGAATCGCACAGCTACACGCACCGAACTTTGACCCTTTGCGTAGCAGTCTTATATGGGCTAAGCACGAGCAGGTCACCTTCATATTTGAGCGACTGGTCATTTTCCTGGCCAACCTTCTCAGGCCAAGGATAGGTGATGTGCGTATGAACGGTGTCAACAACCAGGTTGACCGTGCCATTCGCTCTCAAAGGTTTTGGGATATCGACGGTGTATGAGTAAGTGCCGCTGAGGTGTAAAAAGACGTGTCAATATAGGTTGCGACGACGGAGAAGGTTGAGCCCGCACTCTTGAGGGTCGAGTAGACCAGTCGTCACGTTCAAGGGCTCACTCTGGCCCTTGAGCTTTGCTTCAAACCAGCTCACCGTCTGTGCTTCTTTCTCTCCGAGGCTGACGATGTAATGTTTTGCACCATCTTCAAGTGCTCGGATAGCATAAGTCGTCGTAACGTAGACAAGGGAACCACCGAGGTCAACGGTGCGCACGACACCAGTATTTTCGAATGAGTGAGGAGAAGCAGAGACGAATGAGGAGGAGAGGGTGGCCAAGGCCAGAACTGGCAGACGAAGCCAGCTGGGGAGAGGCATTTGGATGGTGAAAAGGATACGTGTCTATTTTAGGTAAGGGGAGCTACCACGACCACATCGACCTCGGGTTCCGCAGTGGCGTGTCCTCTCGCACCAGCCCCGCAGAGACTATTCGCCTCAATTTCCGAGCGCGCTCCTCCTCCAACAGCTGGCCTCGTGTCTTCCCTGCCCTCAGAATCACACTAAGTCGCGAATCCGGGTGCACACGAATCCCCATTTTACCGCGCCCTTTCGTTTCTAATCGTTTAAGCATCTTTGGCCCCTTAGTCACCCAAGCTTCAGCTTTTTGCGTAGGAGGTGTCACAGTCAGGTAAACGCGACGAGGTAATAGGAGTAGTTTGGGCGTACCAATGACCATCTTCCTGGGATCGATGCCTTTTAATGTTGCATGTGACTTGGCAATGACGAGCATGTTTCGAATACGCTTGCTTGCTCGTTTCTCGCTGAATGTCATCTGCAAGATGGCAGAGTCTATGGGCTTTCCAGAAATTTGACGACCGAGTTTATTGAGTTTTCTATGTGAGATTTTGAAATTTGCTGTAGAGTATTTGTGCTACGCAAAGTGCGATACTGTGAATTAGTTGTCTTCCAGTGACAGGGAGAAGGGATCAACTGCGTACATGATCACTCTGTTTCGGCACACCCGCCGATGGCGTCGAGTCGGTTTGTTGCGTTTTTTCTCCTTCCGGAGCGACAGTGTCAAAGACGCTTTGGCCTTCGTCCTCAGCCTTGGTCCGTTTCGCTGTATCAATTTCGCGTCTTGACCGATCCTTTCGCAAACCCGGAGTCACAGCACCACGGAACCACTCCAATGGGTTCATGCCAAATGATGCACTACCATCACGGTCGTCAGTGAGCCTCCAAGGTGGAAAGAAGGACAGGTCCACTTACTGTCTACGCGGACCAGACAACAACAACAGGCGCGATGTCGAAGAACAATGTTGCGAGGAGACAAGATGACCCAGTACAGAAGCTAGCACCTTTGTTAGTAAGCCGACGATATAAAGTGAATAAAATGCGTACATGCACCAGCAAGACGCTGCATGGTAAAGGCGAGGCCGGGTAAATCCGAAAGGCGGCACACGACACGCTACACGAGTGACCAGCCGACCCGTCAGTCAGTCAGTCAGTCAGTCAGTCATGCTTTTCCTTGGAGGCATATTCTACATCGGCTTGCTCCTCATAAATGCCGTAGCAGTTCTCAGTGAAGACCGTTTCCTCGCGCGCAGTGCGTGTCCTAGTCTCCATGCACACACCCTCACGCCTTCACACACTTCCTGTTTTGCAGTTGGATGGTCAACCGTTCAGCCGCCGAACAACGTTGGGTTTCAACAGAATTATGATCAAGGTGCTGGATACGGGAACCCTGCGCAGGATATTGGCATGAAGGGCAGGCTTATCAATCTCATAAGTGCAGTGCGAACTGTCATGCGGAGTACGTGTTTTTATTTTCGTTTGTGCTCAGGATATGGAAGACCAACGTCAAGTAGTACCACTTATAGGGATAAACATCGTAGTCATCATTTACGAACTCATACTCGGAAAATAAAAGTTCAAAACGTAAAGGGGAAGCATATATGCAGCACGAAGGTCTAGCTCATTTCAATCCATTCAGCCTCTCATACGCATCCTCGATTTGGTCTACAAAGTCTCTGATTTCATGGCCATTCTACTTCTGGATTAGCTCAAGCTTCATGGTGAGATTGAGAATGATAACTGACATCACAACGTTGCCAGGTCCCGTCGTGAATACAGACCTTCTCTCCGTTGATAACGATGGTGCAGCTCTTGCTGTTGTCGAGTTGATGATTGAGTATTAGTAAGGCCAAAGGGGGAGGAGATAAGAAAACGCACAAAATTTCTAAAGATTCCGCGACACGAATACTATCGTGGAGTAGCCGCACACCTTCCTCTCCAGTACCGTTGCCATCCAGACCAGCACATCGCTCGAATTCGCTATCCCCCCAGTCGACACTGTGGGTGCGAGCACACTTCAAAGCTACGTCCGCACTTCCGATACCGTCTCTGCCTTGATAGTTTTGGCACATGACGAATTCCCACCAAGTCCTCAATGGCATGTGCTTTGCAACGCACAACTGTTGTACATTTCCGGCGCATTCCTCGGGTCCGTGCATGCAGGTTGCGCCGAAACCCGGATCTGAGCCATTGATGCTGTTGAGAAAGATTGACCGATAAGCCCAGACGGCTTCGGAAGTGTCTATCCTAGTACTTACGTAGCAACATATGCGAGTGAAAGGTCGATTTTTTCAGCGACTCTTGGTATAATGTTATCAAACAGTGTTTCGCAAAGAAGGGCGTCTGGACAACGGGACATGACACCCAAAGCGACGGGAACCCGAAGGAAATTTGAAGACCATGGTTGCTGCTGCACAGGCCTGGCAGTGACATGTGCAGCCACAAGGCATAGGGACAGGACGACGAGCATCATCATCACGGTCGAGGGCCGAGTGGCGAGGGGGGGATTGGGGCCAAGACTCGGGGTGTTTCATCAAAGTTGCGTCATTTCCGCCACTGACACGTGCCCCGATACGCCCGCCCGCTCAGGCCGATGTGCCACTCCCCTGCCTATCATGTACTGACAAAGCAGCTAGTACGTATCCTATCGCCACTCCTGACCCTCTTTCCACCATCTTCGGGTATCATCGTCCGACTGTGGTGGCTCGAAATACCGGCATCGAGAAATAAACGCTGGTATGGAAACACATCAGTATATTTCACTCGGAACGTTCAGAGGTGGTGTATGGGTGGCGAGGGCGCTGAAACCGACTGACCATCAATGGAACGCTGTCGGACGATCTTTTCGATCGCAAGTTCGTTACGCACTTGCCTGTACTGCAAGGGAAATCAAAGAAAGGGGGGACGAAACCGCAGGCCAATCAGACCAAATGAAACCAATTGTTTTCTTTGTTTTACCTTGGTCTCATCCGCCACCCCGGTAGACAAAGGAGACGAGGGGCGTCGTGTCCCATCATCACTCGTCCCGGCGCGATGATCCGACGATTGACCCACTTGTGCCTCGTCCACGACCTTCACACAATAATCAATAATTTCAGCTCGGCGTTTCCAGTTGGCTTTGACCGGTGAAAGACACATCAAGCCTCCGCGTGATAATAGGGTTTTATCCGCGCGCACCAACTAGCTCCTTCCATAGATACGCACATGCTTGTTCTTGCACACTTCCTTTTCCACTTGCCCCCAATCGATCGCGATCACGGAACTGGGCCGTGGTCCGGTTTATCCTCGTCGTGACTGCGTCATCCAACTTGCGGTACTCCTTGAGGACCTCTAACAATGCAAATGCATGAAATGATGGGGGGGAGGGGGAGGATCCACATCTTTTGATGAGAACCATATCACATCACGGATAGAACGGGCACATCGGGAAAAAGAAAAAAGTCCAGAAGAACCGAAGACGACGAACCTTTGAAGAGTGAGAGGTTATGACAAGTGGCAGGAGAAACATGCACCAACTGCGATGATTGAGGGGGCGACTGGACCGCAAGGCTACCCAGGACTGGTGCGCGTGGAGACATTCGTCAACAAAGACTGGTGTGGTGGTTGGGATCTCGGTTGATTTTCACCCAGGAACTCGGTTTTGAAACGATTACGACGCAGCCGTTGTCGTCGTCGTCGAGGACGGTGACAAACCCGGTTAGTCGGAATCAATTGCTTACGGGAAGCTGGCGCTACACTGCCGATCACCCGGACACAAACGTAAGGGCGTCCAAGGAGCCATTAACCCGGATCGGGAGCATTTTCCGCAAGCGTTCAAGAGTGACGCTGTAGAACGCCCAAACGTCCAAGCGTGCGGCCGGATATTCCTATATGGGTTAACCGAAGAATTGTATTGCGGCGCAGCGGCCTCATGCCGGGGGATCCCTCCAGTTGGCAAGGATCCGACACAATTAATGCCCTGCCGCGTGGCGCTCTAATTCCCAATAGTGGTCGCTTATCTGATGGGTGGCGACTTTGTTTGGAGCGGGCAAAGAATGGTCTAATTTGGGGCTGATCAATAGTGTCGTGGCGTCGTTTATTGTAACCGTAACCGTGCTCCCGGGAATCATCGTTTCCTATTGATGGAGACGACACCTCGTCTTATGGCTCCAATATCACAATCACCCACACACGCTTCCTGATATATCAAATCGTTTTATGGTCCGCTTCTGGCTAATGAAACTAAGAGATGACAGATAGCGGGCATGAAAAAAAGGAAACATGCAACGATAATTGGATTACCAAGACAAACAGCTTGCATCAACTGGTCAACATTCACTGTGCAGCTGCCACTTTCCATGGCTCAAGGGATTCATGAACAGATTGACCCTGAGCAGACTCCTCAGACCTGAATTTCTTCCTGCTCTCCCCTGGACGATACCCATGACTGCGCAACATGTGCTTGTGCCTCTTTGAGGGGTCCTTGAAACGATCGTCGCAGAAATCGCAACCATGAGGGGACGCACCAGTACTGGAAGGTGGGATGTTCAACAGGAAGGATGTGCGGAATAAAAAAAGGAAACATACTGGGTATTGAGATGACAGCCCGCCACATTCGATCGTTGCGTGAAGGTTTTTTGACACCAAGTACATTGAAACCTCCTGCAAGGGGCGTTATCGTACTCAGACAAGGGGCGAACCAAATATAGTTAGCACATACTTGATGCAAAGGTGTGTTGCCTCGATGTGCCTTTTGACCAAATGCTTTTTGGAAGAGTAGTCGCATCGGACGGGTTCGCCATTCTTCATAGTTTGCCATGTGCAGCACCATGGTGCTTTACTCCCATCGGGGCATTGCTCAACATGCTTGAGCCACTCTTTCGTATCGTATTTGACGGGGACCTCGACGACCTCGAGCTTGACTCCGGACAATGAGAAATATTCGCGTTCAGGGCCCTTTCCCAAGCTTTTCTCCGCTCTTGGCTTACGGGAAGGCTTGCCAGTGGTGCGTGGTGGACCCCTTTGCACCTTCTCATCGCTTGTTTCCCGTGTTTCGGAATCTGACATGCCATCGTCGTCCGGATCACTTTGGACTGGGGGCTGGTTCTTTCCTGTTCTGGGAGCATCACTAGTGTACAAGCGCGAACCACCATCACGCTCTGAGTCCTCGTCATCTAACTGCCTATAGAATAGGAGTCGGTAACAGGTAGATGTGACAGTCGACGGGACTAACTCAAAGTACGCAGGACGAGGTCTCTTTCTAGATGGGATTGGGGAGATAGTTTCATCCCTTGAAGTAGACGGGGTAGGCAGCAGTGGCGGGGGCCTGGACAAATGGTTAATCTCCTTCACTGCAAATGCAGGAAATACGAACATGAATGTTTCCACTTCCCTAGACATGCGCTCCTCGACAGTGCCGACTCGGGACCCATATGGTCGTGGGGATGAGAAAGTCTTTCGTGCATGACAATCATCCCCACTAGCACTAGATGACGATTGCGTGGATCGTCTAACAACTTTCTGGTAAGGCGAGGATTCTCTAAAGTTGCGATTCCCGTGATTGACATCTACCACACTGAGGGTATAAAGGCGAACCTTCTGTTGTGTCCTGGCCTGTACATTTCATCCAAGGGCCGGACCATTGGGAACTCAGCGAGAGAAGCGCCATTTCGGTATTCGTATCCAAGAAGCGGGCTAAATTTTCGTATGACAACAGAGGGTGGACAATGAGACGACGCTTCGGTATGTTCAAAGAATACATACCGCGCTGCGGCGGCTCTCATGGCTCTCCGCCTTGCCTCCTCCCTAGCAACCTCGTGAGTGGAACTGATGAGACATTGCTGGCGAGGTACAATGTCCGTGTCTATCCCCTCATTTCTGAGAAAAGATCGCAGAGGAGGTAGCGACTGGACGGGGCGTGGACGGATGAAGTCCTTCTGAGGACCGCGGGGACTGTAGTGTTGACCGTTATGACTGCCTCACACTGTCTTTGCAAAGTACTCACGAGGTGGGGTGAGCATTAGAGGACACGGATGTGTCACTGGACGCTGGAGAGGGGGGAGGGTTCGAGTAGGGATCGCATTCCAAGCGGTGAGGCATGATTAAGGAAGAGGAACTCACGAGATGGGGAACGAATAGCGCATTTTAAGTGAAGTAAGCGGTTTGCCGCCACCTAAACATTCGCCAAAGAAAAGATAAAACCAGATGGTACCCGTTAGCAGCCGATCACGTAGTGAATGCCCCCCAGCGACTGGGTACCTGGAAGTTCTTGTGTCCGGATTGTGGCGAGACAATCAATTGGGGCACCAAACGGCGATGTGAAGAACCAGGGTGAGGTCCACCAAGCCCAAAACAAAAACAACGCGAAACGGGAGACAGGCACGAACCTTGTAAAAATGCCGTTGGGGGATAAGGCAGTGATTGCGATCACATGGGCGCCCATAAAGGATTAGCGCCGGTCGGTGGGTGATGAGACGAGGCAGGGCCGAAGTTGTGGGTGGCGAGGATTTGATTACGTGGGAAATACACGTGGGTAACTGAGCCAGGGACCGGTGGGTTAGCTCGAACATATTGCCATAATTGGACGACATCTCCATTTAACCGGTCCTTAGTTTTAAAGACATGTTCATCTCATCCCATCCTCTGGCTGTTCACCAAAGGCGCTCGCACTCCAGTCCTCCTCTTCCCACACCTCCCCATCGAGGGAAGGTTGGTCGTCCTCGCCGCTGGTTAATGCAAATACAGTTGCAGGGAGGGATTTGGTCTGCCCGAATGCCCTGGGTGTGCGCCGGAGCGGCTTTATTGGGCGTGAGCAGGCGAGATCATTGGCTGTGATCACGGAAGCGCTTTGCACTCCAGCACTGCCATCCTCGGTTTGTTCATCACGCTCGTCGACGGTGGGTTCCATACGGCCACGTTTTCTGTCAGATGGGACGAGAGTGGAGGAGGAGGAGAATTGAGAATAGACCGCGCGTAGCGTATCATTAGAAGAGCGAAAAATGGGGGCATCGTTTATCTGGCCTTGTTCTCCCGCTTGGATGGATGCAGCTGAGAATCGGTGAGTGGCGTAACCCTCAGAGACGCCTAAGACGGAAGATGAGAAGGGAGGAGGGCGAATGAGGTTGCAGGCTTACTCCTCCGTATGCGAGAACCGACGTTCTGGAGACAGGCATTAAGGTCTGGGGAGATGCTGTACACTTGAGGGAGTGGACGGGGACTCAGAGGATGATCGCTCACAGGTGGGAGGGGGAGGAGTGTGTGTCAGAGTGGGGATGGTGTGTTAACCGACGCTTTGGATGGTCGTCCATGGCATGGGGACGAGACTCGTGCCGGGCCGGTGAAGGGAGAGCAGCGCTGAGGGGGCAAAGGGGCGTGTTGTTGGCAAGGCCAGCGCCATCACAACTCTGAAGCCGCCCCTGCGGCCGTCAATCGCTCAGCTGGCGCCCCAGCATCACTGGCGAGCTGGACATCATGTCCCTTCTATACATTCTCTTCCTCTCCTCTTCCTATTTCTTCTTACCTCTTCAGTCTGCCTACGCCCAGGCCATATCAACCTCCACCTCAGTACCTCCCCTTCAGTGGATCAATCTCACAAACCTTCTTCGAGGTCCCGCAGCCCCTCCCCTCAAGGATGCTTCGATCGGCTATGATAACACTTCCCGTACCCTCATCATTTTCGGTGGTGAATCCCAAGGCGGTATTCCTCAGCAGCAGACCTACCTGTGCGTCTTTCCTTCCTTCCTTGTTCCTTTCCCCTTATCGCAATTTTTCCCAGTCTCAACCTCGACACCCTCACCTGGTCCTCCCCCTCCCCACAAGGTGGGACGTCTTCCGCGTCACCACCCCCAAGAAGTGCTGCCATCGGGGGCGGCGATTTTGCCGCAAGCTAGTATGTCTTTTTCTCTTTTTTTCCGATCGAGCATCCTCTTATTGACATCTCAAGCCGTAATGGCCATGTTATAATTGGAGGAATGGGCTCTAACGGTCAGCCTTTATCTGACGTCTGGGTGAGACCGACCAGTACACTCCCTGTCACACAGCCTCAATTCACGACTATTCGCAGGAATATGACTACAACAGCCAGTTTTGGGCCCAGGTCAATATGTCCACAAGCACTGTTACGCCACCCGCCCTCCAAGGTGCAGTAGGTGGAATTGATACGAATGTCCCATTCAACCAAAACGGGGGTCTACCGACCAATTCGTTCTACCTCATGGGCGGCGTCTCGAGTTCCGGCTCACAACTCAGCCCTGTCCCTCTGAATCAAATCTGGCAACTTGATCTCTCTGGTACCCTCTCATCTAACCTCGTTACTTCCCTTGTTGGGACATGGTCAAAAAAGTCTGTAGGCAACAACAACAAAGCTGTAGCAGGAGAAGGCGGCACTATTGTCAAGCAGCAATTAATTTCCTTTGGCGGTTGCGTCAACACATCAAACCCCAACCTTTCATGTGCTCAACAATCCTCCTTTGTCAATGACGCCGCCACGGGAAATTCGGTGACACCCGCTCTCTGTGCCGCCCCTCGCATCGGCGCTGCTGTGGTGGCAAACAAGAACACGTTTTCCACCAGCTTCAATTCTCAGGTCTTTGTTCTCCTTGGATTGTTCAACAGTTCTTTGTGGGATGATGGCGGTAACCTCAAAAATGGCGAGGTGGTGAGTCAGAACAACTTTATCTGTCTATCTAGGGCTTATTCACACGGCTGTTGACTAGGATGTGCTTGACATCAATGGTGGTTCATGGGCTCGTATCCTCCCTTCTGGTGATCCCGGTTCGACTGGAGCTGTTACTTTCCCACAACCTCGTAGCGGAGCAGCTTCGATATCATACCCATCAGGGCTGGTGGGCTCTTCGCGCGGCTCATACTCTGACGCGATCATTTTTGGTGGCCAAGACAGCTCTGGCAATTATCTATCCGACATATGGGTTCTTAGGGCGTACAGTGCGTCCGTTACCCAATCTGGCCAACAATGGGGCGGTTTTGGCAATGGGAATCTACAGACAGGTGTGAATGCGAACGGTGCAGGCGTCAGCGTGCAGTATATCTCCACCTGTGCAAAAGCAATAGGCTCGCAAATTTCCCCGACGGGCTCAGGGCATGGCTCTCCGACAAATGCACCTTCGTCATCTTCCTCATCCATGCCCTTTGGTGGCCACTCTTATCCATTCGACACTTCCCTCGCCCACAAGTCACTAGCCCCGGTTTCTCTAGCATTACTTTATCCGACTGTCATTTTCTATCGATTATCATTACCGCCTACCTCCGGTCCTCCTTTGCAGTTCTTTCTTGGCTTTCGATATGCGTCCGTACTGATTTTAATCGTCGCTTATGGTGTGGGTCTGGCAGGGCTGGTGTTCTCATTCACATCTATCTCGACTTCAAGAATCGGAAACGTGCTCCTTTCCACGAGATCGATCCCACCTAATGCGGTCTTGAAGACAGCCCATGGTCAAGTGGGGATTGCTTTGTTCATCGCTCTCTACGTCTTGATCCCCCTCCTTTTTCTTGCCTCCTTCATGCGATGGCGGTTATCCGCTTCTCCCAGGGAGATTGTGCGGAAAATCCGCATTGACCGATCTCGCGCTGACTCCTCCGACACAGCAGAGAAACTCAATTCATGCAGAACCGGTGCTGACACGAGCCAACAAGGCGTCGTCCGTCCGTCCGCTTCTTCGTCGTCTCCGGGACATACACCATCTCGGAAACACTTTGGACTCTGGTTTCGAAGCAAGGACGTTAGCGGGACCAGTGAAAGTGCCTCAGAATCGGAATCACCGGTCCAACGCACCTTTGAGGTTGTAAATCGACCAGCTCGGACGCGTAATCCCAGCGCCAGCGGCACGCCCACCTTTTATGAACATGTCCATAGATCATCTAACGTACCCCGCAACTTAAGCGAACTTAGCTGGCTTGAGAGACGGCGAAGCGTAAACGTTATGGTGCGTACAAAGGTTATCGGTCAGGGACGCCTTGCTGAGATGGAAGCTCATAGGGCGATCTGGATTATGCACTGATGCATGTAAATAACCGGGCGCGGACATCAACGCCCGCGACAACAACGCATCTCAGTGCCCAGGCCCTGTCAGATGCTCGAACTGCAAAACTCCAGCAACCACTGATCCCAGCAAAAGAAGAAATTGTGGTCCGTATCCTCATGCATGCTTTAATTCTGGGGCTCTCCATCCTATCGTTGGTGGAGCTCTGGAAGCGAGCGCCAAGAGGACTCTTCGTGGCTTTTCTGGTTTGGACAGTTTCATTTTACATCGTTCTTGTTATCCTGTCTTGGAACGGACGCCCTGGGTATTCTACCCTGACGGTTCTTCTCTGCAGTGTTCGAGGGACGGGGCAGTCCACCTCAGCCCCCCCAGGAACACCAAACGCTTCTCGTCCGATCTCCATGGCTGGCACAGACCAATTCCCCTTTCCCCAGGAGCTCCGCAGTCCATATCTCCACCAGCCATCATTCTACCCAGCTGGGGAGGACGATTTACATTCAGCATCGTACGCTGGCCTACGGTCGGAACCAGAGGAGGAATCGGATGAAGATGAGGAGACGCGACAGCGCCGGATCGAGGATGAGATTGGGCGTCGGGACGTTTCGATCGTCACGGTTCCGAAGCGCAAACTATGGGTCGTCAACCCTTCCTGACACGTCGCCTTTAATACTCGGCATGTCTTCCCTCCCCCATCCATCTCACCCGCGCAGCCCTGGTCCTCTATACCTGTAGTCCCCGCTCTCGTAAGCCCCGCATGTTAATGTCTTACTCTCTCGTCATGCTGTCGTAGTCTGTTCTTATGTTGCATTGGATGTCCATCTAAGCTTCCCTCCCTCTCAAGCTCTCCTTGGCGCCTTACTTCCTATACTGTCACCGCTTATTCTTTGCATAGATACTTATCTTGCGGACATCATGCATATGTTATGCCGCTGTACTCTCTTGAAATGATATTAAAAACAGACGATCTACAATGCCAATGTCCGTCCGTGCTAGGCGCACGAGAAATAATGAAGTGTTGAGAGAAACAATGAAAAATCCATGTAGAAGAAAATACTGAATGATAAAATGATGCCAAGGTATGTGAGACAGCTGTTCAAAGCTGTCCTCCGACTATCTCTCGTCGCCACCTATCCACACGCCCGAACTTCGTCATATCCTGCACACCAGGTGGTGGACTTGCAGAAATTGGTGGTGGGACCATGGGCACCATCTGCGGCATCACGGGAGGGCCGAAGAAGCCAGGACCCATCATCGACGGTTGAGAAAACATCATGTTTTGCTGCATCTGGGCCTGTAATAACAATTGTTGCTGTTGTTGTTGTTGTTGCTGCTGCTGCTGTACCAAGAGCATATTGTACTGAGTTCGACGCTGCTGTTCCGGGTGGAGGGCGAGAGGACGGTCGTCGTCATCCTCTGCGTCCGCATGTCCCAATTGCGATTGCGAAGATACGAAACGTGAAACTCGCAATCCGAGTGGTTCATTATCTTCCTCTTCATCGTCGTTTTCGTCCTCTCCATCGTTAGCTTTATCGACCTGACCAGATGCTGTGGAACCTAGTAGATGGCGAGTCTTGTCGGCATCGAAAGTCAAGGAAGCTTCCGAAAGCTGTTTGGATTTCACCAGCAGTTGTGACAGCGGTTTCTCCTCGTCCGAATCCGAATTTTCGGCGACGGAAAGCCCGTAACGAGTCGCGCGTTCAACTGCACGACTGACAGTAGCAGCCAAGGGCATATCCTCTTCGCTATCGTCATCATCTACAGGCTGAGCGAGAGCGGGGTGCTGCCTGCGCCCGCGGTTGGGATACCGTGGTCCAACACCGGTGGTACGAACTGGTCCGCTCGTCTCTTTGTCGGATTCCCCAGAGTGCCAGCCATCCGTACTAACTTTTGGAGGAGGCGGGCGCGGTGCGTCCACATCGCTCAAGTCACTACTGCTCTCCGTCTCATCATCATTCGGAGGTGGGGGAGGTCCTCTTGTGATGCCTCTCTGGATAACAGGCAGGGTTGGAGCCTCGGCAGATACTCTTGGTACTTCGACTTCAACTACTCCCGGCTCTTCGGCCGGGTCATCCTGGGGGACAACTTTCTCTTTCCCCTTCTTTTTCTTCTTGGCCTTCTTTTGCATTCGCAAAGCCTCGGCTGCTTCCTGCTTCCTCAGTTCCTCTGCCTCTTTAGCTTCAATTTCCTTGAGCTTCGCCATCTCGCGCTCCCAAAGCGTGTCCACGCCAAAAACTGATCGTGTTTTACTTGGTCCAACGCCTGGCGAGCGATCTTCATCGAAATTGAGAAGAGGTTTCCCACCGAGCGAACCACGCCGAGAAAGGTTAGGACGTGCTTCTGGTCCAGATAACATATTCTGTGATGTGGTACGCTGGCGTAGCGAATTGGGGTCTATGAGTGTGCTAGACCGCTGAATCGGGCCGCGTGCCATCATAGAAGGGCGATCATCACCAATGAATACTCTGGAGCTCCATGAGGGACAAAACAGCCTAAAATAAAGCCCTAGTAACATACCTTTGCTTACTGCGCATGTTGGCTTTGCGCTGTTCGATTACATCAACGAGACTACGCCCATATAACTTGCCGGGAGGCCGATTATTGCCTTCCGCTTCATCCACGACCACTGTAACAGGTCGCGCAGGTTCCTCCCGAAGAGCCTCGTCAACTATTTGTTCACCATCTTCTGTAGCTCGGCGAACACCAGTGTCCAAATCTGCGTAGGAGACATCACGCTGCCCTCCCACCATGAGAGTATTCCTAAATGTCAGCTGAGACAACGTAAGGCTTGCGCGAGGATTGGGTGTAAACGAGTTGGATGCCACTGGGACT
This sequence comes from Russula lepida, assembly GCA_003316425.1. Classification (NCBI taxonomy): domain Eukaryota; kingdom Fungi; phylum Basidiomycota; class Agaricomycetes; order Russulales; family Russulaceae; genus Russula; species Russula lepida. The sequence continues at coordinate 388,273 of QFEZ01000104.1, forward strand.
GCCGATCCTGGAGCATTACCGAGTCCTCCAAAGGTTAAACGATGACTGGAGTTTGAGCGTGCTCCATGCGGGAGGGGGGGCCCATCCGTCGTAATCTCAAAGCCTTCTCTGCCCCTTCCCAGTGGGTTTGGGCCGACGGCATTCTGGCCCTGGAGCGGGCTAGGCATGACGAGAACTTTAGGGCGCATAAGTTCGGCGGTTGAATATGGTCGGTCCTGGATGGTCTGGCGTCGGCCTGGTACTCCGCCCATGAACGAAGCGTCATCGTCACGTAGCATAGTCGCATTAGAAAGTGTTCTCGTGCGAGTAGGGTCTAAACGGGAAGATGGGGATGGGGATCGCGGTAGATTATCCTCCACAAGGACGTTCCGAGAGCCAATCGACCCCATCGTGGCCACTGACATTGCGCGTGCGCGAGCCTTTGGGTCGAAACGCGAAGCATTGCCGGGTGCAGGAGGGTCTAATGCGAAAGGATTTAGGTTCTCCTCGGGTTTAGCAAGGAGGTCCTTAGACCCTACGCTACCCAGATCCAGAGATGGTGCGCGGTCGCGAGACGGGCTAGCGAGTCCATCGTAAGGGCCGGGAGAGGCGGAGCGCACGGATTGCGTTGGGAATGGAATAGAATGAAGAGGAGGCGCGACCGGTAAGCGATCGATAGCGTCGTGCATCGTCGAAGGGCGTTGACGTGTTGGAAGACCAGAAGACTGTTGATTCCCAAGTTCTAGGGCAGATCCGAGCGACTTCCGCCTCGCATGATCTGGTGCGGCGGTCGATGGTGAATCCAGAAATGCGCCTCCTGTGCCGAAAGATTCTAGATTCCCCATGCTCAAGGAACGGGTAGAACGATACGATGAGGCTTGAGTGGTCGCGTGAGGATTAGGGAGGGCTGTAACTTTCTCCTTTCCTTTGTTTTTTGAGCTGGCACCACCTTTCTCCTTGGGAATGAAGGAAGACAATCCCCAGGAAGCGAGATCGACCTCCATTTCACCTTCTTCCTCTGCAAGAACGCCATCTGAGACGATCGTGTCTCTTCCAAATGGATTACTGAGACCATCGCCTGAACTTTGCCTCGCGACGTGTTCCGGGCCAGACTCTGTTCTCGAGCCAGCAGTTTCATCTCCAGGAAGTTCTACGCTGAGATAGTCGACGCTTTTTCTCCGTTGTGGAGGGAGCGGTGGGATACGACGCAAGTGAGCAAAGATGGCGCTCTCATGGGCTGAGCGGAATGGTTTTTCTGGGTCTTCTAGGTCGTTGTCATACTCTACACGAAAGGTCAGCAAAGAAATGAGAATGATGAAGGGAATAAGAACCTATGAGAGCGGCAGCGAGTTGAAGACGCGAGAAAGAGGCCATAGCTCAAGTCGTGTGTTGCGGCCCAACTTTGCCTCTCCCGCCACGTGTGACTTGATCTAATGATGTCCATACGGTCAACTGTCACCCTCTCTGGTGGTAATTCAGTTTCCCTCTATCATGGCCATCAAGCCCATCCTACTCCTTCACTTTTACAGGCGTCGCCGCCATGCCTGTCATCGGCCTTGGCGTTTACCAAAATCCCAATTGCAAACCCGCTTGTCTTGCAGCTCTTCAGTCCGGCTATCGGTCCGTCTCACGCCCAACCTCTCTGTCGCTCGTTATAAATTACAATGCAAAACTCGCAGGCACATAGATTCAGCGCGTGCGTACAGGAATGAGGCTCAAGTAGGAGATGCTGTCAGAGAGAGTGGCGTCTCTCGCGAGGACATTTTCATCAGTCGGTGTTATCCGGGCCTTGCGTAGGCCGTATGAATGACATTTCAGTTTAGCGTCCAAAATAAACAAGATTGCCGGTGGTTACCAAAGTTGCCTCGATGGCATTGATGATTCGCTTAAGAACTTTGGTTTTGGTAGGAAATCATATTAAGTTCAATGATTTCCGTCATTCAGGG
>QFEZ01000104.1:390270-724598 GCA_003316425.1 Russula lepida
AAACCTGGACAATAGATTATCTCGATCTCTATCTCATACACAGTGCCTACGGGGGAAAGGTTGTTCGCCTTGAGGCTTGGAAAGCACTTTTGGCCGCCAAGAAAGCGGGAAAGCTCAGATCTGTCGGGGTATCCAACTAGTGAGTAGGCATCAGAATGGAATATAATCTTGCTGTCTGAAATTCTGAGAAATTTCCAGCAATGTCAAACACCTGGAAGAAATCACGGAGGCAGGACTCGAATCCCCATCCGTCAACCAAATAGAGGTATGGTTCCCTGGTACATTTGACATCAATGTAGGCATTGTGACGACGATTCTCATGCTAAACCAGCTCCATCCTTACTGTCAACAGAGGCCCATCGTTGACTACTGCCGCGCCCATGGCATCATTGTTCAGGCATACTCTCCCCTCGTCAGGGGAGAATTCGGGAATCCTGTGCTGCAAGAACTTTCCAAGAACGTAAGTAACCTTATAGAAGATATCCTTTATCTTGTCTTCCACTGACACCCCATTATTGTTGACAGTATGGCAAGGATCCTGCACAGATCCTTATTCGTTGGTCTCTCCAGCAGGGGTACGCTTATATCCCAACCTAGCCATCATATGTCATTGAACGAGGGGCTTAGTTTCATCCCCCTCCCTAAGTCTCAGAACCCGGACCGTGTGCGTTCCAATATCGACGTATTTGGTTTCGAGATCAGCAAGGAAGACATCGAGAAACTCAATGGACTGGACCGCGGTAAAGAGGGGGCTGTTACTTGGAATCCCATCGACGTCGACTGACGTGCTAGTCTTTTTCGTATCGTCGCCCAACCTCATGGCCTCATGTATTGTTCGATGGAACATTGTATGATTTAATAATAACGAATGCATTGGAATGTTTGCTTGCTTATATATACTATAATTCATCGTGGTGGACGGGCAAGAAGTCTTCGTCTACCTCCTCAATGTCGATTTCAACCTTTTTCTTCATTTCCTCCGACAAAATTACTCTTGGTTTACCATCGTCAAACTCTGGTGGTTCATTAAAGAGAGGTTCAGGTTTAGGCTCATACTCTACCTCGTCGAGGACTACTGGATCCACTGGAGGCGCGGGCTTCACGTTGGTATCAGTTGGCGCATTCTCCAAGACGCCAAGGAAGCGACGGAGTACGCGGTCCACGCGCATGAGGAATCTGAAAGAAGATAGTCACGAAGGTGTATCGGGGTTTTTACAGACACTTACTCATCAGAATCAGGCACGTCGAAGCCGGAGCGCACCAGAGCACCATCGATCAGTATGGTTGCGACTTCCTTGAGGTTTTCCTCGGCTTCGGGATCATGCTCTACGTCCTCTTCTTGTAGCTTCTCCACACGACGTAGTAACCCTTCAATTAGCGGTGAGCGCGGGTTCAATTCGAGAACCTTTTGTCGCTTCGCAAATTCGAACACGGGGTCATTGCCTTTGTTTGTTGCCTTCATGATGCGCTGGAGATTCGCGGTGTAACCACCTACGTCGGCTACTATGGCGCAAGGGCTGGTCACCAGGCGATTAGAGATGACGACTATAGCATAAGAGATCAGAGACAAGAAAATGAAAGGTCAACGCGATACTAACCATCACGAACGGTGCCCTCGACTTGAGTCTTCAGCCAGCTCAAAAGAGGCTTAAATTTCTCTTTGATCTCTGCCTGTGTCTCTTTCTCCTCCTCGGCATCTAGATCTGCCAAAACCATGTGAGCGAATTCCTTGCAATGGAAAGTGCGCTTCTCGGGCTCACCCTCATCCCCAAACAGCAATCCGGCCTTAGCTGCGTCTTGGAAGGGAATGCCCCTAAAAACGGCTATCAGCGTAGGTTGGGTGCACAGTAACATTATACTCACTTCCATTTCTTGAGGTTGTGCAGTAGGACTTCATCGAGAGTGTCTGTCAATAGGAGCACCTCGTATCCCCGCGCGTGCAACTTTTCCACGAAAACGCTCTTTGCCAAGGACGACACACTCTTGCCGGCATCAGAGACATAGAAAATTTGTTTCTGACCAGCCTTCTTGTTCTCGATATACTACGAACCAGTATTAGATGATCCATTGCATACACGCGACAAAAACTCACTTCATCTAAAGACGTGACACTTCGCTGGTTTGTTGCGAAACGCGTCAATGGGATCAACTTGTCCTTATTCTTCGAGTCTTCAACTGCACCGAGCTTGAATACGTTTCCGTAAACTTTTTGGGCTTCGATAAACTTGTCCGGCTCATCTTCAGCGAGCTTAGTGAATGTCTGGATAATCCGCTTCAAGATTGTCTGCCTGATTTGACGGAGGAACGACGCATTCTGAAGCGTTTCACGGGAGACACTCAGAGGGAGATCATCAGCTAAAACAATGTGACCAGAATAAATAATCATCCAGTGCTTGGAGTAAAAGTTTTCGTACCGTCAATGATAGCTTTGACCCAGCTGGCCCATTTTGGCAGATAGTCTTCGCCGAGATCAGACGTGATAAAGGTGCGCTTGACCATGAGACGTATGCCTCTGGTGGGTGTCTGAGATCCCTGCCAGTAGTCATCCGGTAAGGTCCCAGGAATGTATAAGAGAGCACGGAAGGAAACGCCAGAGCCCAAATCGCCAGAGAAATGGTTCCACGCAATAGGCTTGGTGGCAAAGTCAAGGAAGTATGACCGGTAAAAAAGTTCATATTCGGCGGGCGTAACATTCTTGGCGTCCCTGTTTCAATGCTCCTTTGTGAGTTTACGTTGCCGAGAATACCGATAACATAAGTACCTAGTCCAAAGCGAGGGACGTGCATTGACGTGGTCCCACTCTTCGACCAGGATCTTCTTCATTTTGACTTCCTTGGCTGAAGAATCTTGTACTTCCTCGATGACTGCTTCATCCTCCGCACGATTTGCATTCTCGTCGTCACTGGTGGAGGGTTCGGCCACCGGCTCCTCCGGGACTTCCTTTTCACGTTGTGCAAATAGGTAAATTGGGAAGGACGAAGAAAATACGGAGTGCTTATTGATAAGTTCGCCGAGTGTAAGATGATCGACATATTCGAGAGCATCAGGCTTTAGCACGAGCGTAATCTCCGTGCCCCGTTCTAGGGTTTTGCCCCTAGGATCGGGGTAGGTGGCGAAATCATTATCATCACTGGAAGAGCTAAAGATGTATTGCTGGGGATTGGGGTTTTCGGAGGTTGGGGCGACAACAGAAGCAACGTAAACCTGGTCGGCGACCAAAAAACTTGAGAAAAAAAAATGAGAATGGCGGACAATTGGAAAATGCGGGAACCACACCTGCTGTAGAAGCCGAGGCCAAAGGAACCAATCAAGTTGCTGTTGGCCGTCGACTCAGGATTGTTCTCGGCCTGCGCAAGGAATTCTGCAGTCCCAGATTTGGCAAGGGTTCCCTTTTGGAGGATTGGTTAGAAAGGTTTACAGTGGAGGACCTGTGCCAGTGCGCACCAAATTTTGGGCCATCTCATCCGGAGTCATGCCAATGCCATTGTCTGTCACATTCACCTTTAACGACATCTGTCAGTTCGATGGGTAGACTAAAGTACCTGTGATGATGATTCGGCCACCTGAACCATCCGAGCCGTCGACGGGCTTGATGGTAATATTGAGGGGGGAATCATCCCACATCCCCTTATTGGTGAGTGAAGTCAACCGGAATTTCTCAAGAGCATCATTGGCGTTTGAAATGAGTTCACGCAGAAACACGTCTCTAAATGCCGAGTGAAAATGCATCCATAATGATTAGGCGAACGGACGAACCGATGCGAGTAAAGACTAATGAAATGACGCGTCGTCAACGATAGCAAGGAAACATACCAGAGAGGGCAAACCTGTTTATCACGATCTTACGAAGACGGGCGACATCACTCTATTACGCGTTTTAACATAAACCGAAACCACAACGGCGTGGACGAAGTCGCACCTGGTAGTGGTGTTTCTCTGCCGGGACTTCCGGAGTAAGGTCCTGGGCAAAGGCATAAGACGCGAGAGTGACGCCTGTTGTAAGAAAATAGAGTAGCCGCATCTCTGCGGAGAGTTCCAGTAGGAAGAACGAGAGTGCAGCCTGAGTTTTATGAGGTCAAGAAGCTGACGTGTCAAAGTTTGCGAGTACGTATGCATTTATTCACACGGGGTGTGTCGATACGGTAGTTATGGTATCCCATACAGTACAGCACGTATTATTTAACGTGCTCTCCCACATGTACAGACAGCTTCGGCGCAGATAATTGCAACAGGTAATCCTGAATTTTTGTTAATTTTTCGGGATTATTCACGACGTTTACCCATCCACCTACCCGTAACCATCGTTCTCTTTGCTCAGGAACGTGATCAAACATAACATATCGCTTGTCCCCCTGGCCATTCAGATCTGAGAAGCGACATTTGCCTTTGGCAGTGCTGTGCACGCACCTTCAGGACCTTTTCCATTTCTGTAATGTCCACGCTCTTGGCCAGTTTTTTCATGTCGACGTTGCCTCCCCCTCCTTCACCTACATCTTCATCTCCATCGTCATCCCGCTTCACGCCTCCTTCTACACCTTCACCTCCGAGCTTGCCCAGTCTTCCCCAGAATTCGACAAACGAGTTTTCGTGTAACATGTCATCGAACGCCTTTCGCGCCTCTGTCCCTCGCCTACGCTGCCACCTATCGAATTCCTCTTCCAGCATATACACATCAAAACCAAGTTTAGTAGCGGGAAGCGAGGAAAGCAGGGATGCGACGGGAAAAGCGGCCAACTCCGCGGCAAGTGAAGGAGAGTGGGAAATGAAGAGCGCGTGCAGACTATCCAAGTGCTTTGCACGCAGTCTATCAACGTGCTCTTCAAATAAACGGCGTTGGTGACCCAGGGGAAGTGGTGAATGTCGAAAACGCGGATCAGTCTCCAGCTGCGCAAGAGATGACTCCCACGATGCCTTGGGTGACATTGGTTAGATGATTGTCCGAGGAAAAGAGCCTCCCGTACCTGTGGTTCACGTATGGCGTCGATCAGAAGGTTCCTGTAAAGTAAGATGATACTCCTTGAGCGCTAGCACGCGACCCAAAATCTTGAGTAGGTAGCTGTGGCGCACCTATACTGCAGTTCACCTTCCTCTCTGTTCAACCCGATCCTGGACTTTTCAATGCTCGCCAGCACCCGCTCGCGCTCTACCTTGATCTTCTCTTCGCGTTCTTTAACTGCTTGTGCTTTTCGATCTTTGCGCTTCTGAGTCTCGTCGCCCGGTTCAGTTGAAGAAACTTCGGCGCCTTGTTTCTCACTTTGATCAGGTACTGTTTTGTTGGACTGCGCAGTCAGGAACGTTTTGAATAATTCTTCACGCAGAGATGACGACCCAACAGCCTCATAGCGGGGATCATCAGATATAGTTTTCTTAACCTGAATGAGAAGTGTTATCTACGCAGGTGAATAGTGGATTGTTGGAGTTACCCGCCTCTTTCCATACGGTGCCTTCTTGAGCAATGCCGCTCTCTCTGAGAAGTGCAAAGAAGTCCGCCTCCGCTTTCTGGGCGAGTGAACGCTTTCCTGGATGAATCCAAGTCATAAAGACACTTTATAAAGTGGCAGAACACGTACTCTCTCCGAGCTCTCCGAGAAATTTTCGGAACCGCTTTTCCCTCTCTCGATCATCTCTTCCCCAGCCGTAAAACCTTCTGTCTTTCTTCCATTGTCTCCGAAAATCGGTCCAGCTTATTCGTGTGCTTTTCACCTCAGTCGCGAGGAGTTTCTCGAACTCTTCCTTAGGGTCTTCCTTCTCTTTCTTAACACGCGACGCCCTAAGTTCGCGTGCACGTTCTCGACAGTACTCGTCGAATGCTTCGCGACGCGCAGAAACGGAAGGAAGGAGCACATAGCGTGGGTCCGAAATGAAGAGCGGAAGAGACGTATCCCAAGGATGTAGAGGATTTACGTCTTTCTCCCTGAGTAAAGTCTGTACACGCAACGCATGAGAGTTCGAGAGAACGAGGAGAATGTTGTAGTGTAAACACACCTTGAAAAGTGCCTTCCCTTCTTCAATGGAGAGGTCAACGCGATCCGGGATTATTATTTGGGGGGCGCTTTCCTTGGCTTTTTGTGCCTCCTCTGCTTTCTCATCTTCTTCTCGTTGTCTCTTCTCCTCTTCTTCAGTCTCCTTGGCAAGCTGTGCGGCAGCCTCTCTCTGCCAATCTTCCTCTTCACTTTCCTCACCGTCTTCTGTGCCATCTTCCTCTTCCTTCCCCACCACCTGATCTCCTACGCGTGGCTTCTTCAAGATAACGATCTCATCCGACTGGGAGATATCATCAGCTTTCCTTTTTACGACCTCCTGTACCTCCGTGCGGACTCTCTCGATTTCGCGGTCCTGTTCAGCATCCGCGTCCCTCCACTTCTCTTCTTGGGCTTCCTTCCCTGCCTGGGCTTTATCGTTCTCTTCCTGTATATTGAGCAGCTCGACCGCATCCTTGATTTCATCAGGGACGGTCCACACGCTCTCTTTCTTAGCCTTGTTGGTGTAGAATACGTTCCCCTGATTGGTTGTTACTCTGAGCCAGTCTGTCCCAGGAATGGGTGTCTTGATCTTCGGCTTCTCCTTCTGAGGTGCAGTAGCAGGAAATGCGGGCAAGGGTCGAACGTAGGTAGATTCACTGGTAGATGTATTGAAAAAATATATCTGGCCAGCAGGACCTGTTTCAAGAAGGAGCTCATTAAGGCCATGCACATGATGAAGCGGGGGATGTCCGAGTATCTGGGTATCTTACCAACGTGTTCCGTCCAACCTGGTGGCAGGGGAGGCGGTACGGAGGCCAGTGGATGCGGAGCCATCGAGAACAGGATTGATTGTCTGGCGGCGATTGTACCTGGCCTTTGTTAGACACAAATACAGTATCGGGCTTGAAACGCCGGTACTAGTACTGTTGGGCGTTACTGTAGGGCTCACCACCCTCAATCGGCTGTTTCCGGCCGGTGTTGATCGCTCCAAGGCACGGAACGTGTATTAAGCCTGTCCTCCAGTAAAGCGTCCGCGTGCACAAACTCCACATGGTTAAAGTCACTTGAAAAACATCTTTACATGGTGTGCATCACTAATCCATACTTCCTTCAGATGCCCGCCACGTATCGACATCAAACGCTGGCACTGCTCGGCTTTTCCGGCTGTTTTCCTTCGTAAAGGTAATTTGACAAAGGCGTAAGTTAACAGTGACGCTTTTAGACGGGCATGTGTTGGCTGTGCCTGGCCTCGGTGTCGCGCTTGCTCGGTAGTTCCGCACGCCGGGTACACATTTGCGCCATGATGCTTCCCACCAATGGTACCTCCAATTACGGGACCTAATCTAAACCGTTTCCGACTATTTGCAAGTGCATAGGGTGTCATGTGTAATCTTTAAAAGACTGAGATAGCCAGGCTGTTGAAAGGTCACTTGCCCCAGCACGCCTCCACTCAGACTACCTTTCCCCATGTCTAAACCAAGCCATCACCCTTATACTCCTCCCTCTACTACTGACAGTCGCTCACCTTGTCCTGCCCTCAATGCCCTTGCGAATCACAACATACTGTGAGTTTATAGGAACATTCTGTACCTCGCAGTGTTTTGACACCCTTTCACCAGACCTCATAATGGACGCAACATCTCCGCTTTCCAGCTTATCAGTGTTCTCCGGGAATACTATAACCTGTCCCTGCCTTTGGCCGCGGTGCTGAGCATTGTGGGCACCTTCTTGTGCGGCCGCCATTTCACGATCGATCTCGAAGACCTGGCCCGGCATAATGTCATTGAGCATGATGCATCACTGACGCATGCCAATGCCATACCGAACGGCCGATATGCCCCTGTTCATGTCAACAAAAAACTCCTCCAAGATCTACTTAATGTTTCGCGGAATTCCAAGGTCTTCACGTTCGACGATCTTGTCACGGTACGCGCAAACAGGGACAGAACACTCCGTAGGCCCCTCAACAAGGCTCACAGTATCATCGCTCGAGGTGAGGTTGCGTTAACGGTACAAACATTCGGAGATGGGGAGGGAAATATGCCGAAGCAATACATTGAAGAATGGTTTGGCCACCAAAGGTTACCCAATGGATGGATCAAACCCACGATTGCAACCGGTCTCTGGAACACAACGCGAATCGTCAATTGGGTGGGGGAATTGGTCAAGAAAAAGATAGAAAAATTAACTTTAAGTTGGCTCTAACATTTGTTACTTATACACGCATCCTAATGGGTTTTTTGAATTGGTTGATCGGTAGTATTACTAGGACTGTTCTCAATATATGCAAATGTTTTCCCTACCATCTCTCATCTGCAACTTTCCCCCATATAGAGCACGCAACCTTCATGTTTGAAAATGACAATGTATTCACTTCCCCCAGCCAGAGCCGTAAGGTCAAAGCTGTCAAGCTGATGACCTAGCTGAACGATAACCGCGGAGCGCTCGCGCACCACCGTGACTCTTGGGGATAAGGCGCATCGCACTCCACATCTATGGGTATCCCGGTGTTCCCTCTATCGCATTTCTACGTACTGGAGCCCCTCTCAAAGGCAAGGATATTGCTCTTAAATCCTAGCATAGACACTCGTGTAACGCCTTGGCACTTCGCGAAGGAAATCGATCCATCTCGCTGGCCCATCTTAGAAGAAATCGGTACAATGGTGACGTACGAAGTCAACCCGGATCGTTAGCCGATTTCGGATTACGCATCAGATAATACTTGTAACTTGTCTCTGTCCTTGATTCATACAGTGGCATTGTCGGGCATCCCGGAACTCCGTACGGTTCGGAGTATCGCCCCATGACAATTCATAATACCCACCTGCTCTTCAGGGGCGTCTAACTGAGTGTTGATAGGGATCGGTGCAAATCGACGGGTTCTATTACTTGGTGGTCGAATGGAGTATGGCAACTACTACACCAGAGGTTAAATGAACCGCGGAGGATTGATGGCGGTACAGTCGCGTGGCGGGTAGCATGGTAAGATCCTCGCATCAAACCGGAGAGATTGGACCCGTCTTTGTCATGATCATGATAATGACGTGGGCTGATGCGAGAAGACGATCAGTATGTCTCTCATCTTTGCAATTTGCCACTATTCTGCTCGGGCCGTAATCACGGTTCATAGATGAATCTTCATTCCTAACAGTGGTCCTACTTCTTTAATTTGATCTGCCGTCACTCTAGATCCGTTATTTATAGGTCTTGGGGTGGAACCGAGAATATGGAGTAGGAGATATCATTAGGCTGTCTGTGTTCGTTACATGTTGTCCGTAGTATTCAAGCTCAATAGCAATCAGCTTGGCAGAGTCAAGTCGATGGATGGCGAAGAAATGACGATGCATGAGATACTAAGCAAGCCGCAAGCGGTACATGGTATGACAACAAGGGGTATTCATACATAAAATCTGGGAAAGGAGTCAGAGGCATGTGCAGAGCGATGATGGTACACCCACTTCTTATTGATCTGATACAGAAGGAGATTGAGATTAAATTTGGCCAACCCATTGAATAAGGAGAGTGATGCTCTGTCTTGGTACTGAGCCTGTAGAAGATCTTCGAGTCGGACATCTCCATTCGCCATACGATTTGTAATCCCCAACGCGTTATTGAATATCTCGATGGTAAACACGCCAAGTTGATTCGAGGAAATGACGAGATCGATCTTATCAAATTGTCTCGGGGAGTACTGGTCAATCGACAAGAGTATGCCTCTCTCGTATAGGTCTTGTGCACTATACTTGAATGAGCCGAATTGAGGTGTCTTTCCTGACTTTTGAAGGTCCCTAAGGTGGAAATATTGCTTCGTAAATGGCATGATGATTCGCTTCTTCCTGAATGTACGTCAATATTAATTACGGTGGCAAATACAGGGCAATCGCGTACGATTTTCCTCGCTGCATAGTTGCCATAGCTACTTCGACATAACTATTGTAACTATTGATTTGTTCCTCGAAGTATTTCTTGCGTTCTTTGAGATGTCGTAAGGCTTCTGCCATATTCTCGATCTCTTGCTGGCGCTGAAGGCGCATGCGGTGTTTACTGCGAACATCAGTGGCAATGGAGTTCAGGATGTCTTGATATCCGTCATTTCGCGTAACTTTTCCTTGCTTCTCTAGCTCCAAAAGGAAAAAGATCGCGTGCGCCTTTACCTCGCGAAACGACAAACTAGCGGCTCCAGTTAGTACTCGATCCACAGACGGGGCAATCGACCCACGATCGAATGTCTTCCAGACGATATGCAGATTCCTGCGCAGCCGTAGATGGCATGCGACTCGGATGGCGGAGGCGATAATCACTTTCCATTTCAGACTCCAGAATGTCTTCCCACATCATCTCGTGTTCATCCGACACGGGCTGCATAAGAGACTCGACGAGATCTTTGGCAGGTTGCACACGAAGAATGGCCAGAACAGTGCGCTTGGCTTGTACCCACAAAGCCTTTTCCTCAGCGCGAGGGTCTAAATGACAGGTTAGGATACTTGGTTGGTCAGTGGTGAGATCCTTGCCTTGGACCTGTGCAAAGCGGTTTGTTAGCTCCAATGTGATTGCCCTATCCCTGGCATCTTTGAGTTCTTCACTGCCAAATTGCGGTACGCCATCGAGTTCATGAAGGATTATTCGTAGTGGATCGTCACGCGCAGCACCCTAAAATAGGGCAGATAAGAAAAGCTGGGGGACCACACAAGAAACAACGCACCAAGCGGTCAATATGCTGTGCTAGCAAACCATGCATGGCATAGACTTCATTTGGTGATATGTATATCGGTTTAGGTTGCACGGTGACGTCCAAAAATTCGTGCGCATGATATTGAGTCTCCGCGTCAGGGACATTGGCGACTAGAGGCCGATTATATGCATGATAAGGTACAATCGTGTGAATACCTACCTTCAAAAAGCCAGGATGCGATCTGTAATATCGCCCTTTTTACATATTCATTGATTGGAATGTAGCTTGGCGTGTCATCCCCGAATTCCGAGCCACTCGTCACCTGGGACAACACTTTGGAAATTTGAGCGAGATTCTTACGAGAACTGACGTCGACAGTGCTGGAAACTATATCAAACGTTTCAGGAGTACTTGAAATAGAAACACTTAGAGCCAACATCGAAGCGATCGGAATATATAGGCATACTCACATGATCGCTGGGTTGATATACCGATAGAAGACGAGACGGCCAATGCAAGCTGCGCAAGCTTCGTCGGAGGCATCAGGGAATTTGTTCTAAAAGGCGTGTTACAGGAGAAACAAGTGGGAAGATTGAGTTTAAAGAACACACTCTGACTGCCGCAAGAGTTTCACGAGCAAGGTATCGTATACCATAGGGCATCTTCTTCGTCGATTGTAAAATAGCAGCGATGAAGGTTTCCGTCCACCATCTTAGCACTTGCAGGTCTAGAAACAAGCGATATCAGTGGCGTAATCATGACTACACTGCATCTACTTGCGTCGGATATACTCGGGACGTATAACTGGATCATTGAGTGCGTCAGCAAAGGATATGTCCTTTAACCTGGAGCTCGCTTTCCCAGAGCGCATTTCTTCGACGTCAATTCGTGCACGATATATCTAGAGAGGTTCTCGTCAATTCACGAAAACGCGATGGTCAGATGGACCCACCTGCCTAGGATCGGCTTCCAGATCCAGATCTTCGGCGGAGATGACATCACGTATCAAAGGTTGCAGAGTCTCGCGAACATGGACGGTCTGCTTGGGTCGAATGTAATGAAGGGCGATATTGATATATACTGGATGTCCGTGAATCACATCAGCGAGCGTTTTCGCGCGCTCAATCTCTTCTGTTATGGCAAACTGGATTGTATGTTACTTCGTGGTAGACGGAAAGTCAGAACTGTTGTCACACCTGGAACAATTTAAGGAGCAGGTAATCCTCCCTGCGGTCCTGCCCATACCCGAAGAGTGTAAGAACAACTCTCTCAAGGAGGCGGCGGTCCTTTTCAGGCACATTGTCTCCAGACATCTCCAAGAACAGCTTAGCCAGATATTCACCACGCGACTGGAGCAGATAGAAGAGTTGCTGGTAGAGCTCTAGCTTTCGCTTCGCAGCATGATCGAGAGTGCTCGGCCCTGCAAATGGATCCCCGTGTGCAGCCAGCACGGATGCTCTTGACGCATGTGCCGCAGCGGTGTCAGCCCCATATCTACGCCGCGCCTTGACGAGCTCCTCAAACGTTTTTACATTATGCACGACAAGGGCAATCTTGACATCCAGGTCATTGACGTCGTTTTCAAGTGCTTGATTTTCTCGGATTCTCTCCACGACTTGTTTTCGCATACGTTCGAGATCCAGTTCTTCCTGAAAGTCATTCTCAGAGTCGTCAAGAAGGTGCACAAAATTCTTTATGGTCCCTGCAGAGACGTTTGTCCCCATAGTAAGCTGCCGATACTGGTCCCGAGTTTCCTTCGCACGAAATAGAGATTGAATCTTGATGACCTTCTCCAGATTTTCGTGATAATATTGCATCTTCTCATGGAATCTTCTTCGTTGCAAGACCCCTCTGAATAGAGCTTGCAGGGCAGAGGCAACGCTATGACTTCTACGTAGATGATCGCGCCAGGCAAACCAGTCACGTCGCACGAGAAATCCACGCGCGACGGCCTGAAAACCAATGACATCCGGCAACGAGAACTCCAGGCGCTTGATCTGTTCCCGATGGCGGTTTCGTGCCACAGCCGCACGAGCTAAAGCTTGGAACCCACCAACAGACTTAACAATTCCAACTTTGGCCAGAGTCTTCTGTAATGCGTTATGATGATGTCGTGCGAGACTAGCTCGGGCACGTGCTTGCAGCTGGGTGACAATAGGGGTCGCTTTCCGTAAACTCCGGATAAGTGCCAGAAGTCGCTTGCGCGCCAGATATGTCCGAACGGCCGCCTGGACACGCACCAGGACGTCTGTGAAATCTTCAAGCTTTGCGAGCTGACTTCCTACTCGCCTTCGTACGAGGACGCCCATTGCCTGTGCCTGAAGAGCAACGATGGAATCTTCTAGCCGATCCAAAGCGTAAAGTTGTCTGGCTATAGCTGCTCTCTGCAACATGCCTCGAGCTGCTGCTTGAAGGCCAACAATGGAGCCAAATATCTTCCGGTCGGAAAACACCTTCGTAAGTTGATCCTGCCTGCGCTGGACAAGGCGTGCACGAGCCTGTGCCTGCATTTTCGTAACTGAAAATACACTGCGCTGAAAGGCTGCGCGGAGCATGGCAAGTCGTCGACGAATGAGAAGACCTCTAATGTGAGCCTGGATCTTGACAATGTTCTGCGAGCGCGCTTTTATCCGCTTGACATAAGCATACCACCGCCGTCGTAGAAGATGTCCACGACATGTCGCCTGGATTGCGACAACCCACGGTAGTACACTGACTTGCCGGTCCCGATAATCGGTAATATTCCTCCTGGTAAGGACTCCCCGACTTTGCGCCTGTGCACGGATGATATATCTTTGAGCCAGCTGGAGGCGAGCGATTTGCGTAGCTTGAGCCTTCCTGGCCAGAAAGCCACGAGCGAGCGTTTGAACCGATATGATTGACGGCACATTCTCACGTAGAAGGCGATCACGAACTGGAGAAATGTGAGATCAGTACAGTGGAAAAAGGAGAGACGCTGACTTTCTTCCTCGGTTTCTTCTGGTTCCTCATTGATCTCTAGAGCAAGCTCCCTGCCAACATTTCCAAAGTTGGGCATGGGCACACCAGCATCCTTGAGGCCTTTCTGTGTCTTCTGAAGTTGGTCGTCGGAGAACTGCAGACGACCAACTAGGTTTCCGATTCGTTCAGCCAGACCGCGACGAGCGAGGAGGTGACTATATGCAAACAGCAATGCGTCAGCGCCACCAAAAAGGCTGAACATTCATGTACCTCAAAGCATGAATGCAGTATATAACCTTCGGAAGATTCTTCTTCTCATAGAGATCAGTCAGCTCGAATATGAAACTCTGTTCTGGAATTCAGTGTTAAAGTAGAACCAGGAGAGCGGCACCCACCTCAGGAAGACCGACATGCCTGACGAAATTGAAAAAGTAGTTGATATTGTCCGAATGTCGAAAATCGAGCTTTGGAGCCTCGTAGATCCTACGAACAACGGCTTCGCCCTGAAAGACTCTGACGAGCTTCGCGAGCACCACGCCATTTCGTAAAGACTCTTCCATGTCTACGATCCCAAATCCAAGCTCTTCCCCGAGGCAACCCTCAATCCACTGCTGTGCCTCGCCAACATGACAAAGGTACTCATATGCCTGTATAAGATGACGTTGTGTATCTGCCCAGAGGCCCCTTGTGAGTCGCGTTGTGGGAAGAGAGGATGTAGGAGTGCTGGGAACTATGTCGCGGGATAGCTTAAGTCTTCCGGGGATGCCAGCGACATCATCCGGATTTGCCGTAGTAGGGGTTGATGTTTCCCGAGCTCCACGATGTTTGATAGCTGTTCTCCTCTCGAGACGCTGTTCCCTCCATTTCTGCCTCTCGTTTCGAGCTTCCTCCTCTTCGCGCTGGATTCGGGCGTTGTCGTCTGCGACCCAGTCGTCGTCAGCATCTCCACTGGCAATCCTAGGTAGGTGACGCCCTAGTTTCTGTCCAACTATAAGGTCTTTGCCGTAAGTTGACGCTTTCTTGCTGCTCACATATGAGCTTCTGTATGGGGTAGGATGCATTGCGGAGGATCGCGTCGGACTAGACCGAGATGCGCCAACTTGGGGCAACAGATTTCCTACACCGCTAAGAGGGAGATTATGGGGGCGAGAAGTCGGTGGTTCACGCGGTGAGGACAAAGCTTTTCCCGGATCAGGGTGACCTGTATTCGTCAACAAATCTTCGTATACCGAAGTAGGACGAATGCGACGTGAGTTAGGTAGGTTATTTCGCGGAGGACTGACGCGCCACGGAGGTGATTCGTCTTGCTGAGCAGTTGCAGATGATCCAGCGGCCTTCGAGGGATTATCGTTCACAGTACGGGCACGTGAGCGAACAGGTGTTGGTGTTGGAGCGGGCTGTGAGTCAATCCGACGACGTTCAACTGGGGCCGCCAGCGGCCCGGAAATGGAACTGATTGAGTGAGACGGTGTGGAAGGAGGAAGACGGATTCGATACGCGGTATCGCTAGGGGAAGAAGAATCCACGGCTGTGCGTGGGGGATCTGGGTTTGTTACAGTCACACCAGTTGCGTTGGGCGATAAAGGGGACGCGATAATTGGAGCAGGGATCGTGTGGCGTTTCAGATAAGCCGGTGTCTGCAGAACATCTGCATCTGAAGAGGTCTGTACCCGTGATAGAGGAAGGGATGTCTCCGAGGAACTTGATACAGGAAAGCGATGGGATAAGGTGCGTGAAGGTTTCGGGTCGGGAGCATCGTATTCGGCCTGAGTACTGGGCAAATCCTTCTCATCCGACACAGCCTCTGCGCGGATGCGTTCCTCCCACTTGCCGCGAACACCATCAATACTGCTGCCGATGCGATGGGTGGGTGTCCACCGCCTAGGTGTGGTTGACGTTGTAGAGGTGCTATTACCCGTGGTTAGAGAATTGACAGTAGAGACCGAGCCAGACCTCGAAAGCGATCCGGCGTGGTTGTACCCGCGTTCGAGAAGTCGAGCCTGATAAGCGAAGCCTACAGATGAAGCAGGCCGACCCGAACGTACGGAGGAGCTAGAGGCCGAGGAATCCGATTGTTCCATTTGGTCACGTCGAATCATAGATGGTCGTAGGAATCGTGAGAACGCAAGGGTGCTGGTCCTGCTGGATAAAAAAAGGACTGAGGGGATAGAATATAGAAATGCGAAAAGCTCGAGGGACCTCTATAGGAAGGTGTTCGCGGAGGCCTGTTGAGCACAACCGGAATGAGCGCGAATGCAGTCACTTCCCGTTTAGGCATCGGCGCCGGATAACACGGCCCGATCACGGGGCCGCGTTTGTATTCAGTTACGCGGAGGGCGAGGGCGAGCTTAATCAATGTCTGCCAGTGCCTCCTCGTCTTCCCTCGAATCTCTTATCCACGCCATCATTCCTCAGTCCAGGGATGATAAAGCCTTGTTTAATGATATTTTTGCCCACTGTAGGGATGTATTATCTAGGTTAGTAATGGCATTTCTTTGGCCTTCCTTTGGTCGACGCGATAACTTGAAATTATAGCCATATAGGCCAAAGCCGAGAGAAGGACATGGGCCATCTGTCAGACATCATCAAGCGTCGCCGTACGCATATCCACTTTCTCCCCATCCACTTTGTCTAATGCACGCCTCGTTTCAGTTTTACAGAATCGCCCTGATGGTGCTTTATCTGTACAATTCACAAACTTGCTGTCCAGACTGCTGGAACAGGTGCCCTTTCCTCTCGATGGCTGTGTAGCTACTAATATATATACAGCCTGTTCTATCCAGCAAATATGAGTCGGTCTTGTTTCTGCATTCATTGGCGTCTTCAACAAAAACGCCTCTCCTTGCTCCTTCCTTGCTCCCCTCTCTCGCACCGTCACCTCCCATGGATTCCAAGCATACACCAGACATCTTACCGGTTGATGGGGTGTCACCACAACCACCTCAACCGCAGAGAAAGGGGAGATCCAAAGCAGAGCTCTTGCGGGAAGTGCGCGCTCGATCCGGTAAGTTATTGCCTGCCTCATCGACTCGGTGGCTCACTTACGATATGGGGAGTAGGTTGCTCACACATCCCTGAAATTTTCCTATTGAGAGATGCGTTATATCTTCTCCAAGGAATATCGGGAAAGCACGTGCGGTTTGCTACAGGCAAAGATGAAGAGACAGAGATGAGCCTTCTCTTTACGGAGGATTCTGTGCGCGTCACGTCATGGCACTTGCGTAGCAATTGACCACTCTTTCGAAGGGATATCACATATCCATCCCAACCAAGCAACTAATTCACAGACTATCCGAGGTCGGGCACCTGTATGTTCGCGTCGATCGCTTCATCCGAGATCGCGAGGCGAGATCTAGGATTGGCATGATTGAACAAAGTCTTTGTCATCACCTTCAATCCCAATTGACGGAGTACTATCGCCTCATAGCCGTCTTGGAGTCACAATTGAACATCGCTTCCAATGACCAAGATCAGGATGCGCAGGCTTCCCTGTCTGTGGGGCCAGACCCAAGGGCAGAGGAGAGTGGCTTAACACTCAAGCGACTTGACGTATGGGTCAATGAGTGGAGGCTGCGGATGCGGATGATGAGTGTTTGTGTAGAGGCGACCAAAGGTATGGTCTATTGACATTTCGGTTGGTTAGTCTCATTGACGTTCCCAAGATACGCATGGTGGTGCTCTTGTCAACCTCATTCACAGCTACACGGAAAACGGTGACCCGTTTGTGCGCAAATTTACAGATCAACTTCTTGAAGAGGTAAGTGTGATTTAGATTCATCAGCTGGATTAGCTGAGAGTAGCCTATTGAGGTTTCGAAACCCTTCTTCGAGACGTTACAAAAGTGGCTTTTCTCGGGGGAGTTGTACGATCCGTACCTGGAGTTTTTTGTTACTGCGGACCGAGAGCTTGCCCATCTACAATATGTATATCCTTCGTCCCTTACAACTGGCGCGGGTATTATGATAGGTGATGGCGGCTTCAGTGGCTTCAATGGCGAGCAAGATGACCTCACGGGAGAACGCGAAAGTGGACTCAGGCTGTGGCAAGCGAAGTACAAATTCAGACAAGAAATGTTACCAGTATTTGTCGGAGAAGGATTCGGGAGTAAGGTATGCGGTCTTGCCTCGTGCATAACCTGATTGTGTCAAGCTATTTCGATCGGTAGATTTTCTCAACAGGGAAAAGTTTGAACTTCATTCGATATAGTTGCCACGATACAGACTGGATTGCCACACGTGAAAAAATGAGCAATACTAACGGTAGTGAGTCACATATATGACCATGGCTGGCTGCTCTTGTCTGACTGAACGAAGCCCTACAGTACAGTGACATTTTTGGGCTCGAGCGCTCGATAGATGCCGCATATCGAATAGCTAGCCAACGTTTATTCGATATATTCTTCGACAAGTTTCGGTTAATAGATCATCTCAGGGCTTTGAAGAATTACCTTCTCCTAGGTCATGGTGATTTTGCAGATCAGCTCATGGAAACAATTGGGTAAGCCGAAATAGTGGCACACTCGTAACGTCATCCAAACTTTGAGTCCATAGACCGAGCTTGTCAAAACCTGCGAACTCGTTGTACAGGCATAATCTAACAGCCACGTTAGAAACGGCTATCCGTTCGTCAAATGCCCAGAAGGATCCGCCAGACGTTCTTCGACGCCTTGACGCCCGCATGCTCGAGTACAGTCAAGGTGAAATCGGTTGGGACGTGTTTACGCTGGAGTACAAAGTCGATGCGCCTTTGGATACGGTTCTCGATCCAGACTCGATGATCAAGTACCTGAAGCTTTTTAATCACCTCTGGAGAATGAAACGGATCGAAAATACGATGACCAAAGGGTGGGTGAGAACAGCAGGCGCCACCAAGGCCTTTGTGCGGATTCCTGGTAGGTTTTTGAAGATATTTTGACTGTGTAGTGATTGACATCAGAAATCAGAGTTGGAACCTGAATGGCACAAAATCCGTCTGATTACCGCGGAAATGATTCACTTTATACGGCAGATGGCTGCTTACTGCCACTTGGAGGTCATCGAGTGCTCGTGGAAAGCACTCATGGACTTCATCAACGAAAAAGAAGGCGATCTGGATGCCCTGATTAGCACTCACCGCGTATATTTAGATCGCATGGTGAAGAAATTACTGCTGATTGGTTCCAAGGCCGGTAGAGAGGTTGATCCTTCCTCTGCTTTTTCTAAAGACCAACTACTGATTTTCCGCATTCTACTCCAGGAGAGCCTACTCAATCAGGTTAAGGAGGCATTTTCACTGATTCTTGGGTTTTACGACGCAACAGTGAGCGTCGATCCTATGTAATCTTATGTATGATGACTAAAGGATCACTGACTTCGTGTTGTAGGAACACTTCTACAACCTCTGTATGACAGAGTCCTCCCGTCGAGACAGTGAGCGCGACAAAACACGAGTGAGTTCATACGCTTGTTATTGCGACTCCATTTGAAATTATCTTCCATAAATAGGGGATCTACACTATCACCAATACGCGCATAGGTGTGCAATCATCAGAGGCTTTATCCGCCGGGCTGCGACAGTGCAAGGAATACGGCGCCGCCTTCTCTGAGAAGGTCCATGTCATACTTCATGCATTACAGACACATGTCGACCTCGACTGTCGATTTTTGGGTATTCGGCTGTCATTTTCGGAGTTTTATCGTGCCAAGAAAGAATCACAGGCGCAGTCCAAGTCATAGGAATTTGTTGCTTCCATCGTGTACGAGTACTGTACATAGTCTAAGGGAAACTTCAGCTACTTCTAACAGTATAAGCACGTGTGTAACCTATTCTGCTTTTCTGTTATTACCGCGGTGGTTTATATAACCTCAACATAAGAGAGCTACAAACGACAGAAACCGAACTGAGATGCATTCGAAGTGAGCGAGGAATAAATCAGACAGCACTTGAATTCACTTACGACAACGCCATGGCAAGGGAAGCCCAGACCGGATCGAGCCGGATGTGCCTGATAGGGTACAAGACACCTGCCGCGATCGGAAGTGCGGCGACATTGTACACCAGTGCCCACAACTGAAGCCTCAAAATTAGGTATCCCCGCTGCACATCTTTTGGTGGGATGGGTACGTACAAAGTTAAGCTTCACCCGGCGAAATACAGTTGCGGATAGATCCACCAGTGTCAGAATGCCACTAAGGTCCGACGAAACAAGGACAAATGAGGCGCTCGAGAGCGCCACATCACTTCCTGATCCGATTGCTATAGCCACATCAGCCGCGGCGAGGGCCTACAAAATTGTCGATATCCCATCGAGGAAGACCCCACTTCGGTACTCACCGGTCCATCGTTGATGCCATCTCCAACCATGGCGACAACGCAGCGATTATTCAACCTTCTCCGTGATAACCACCCCAGCTTCGATCGCTGCTTCTTTGGAGCATTCTCTTGGAGCCAACGAACTTTATCCGCCTAATAATGGATAGGGTTAGCTGGCACGAAAGTCAGCGAGCTATTATCTGGTTATTTGCCTTCTCTTGAGGGAGCACGCCTGCAATCACATTAGATTCAGGTATTCCAACCTGTTTCGCCACAGCTCTTGCAGTAGTCACGTTGTCACCAGAGATCATCCAGGTTGCCAGCCTTCGAGATTGTAAGTGAGAGACCACAGCTTTAGCGTTGGGCCGAAGCGGGTCTGCAATGCCAAACAACGCGAGGATCTTGAAGGGACTTGTAATTAACGCTCTGCTCGTGTCGTCCTGACGAACAGCGAGTAAAACAACACTTTTACCCTCCGACTTCCAGGAGTCCAGCCAGCCAGCCATTTCTACCGGGACGCCAACCCCATGCTCTACCATCCACGCTTCATTTCCGATAATTGCCGAGCAACCCTCGTTTTTGAACGCTGCCTTGAGTCCTCGTCCTGGCTTTTCCTCCACGGAGCTAGCTACCTGACGAATGGTGTTGTTGCGCTCGCAATAGGAACGAATAGCCGCGGAGAGAGGATGAGAGCTGAACGCTTCGAGCTCAGCTGTCATCCCGAGAACCGATTCACGCTTCCATGGGCTCTCATCCCACAAGTCCCTGGAGTCTGTGACGGTCGGCTGGCCACCCTCTGTTAGTGTTCCCGTTTTATCAAAGATGACGACGTCAAGCTGCGCTGCCTCCTGGAAAGCCTCGCCCCCTCCTCGAACCAAGATGCCGAATTTCGCTGCGATACCAGTACCAACCAGAAGGGCGGTTGGAGCTGCAAGGCCAATGCCACATGGGCATGCGACGATAAAGACAGCAATTGCGAATTCGAGGGACCACGCCGCTGGTGAAAGAGATATCAACAATCCATTCTATCCATAATAGTCGATACTCACGCCAACCCCCTACGTCTTTGTCCAGATAGCTGCGTGGAAGTGCACCGCTCAATCCTAAACTGAGCCATATGGTCCATGTCAGGAGAGCGAGTAGAGTAACGACGGGAACAAAGTAGCCAGTCAAGATATTCGCGAAACGCTCTATGGGTGCTCGTTTTGTTTGACTGTCACGGACCACATTGATGATATGATCAAGCCTACAGAATTGTGAATATCGCCTCTTGACAAGAACAACGACACTGACATGGTCTTGCCCTCCATTACATCTATTCTCACATCTATCGGTTGCCCAAGGTTAATGGTCCCTAGGAGTACTTCATCCCCGGGGTTTTTCTTGATTGGTTTGGATTCCCCCGTCACCGAACTCTCGTCGAACAGTGAGTGGCCGGAGACAACTATACCATCCCTTGGAGGCGTCGAGCCAGATGTTACCCGAACGACGTCCCCAATTTCCAAGAAATCCACTGCAACTTTTTGTACCTTTAAACCGGGCTCAGAAATTTGTTCTTCCGTTTCGGTGTCTGTCTTGCCCATTTCTATGTCCTCGTCTACACTCGAAAAGCAGGAAACTGGAACTGGAACTTTCTTGTCGGCCAAAACCACAACGAGTGCTTCGGCCGGCTTCAGGTTCGCGAGGCTAGTAATCGCATCTCCCGTACGGCTCTTGCTGTAAGCTTCCAGGTACCTACCTGAACAAGGATCAGATACTACTTTGCACGATGGTTAAGGGCCATACCAATAAGAAGGAACATCGTTAGGAAGACGACGGAATCGAAGTATGTGGTTGTGTCGCCATGACCGTCCGGGGATGGTGATGTCGAGGCTGCTAGGGCAAGCAAGACGACAGAAGAGAAGTATGCTACCGAGACACCTAAAGATACCTATAATATTGAAGATAGCTGAGCTAGTGGGTGAGTGGGGAATGAAGGTGCATACCAGCAAATTCATACTCCCAAAGCGAACAAAGCGTTTCCACACAGGCGTACGACTCCCTCTTCTCCATAAGGCGCGTATTTCCTTCAAACTTCGCTTGTGGAAACTTCCAGCGCCGTAGAACATTATAGGTGTAGCCAAGAAGAATAGTGACCATTGGATACGTGACGCATTGCCCGTCCACATAGGTTCCATTAAAAAAATTCTGGTAGGGTCATTAGGTGATACTAAACTCATGAAGACAACGCCGATGATGAAAGTCGGGACTGCGATAACGACGGAAAAAACGAGACGATAAAAAAGCCTGCGTCTCTCCTCGGCCTGTAATAACCGAGCGCGATCCTCGAGAGAAGGGGGGTTGTCGATCGTGACCCTGAATTGAGGGCTGTTGGAGAGCAAAATTTCGGAGACAATATCCCGTATGGTGAACGCAGGTGGGGACGGCTCATAGGTGAGTCGAAGAATGGGAACCTGGAGAGTTGGTGGCTCCGCGTGTATAATCTGGCTCAATTTGTCGAGGCATTGCATGACCTTCTTAGGACAGTGGCTGATGGGATATATCAGGCCTTTCTGTGTAAATCTTAGTTGTAATAACTTACTCGCAGAACATGCCCTCAATACGCAGAGCAACAGTACGTTCCCCATTCACAACTTCTGTGGCATCCGGCATTGCTTGAAGAGGCTCTACTCCGACCACGGATGCTTCGTATCCCGCAGATTCGATAATATCTTTCACTCCCGTGATTAATTCCTTGCTCTTCACGACCAAAGTTGCAGAATTTCCCATGAGATTAACCGAAATGTCTGTAACGCCTTCCTCTTCGGAA
This sequence comes from Russula lepida, assembly GCA_003316425.1. NCBI lineage: Eukaryota > Fungi > Basidiomycota > Agaricomycetes > Russulales > Russulaceae > Russula > Russula lepida. The sequence continues at coordinate 412,946 of QFEZ01000104.1, forward strand.
AGCAACTGGGTGATGGTGGAGGAGCATGAAGCGCAAGTCATCCCGCCGACCGAGAGTGTAAGGCGAAGAGGCCCGTCCATTTTGATGGCTGTGATTTCCGCGGTCAGGGGCTTCACTGGTGCAACCTCGGCTTCATATCCCATGGTTTTTATAGCTGTCCTGTTTGCGGCTGCTTCCCGGACCTGGGATGGATGCAATCGAGGCAAGTTACCTGGTGGCGTCGAAAGTTCTGCTATTTTGGTCGTCTCGGACATACTTTTGAGCTCGCGTTGACAAAAATGGCACTGTTCCGAGTGATTCGCTGCCTTACGCGACCGCGAGGAATCGAGCGTGTCCGATAGTAACACATGACCGGATCCCGTAGCATTCGCAATATCGAAGCCAGCGTCTTGAATCGCCTCCGTGATAGCGAGAGGCGACAAAGCGGTAGGGTGGCAAATGGTTACGCATTGAGAAAGGATGGATACGTGAATGGAATAGGGTGAGGGGACGAGCACTTGAAGAGTGTCCTGAATAGTACGGACGCAACTGCGCGGAAAATTACTAGCTGCCGTGGCCTTCGAGTTGATGGGACGCACCTTCCACAATGGAGATTCGAGACGAAGATCGAAGTGGTGACCTGATCACAAGGATTCGCAGACATGGCGTGGTAATGGGTCGGGAAAACTCTGACGTACAAATACCATCGTTAAAAAGCCTGACTCCACACAGAGAGGCAATTGTGCGCGCACTCACGGGATCAGATACGATCGGATCAGTCAGCAGAGGCAATTGTGCGGTCGGACACCAGACACCCACTTAGAGTTCGGGGTCCTCACTTGGCCACGGGTCCGGGGTCCCACACGAGGACTGAAAGGTCTACGATTCCGGACATGCATTGGGACAGACCTTCTCGGGTTTCTTTGTTGCACATTGGCGATAGACACTCCCCTCGCTCTAGCTCCATCCTAGCCAGATCATCCACACCATCTCCTACAGGATCTCACACATCCGATCTATACTTTGGAAATGACATCCAGAAACCGACGATTGTCCTGGGTATATGCGCAATGGATGTCAAGGCCCGCTCAAAGGCAATGAGGGAGATTCTGACCCGTCTTGTGAACAGGGCCAGAGGGACAGTTGAAGTCAAGGTTTTCGGAGATAAGGTCATCTTAGACGAGGGTGAGCCGAGATCTTTGATTCACGCGCTTCTTCCTGACCTCCTGGTGCAGATGTCGAAAATTGGCCAAGATGCGACATTCTCATCTCCTTCTTTTCTACAGACTTCCCCTTAGACAAGGCAATATCCTACGTAAAACTTCGCAAACCTTTCTGTATAAACGAGCTTTTGCCCCAAGCTCTTCTCTGGGATCGCCGCTTAGTGGGACAGATTCTGGACCATGTCAAAGTGCCTACTCCAAGACGCTTGGAAGTGTCTCGAGACGGCGGACCTAAAGTCGATGATGATCTCAAAGAATTCATCAGGGCCAGGGTCGGCATCGAGCTTGGCGGATTCCGGCCCATTCCCGAAGTGACTCTACGCCAGGATGGCAATGCTATCATAGTAGACGGTCAAATGATGGAAAAGCCTTTTGTAGAGAAACCTGTGAGCGGTGAGGATCATAATGTTTACATATACTTCAGGGATGGCCGTGGCCGTCGGCTCTTCCGAAAGGTGGGGTCAATAATAACGTAACACGTCTGCGTTTTGAAGTAAAATTTGTTTCAGGTTGGAAACAAAAGCAGTGAACTAGATCCCGCCTTAACACACCCGAGGACCGATGGTTCCTACATATATGAGGAGTTTATCGATGTTGACAATTCGGAGGACATCAAAGTTTACACTGTTGGTAAAGAGTATACCCACGCGGAGACACGCAAATCACCAGTCGTTGATGGAGTTGTGAGACGCAATACCGACGGGAAGGAAATTCGGTGAGGGTGACCCTTGTCTTTTCATGGTTTTCGCTCAAACTACACAGATTTATCACGCACCTGACTGACGAGGAGAAGTCCTGGGCGGCAAAAATCTGTCACGCATTCGGCCAGAGAGTCTGTGGCTATGATATGCTGCGCTGTCAGAATGGCGCCCGCAGTCAAGTGATTGATGTCAACGGCTGGAGTTTCGTTAAGGGCAATGAGTCCTATTACGGTGGGCATATTTCATCAATGGTCAAACTCGTGCGCCACCTAATGTCCTTGCTTCTGATCCACATCTTAGACAAAGCGGCTGAGATCCTCTCAGCCCTTTGTACTCGTATATCGACAGCTCCAGATAGGCCATTAATAAGCTCAGAGTCTGTGACCCCAGACGCCCCAACATGGCTATTGAAGGCCAATGTTACTGTGTTGCGCCACGCTGATCGGACCCCAAAACAGAAGCTCAAGTTCAATTTTCCCATCGGAGAGTCTTGGACGCAGCCCTTTGTTACTCTCCTAAATGGCGAAAAAGAGGAGATAATCCTTCGTGAGAGAGAGCAACTCAGCCGCATCGCCGTTGCCGTCGAGGAGGCTAAACGATTGGGAGCGGACGGAGAAGACCTAAATAAGCTGGCTCTGCTTAATAACGCGTTATTCAGCAAGATAGAACTCCCTGGGACCAAAGCTCAGCTAAAGCCGGTGTACTCGAAGAAGGCAGCAGGCCAACCTAGGAAACTGTCGAAATTGACGCTAGTTTTCAAATGGGGCGGGGAATTCACACACTCCGCACGCTATCAATCTCGTGACCTAGGGGAGAACATGAAGAAAGACATATCCATTATGAGTAAGCGTATAATCAATTTGTTAACGAACATGTGTGGGGTGGCTAAAGAAGCGCGCAGACAAGGAGGTCCTCAACAACGTGAAGGTCCGTTCCGTGCTTTGAGACGACAAATATAGCCACTGATTTTGTCATCCGCTTTTTGGAAACAGATATACACCTCGTCTGAGCGTCGTGTCATTGCTTCAGCTGAGATTTTCGCGGCGGCACTACTCGACTCCTCGCTGTCGGCAAGTCCAACCCCCACCCGTTCTGGGCGATCATCCGCAGATGGCATCTCTAGCCATACTCTCACCCCAAAGTCTTCGATGTCTCTTAGAGAGCCCCTCAAGCTTATTGTACGCAAAGATCTTCTAGACGACTCGAACGCTGCCAAGGACCTCATGGACGATGTAAAGAAACGGCTCAAAATTCTGCTGCGACCTGGGGAGCCAGAAAAGCGACCAGAGTTGATTTGGCCTAAGAGCATGAATAAAGAGCCTGTGGAAGTACTCAAGGTAAACTTGTTGTTGCCTAAGGGAAGGAGAGACGGCATTGAGCATACACAGGAAGTAATTGAACTGCTTAGTGGCTTCCGTGCCATCATGGGTCGAAATTTCGACACGCTAGACGTGGACAAGATTCAGGAGCGATGGTAAGTCTTGTTGGGCGATAACGTACTCCTGGTTTTCATCTTCTAAGGTGTTGCGGAGATGAGCCTTGGCTCTTTCGGGAGCGTTGGGAGAAGCTCTTTGAAGATTTCTGTGACGTGAAACCGGAGAAATTTGACCCCTCTCGCGTAAGTGCCTGCTTCAATCCTATCACATGCATCCACGAGTTAAGACGTGTCGCCCATCGGCAGGTGTCGGAGCTGTACGACACTATCAAGTACTGCGCTCTCCATCACCGCACTTTCCTTTTTGCCATATTCGACGAGAACGGTGGGCGGGACAACCATCAGCCCCGTGACCGTAAATTGCACGAACTGTATGGCCGTGCCAAAGCGTTGTTTGACCTGGTAGCGCCACAAGAATATGGCATTGAACCCGAGGAAAAGTAATTCATTTGTTGCATCTCCTCGGGCTTTGACTAATGCCAGAATTCCTCTAGGGAGGAGATTGGTGTCCTCACCTCACTTCCACTACTCCGAAAAGTAGTCGAGGACCTTGAAGAAGCCCGCAATCAGGGTAGGAGCTCACTGACATGTTATTTTACCAAGGAGAGCCACATTCACACTCTGGTTAACCTTGTTCTTTTATCGGGTCTTCCTATCGCAAATCGACGGATCCCTGAGCTTGATTACGCAGTAAGCACCTGACTGTTTCATGCGGAGCTACTGAGTCATTACTGGTTAATCGCGATAGTCACATATAACGTTAGTCTCCGATATTTACTTTGGAAAGGCGAATTGATTCAACTCCCAGGTTCGAGCTGTATGAGCGTAATCATGGAAGGGGCAAATCCGACAAAGAATATTCCATCAAGATCTCGTTAAGCGAAGGGGCTCACTCATCTAACGTCCTCGACTCCGCTTTGGATGCTCGGCACTCGTTGAACGTACATCAACGACGGTTAGCCACACCCTCTCTCCCATACTCGGAGTCTTTCAGGAAGAGCTGATGTAACGCACGAAGGAAATTAACCCAGCACCTACCTTACAGCCTCGTCATAGAGAAGCTGTCGAAGCATTTTGGCCGCACACAAGAAGTGAGTTTCACCAAGTTAAGATTCCAACAGAGCTAATCGTGCAATTTAGGATGATGACACGGGCCCAGAGATGCCGCTCGTTCTTGAGGCAGTACCTGCAACAGTCGCCAATGACAGCAGTAAAGATTACCCGTGACCGTGATGTTGCGCACGTCTGCATCACGACTAGATACTTAGCCTCTAATCTTCCCAATCAGAACCGTATAGTCTAGTTTAATAATGTTAATTAATCTACTGTAGGGATGGTGTGTGTTATTGACTCTTCATTAAACAAACAAAATCGTAAGCATCTCAGTTAGACGAAGGAACGTCTTCCCATGCTTGTAACTCAAGCTGGGCACGCAAAGTGTTGGATTGCTCTGGTGTCAGTTCATGGAATATCAGGCTGTGCGGTGGACCTTTCGTGTTTGCCATTGAAGGATGGTCCTGGTCGAAGAGAGCAGATGCCGTCTGGGAGAGCATTGACGATTGGGTCGCCAGCGCTGCGAACGAAGAAGTTGTGTCGTGGTATCTGTATGAAAGTATCTTGCATCACTGTGTCTGTACACACGAATAAAAACATAGAGATCGCCTACAATCTGAGTCGGCAGTCAGCAGAGTTGCCAGCATGATGGATAGGGAGTAGCTCGCCTGAATGCTTCTTTGTTCAAGCAATCACTCTCTTTGATCTGATCAAGCGTGTGCTTCTTGAAAGAGCCTTTAATGTAGTATAGGATGTCATATACACGATACTCGTTTGGACTGGCAAGAGAAAATAAGAGTCATGGGGAATGAGACATGGCAAGGAGACCAACCGCCAAGGATTGAACCTGGGGGCAAGGTTGAAGGTTCCATCTTGATGAGAAACGAGCGGATGAAAGACATCGGTGATAAAGTGCACTGTTGGGGGTCGTTCGGGGTAGTTATGGGGAAATGTCAAACGAAATCTCAAGATGGAGTCGGTGTAATAGCCTTGGCTCGGAATGATTTTGGTTACGAAAGATCACGGAGATGGACTCGGAATCTGTGGGACTCACCCTGATGGATAAAGAGGACGGCATCCCAGATAGATGGGTCCTCGGCGAACGGGATGACATACATCCCAAGTGGGCAGTGAGATTGATATCGCAGGGAAGCATACTCCAGGGAGATGGCAGCGCGGGAAAGGTAGTTGAGGGAAGTTGATATACGAGGGGCCTTTTTCGGAGGAGAGTCGTCAGGACTAGCGCTCAATAGGCCAGCCTGGGATCCAAAGCTCGAGCCTGAAAATGAGAATGAGGATGTCAAAGCTCCGAACATCGCCGTTCGGACACGGAGGGACGTTGCGGCCGTGACCAACCGAGTCCACGCACGTGATGACCTGGCTCACCATTTACCCCCACTGGTGCTATTTTACGTAGCGTAGTTTCGGTTTCACTACCCACTACCCACACAATGAAGGTTAACATCACCCGGGAAGAATTCGAGGCATTCGACCGTGCCACTATCCGTGGTTCTATCGAGGGTATTGCAGCTGGTCTGGCTGTCTCCCTTCCTGCCTCATTCGCCGCACACCGCTATTTGCCTGCATATCGGGCCCTTCCTCCTCATCTCAAAGCCCTCGGGGTAGTCCTTGTCGTCGGACCTGCCTGGGCTATTCAGACAGAACGCCGTGGCGTCGAATTTGATGAGGAACACAACTGGTGAGCTAAGTGTGTCAGACTGTTGAGCCGTCAGCTGATACCCCATGCAGGAAAGGTGTCAGCCGCCAGCTTTTGGATAGCGCTAAAGCGCGGGAGACATCTGAATGGGATGGCCTGAGTACGAAGGAAAAGTTTTCTAGATGGGTTGCCCGTCATCAGTACCAGGTCATACTGGGCAGCTGGGCTACCAGCATGGCCGTCGCTGGTACCATCATCATGCGTGATAGGTATGACTATCCTCTTCCCTCCCCTAACCTAGATTTACTCTTTCTAGACACCAATCTACTTCGCAAAAGATCGTCCAGGCTCGTATGTGGGCCCAGGGATTGACGATTGGGATTCTCATTGCCGCCGGAATAGTCACGCACTCTCAGCGCACGGATGCTGCAAGGCATCACGCGGTTGACCACTCATGGCGCGAGCTCCTCGAGGCAGAGGCCAAGGAAGCTGAATCACGGAAAGTACCGCAACTTGGCCCCGCCTCAACAAACTTGTAGATTTTTGAATACGTTCATAGCCCACCACTCCATTCTGTATTGGTATCATAGATTAGATTTCCACGGGCCGACACGGACCGAGTTGACAATCGGCTCGTTCGTCTCCCTGTGCTTGATGCTAATGTCTAAATGTCATCATTAAGCTCACGCTCGACACCAGCCGTCTCAAAACTCAGGCGAAAAAGGGACCCGTCCTCCGATTCATCATCCAGTTTAGAACCGGGGTGGACAGAGGATGTTTCCGTGCTTTCCCATGCCGCAAGACGAAAACAGAGGAAAACATCGTTAAAAAAAGCTGTCCCTACTACAAAATCTCCAATCCAGAAAGAAAAGAAAGAGGGAGAAGTTTCTCGTCCACTTAAACGCGAGAATTCCATCTGGGTGGGAAACTTGTGCTACAAGACTACGCCAGAATCTTTGCGACGCTTCTTCGATGGTGTTGGAGAGGTCACCAGGGTGCATTTACCCACCAAGCTCGGAAAGGCATCTCCGGGTGAGTCGGTGAGACGAGAAAATCGAGGGTGTGGTTCCATTGTTGCAATTTCTCGTATTTTTTGGCTAAACATTAGTTGACAGTTTCGCCTATGTGGATTTCGCGACGCCAGAGGCAAAGAATGCTGCTATTTTGATGTCCGAATCGCCTCTAGAAGGACGCCGCCTTCTAATCAAGGATGGTGTGTGAATAATACATCTCATTCTTTTGTGTGTCGGTATGACATTAAATCTCAGGTGACAGTTTTGAGGGTCGCCCTGTGAAGCCCGGACTCGGAATGTCCGTTGATGACCTGCCAGTGGGGGCTCGAGGGAAAGGCCATTCCAAATTTGCGCAAAGAGTCCTTTCTGCACAGAAGCAACCGCCGGCACCCACGCTTTTCTTTGGAAACCTCGGATTCGAGACGACCGTGGAATCGATCAAGGAACTCTTGGATGCTCATCGCATCAAGGAGAAGGAGAGCGAGACCGTCACATCCGAGTCTGCCAACGTCGACGGAGCGAAGGATCCTTGGATACGAAAGATTCGTATGGGGACGTTCGAGGATAGCGGCCTATGCAAGGGGTAAGTTTTTTGATCCACCTTTTCGTGCATCTTGGGATTCCTTGTTGATATGCGTGATACACCCAGCTTTGCGTTTGTCGATTTCACGAGCACGGAACACGCAACTGCTGCTTTAATACACCCCAAGAACTATCAGCTCGACGGTCGAAAGCTCGTGGTCGAATACGCTTCCGCCGATGCCGTGCGTCGAGGCGGAGGTGCAGGCCACAAGCCGCGAAAAAGGTCGACCGAGGGTCATAGTGAGGGTCATTCCCGCAGTAAGAGGCGTGATTCGGTAGTAGGTGATGGAGTCAATGAGGAGGGCGCTACGGTAACAACTATCACACAATCAAAGCCGCAGAGAGAGAAGAGCACAACGGCTGGTCGACGAAGCGATACATCTACAAAACCAGAAGTCAAGAATGGGACACGAACCCGGAAGTCAAAGTCATCACGCCCAGCTCCTGGAGCGGCGCTCGCGCTAGCAAAGCGAGAACAAGTTGCAATAGTGCCGAGTCAAGGACGTAGGATAACATTTGATGATGATTAGATCTTTCATGCTACAACCTAGAACTCGAGGTTCCGAGGGATCGCATTTACAGTTATCGCTACATAACAATTATCACCCGTATAATTAAGAAGGGGAGTGGGGCGCTCTAATCATCACTTTCATCTACCTCGACCATGCCAACTTCGTATTCGCCACAGACATCCCATCGGGAACCGTCTGCAGCAGCCGATACATATTTCACGAATCTCATGACACCCTCGTCGCGCAGAACCAGCAGGAGATGGTTGAAGCCTGGTTGGACCGTCAACAACGTGGCGTCCTCGTCCTCGTCGCTGTCTTCCGTGTCAACTTCTCCGTTTCTATGAGAGCTACCTGTGCTACCGTTCTCATTGACCGTATGGCCATGTCCATTTTTTTCCGATTTACTGTGAGAACCGGACCTATATACCGCAGGGTCGTCTTCCTCGTCGTGAGGGGCCATATAGCACTAGACAGAATCAGATGAAATACGGTGATCTTGAAGCAATCAGAATCACATACCTCCCAACCTCCCCACTTGCCCATCTGCCACCCGGTATACTGTGGTTCTTTCGCCTTACCTTTACCCTTTCTCACATGGTCCCCGTCGTCGTCGTCGTCGTCGTCGTCAAACTGCGGTGTCAACTCGAGCACGACATCCAATCTCGCTTCCTTCTCTTCACTTGTCGCCAGAGTGTAGCCAAGACCAGGACAAAATCGACGAGCTTCCACTGCATGTCTCAATGGAATGAGGCTCGAGATGGCGGCAAGCCATGCGCGAAACGCGGGTGCGGGGAAGAGTTCGTCCTGTAGTGAACGGATGAGCGAGTGTGCCGGTTGTGCCGCGCGGGGCGATACGGCTATGGAGGGTCCACCGGGTGCGAGAGGCTCTAGAACGTTATATCGCCATTTGTGAGGTGGGCCCTTGATGCACCAGCCAGAGCCCGCTCCGGCAGTATGTGACGGGATGGGCGAAAGGCGGTTCTTGCCTAGACCATCACGTTCGTCGAGTTCGCGTAAACCGGCGTCAAGCTTTTCGGCGATTGGCGGCGATAGGAAATCGTACAGCTCGAGGGAAGATTCGGATAGGAAGCGGGATGCCAGTGCTTTTATAGCGCGCGGCTGGAGGTATGTAGGGTTTAAGAATTCGGAGAGGAAGGATATGTGGTCTGAAGTTAGGGGAGTGTCTGGGGTAGGAGGAGCCTCCGAGTCAGAGTAAGACTTAAACTCGGTCGATGTGGATGCCTATATGATGAATATGTTATAAGCAGGTCATGAAGAGAAGAGACACACGTTCATCCCACTCACAAGTTGTTCGCGTGAACTAGAGATGGATTGGGCGACGGCGACGTCGACGTCATCCTCGCAACCCTCTTCTCCCGGCTGAGCTGCATGAAACCAACCACTGATGCTCAGACGTTGCCAACCGTCATCGTCCTCACCGACAACAACCTCCTCAACAGAATGAAAGCTGCGTCCGGGTTGCACCTCGAAAAATATAAACTGGTTCCACGCTGGCGGGATGCTCTTTGTCGGAACAGGCTCTGGCTCCAACACGCCTTGGGTCCCTTCCTTTTCCTTGACGGGGTACAACTCGAGCGCGCCACCCCATTCCCTTTGCCATAGCTGGTAATTGGGCAGAGGCATGTAAAGGATGTATGACAAGCGTCGCGTGCCAATGGCATCGTCGTGGTTGAGAAGGTGACAGCCTTTGCGGTATGTGTTCACTGACATATCTCGTTTCACGCCCGAGAGTGGACCGCAACCTGTAACCGCGCGCAAGAAATCGCGGAAGTCGGTTGAGTACAGAGCATCGCGAAGCTTTACGAGGCTTGATAGGAGCGCAAGTTGTTGTTCTGTGAGGTAAGAAAGCGATGCAAGATCGCCTGTCTGATTGACCTGTAAAAAGAAAAAGGAAATAACCCAAAAAAAAGGGGGACGCCAATCAGCAAGGAGGAGGGGAGGGGGAGAAGAGGAGGGTTCGATGTGTGAACGTACCTTGTATATGTCGGTCTCTTTTTCTGTAAAGTGAAGTTCGCTGAGGCACTCATCCTTGACTTTCTGGAGGAAATCATCTCTAAAGAGTTTTTCGACGAGGGCATGTTTGAAGGGTTCGCTGGAAGCGTAAGTGGTAGCGAGACTATCGACGTTATTCGTGTCGAGTAGATCGGGCACAAAACATGCGACAACGTCCTCGGGGTTGGCAGGTCCAGGGAGGCCGTCGCTGGTAGCAGTTGAAGATGGATGGCTAATTTTGGGTCTCTTCGGTCCTGTCGTCTTGGGCTCCGGGGAGGGCGACCGCGAGTGGGTCTTGGCCATCACAGACGGACTTGTTCCAAGGCTGGGGACGGCAATAAGAGAAGGGATATTGTTGTTGAAGCTTTGGTTGGAGAGAGCTTCTGCTGATACACGAGTAGCATCGAGGACGATGGGCCAGACGGCCTAGACCGCCGTCGATCTTGCACCGTCCGGAGATGCTAATAGACTATCCCGGCTAGGTCGAGACCCACTCTCTTCAAACTCGGACTTAAACAACAAGGTTGCCAACCACGCCATATATTGATACAACAGGCCGAGAAAGAAACGTGAACGTTGGAGGTAAAGTGAATGGATGAGGAAATCTAAGTTACGTTGTGTTGTGACAACAAAAAAGACCACACGTGGCTGAATTGTCGATACGGAACACAGTGCACAATGACACGACATGACAAAGTAGGGAAAAAGGCAAGAAAACCATCAGTCCTTGTACTTCTCATGCACGCGAAGCAGTCCCTCGTCCGGCTGTATGGGAAGTGCTATTCGGCCGGTGCTGTGTCGGTGGCCCCGAGAATGCGAACGACGGTGTTGGCGAGATGGATGAGTTGGGGGCGTATGTACCCACGCTTCTTGCACATTGAGCCCCTGGACTTCCTGCTCCGAGAGGTCGTCAAGGGCAATAGGCGCGTAAACGAGCGGTGCCGGCTTAGTTCGGCTTTCGTGTGAGTCCGTGCGCTGAGCCGAGGTAGAATGGGTCGGGAGGAGGAAGATGCGCTGCAATGCGTTGTCTTTGTGCAATCTTGACGGAATATCTCTCGAAAAACGGGACACTTGCTTGTAATAATTCGCCACGACGAGCACAAGGTGTAGCTATGAAACGGACGCATGTCAGAAGAACACGCTCTTTGTAGCAAAAAAGACCGCTTACGCGTAAGACGATGATGATAAACATAACGCAAACAAAGACCAGCACAGCTCTCTCGAACCACTGCTCGCAGTTCTCTGGACTGAGACCAATCTCGGCCAGATCACGCATGAGATCGCCGTGTCGCGAGAGTTCTTCGCAAATCATGGAACGGATCGAGTAATAACTGAACGAGGCGTATGTCACAAAGACAGTAGAGATGGTGCAAAACGTGAAGTCTGCGACGGAGAAATCACGATAGAAACGGAGGTAGGCCGGTATGCCCTGCGAAACACGACCGGACACGGTTAGTTGGCGCCCAGGAAAGAAGGATTACTAAGGGAAAGGAGGCACTGACCTTGACGATACCGGCGAAGCCAATGGCACTAGCCACGGCTGCTGTGACGAAGTATGCGGCGGAGAGACCGCCGAGAAGACTGAGGGTGTTGACGGTCCAAGGATCCAAGGACCCCTCCCACTCACTCTCCGAGTCCCTCCGTAGGGAGCGCCAGAGGGCGAAGAGCTGGATGGCAAGAAGTATGTTGAATATGGCTCCTACGAAGGAGGTGACTAAAACCATTGTCCTGTTCCAGCGGGGCATGATAGAGGAAAGGGAGAGAGAGAAAGAGAGAAGAGAGATGAAGGAATGAAGACAAGCACGATTCTCTTGGCACGCGGTAAGCGATCAAGGCATATGGCGACCTGACTAATCCCGGATGACTAATACATTTACCCGCTCTCCCCGGCCACCTTCTCCGCCCACGAGTGATCGCCGCTCGTGACAACTCGCCCAACGTCCCCGGAGTCTCGACGATATGTCCTCGCCCGTGTTACTGCCGCAGCCGCAATAACCACCCCAATTGTAATCCCCTGCGACCACATCCTCGCCTGCACGATCTAATATATACTTATTAATCCCGACCGCTTCGATGATCCCACTGCGCACCATACCTTTTGTGACAAACTTTGATACCTGGCAAATCAAAATTTTGTCAGCGATTCTAATCACCCCATTATTTGCATGCGCACGGATTCCGCATTATCGTTCCGAATGCTCCCGAAATTCCTAGCGCCCAACATCCTGCGATAACGCTGAACTGGTGCCGAGCTGTAAAGTCAACCACTTTCTGGCTCAACGTCATGTTCTGCGGCCCTGTCTCATGCCGGCGCTGAATAAGCGCTACTTGGTCCGGATTGGCTTTTTCCCTGCGCATCCGTCGTGTAAATATGAGCTGTTGGTCCCTCAGGGAACCAGGGGTCACTCGCCAATTATCTTGTTCGAACCGTCGTCCGGCGGTTTCCCCCGCAATGATAAATGTAGGAACGACAGCCATCACGACCCCGAATGCCTTCAGCGATGGCGGAAAGCTCCTGTAATAAGGCCAACGCTGGTTGGCGATGTACGAAGCGGGCAATGACACTGCCAGGGCTCCAAGAAAGCCCTGGGCTCCGCCAACGGCGACAGCGTATTGGTGTTCTCTCAGTTTCTCTGCCTGGGACTGTGGTAGACGTTCAGGCCACCATTCTCTTTACCAGATGTGATGGCTTGCCTTCATCCTCAGTTTCAGTCGAGTGGGGTTAGTAATGATGTGGAGAGGGGTGGCTCTCTTTTATGTCTATGGACCACCGTCTCCACAAAAAGTAATATGAAGTCATTGGCGGCAGCGGCTTCCCTTACTTGGTATTTTACGGCCAACAGACATGCATCATGGGGTCACGGTTCATTTCAGAAACAGAAATGGATGTGTCATTATAGGGCGTAGTACGAAGGATACATATAGGTGGATATATCGTAGGGTGTGACAGTACAAACCCATGATGAAAGCGTCCTTGTCAAGTGGAATATTCAAAAATAATACTCAAAATTTTAAAAAATAACTCAAATGTAACACTATCCAGCTATAGTCCAAAACGATTGTGAAGGGCACAACAAAAAAAAAAGCAAGAAAGCGTGTACCGCGTTGGCGTTGGCCGGTCCCATTACTCAGCGCGCTCCTATTGCCCGCGAGTTTCGCAAGACGCTCCGGGGACCTCGCTTGGTCACGGCCCAAAGGAAGACCATGATGATGATGACAAATTGCACCCACAACCAAATCTCGAGCATGACTTTCATTGCCCGATTCTTCTTCGGCTTCGCAACCTCAGAAGTGGAGATGCTTTGCAGCGGGGGTGCATCGTCGGCCTTGACAAGGATAAAATCCTGCTCATCCTCCTCACGAGCCATTGTCTGAACGGCTGCCTGGGTGACGGTGGGCTTACGCGCGGACGCGGGACCCTTGAGCGGACTATCTCTGGGCTCGGGTCCATAAAAGCCGGTCATTCGTCTGATCGGTGCGGTGTGATGAAAGCGCCTGTCCACCCAGTAATTCGTCCGTGCGCGTATGGTGTCGGACAAGCGTTGCTGATGAGTGGGCTTGAATGACGATTTCTGCGGCGTCTTATCTGGATCCTGAGGCTGCTTCGATATCTGTGGTTCGTCTAGTGACGGGTCGGATATAGTTTGTGCATCACGAAGAGGGGAAGAGGGAGTGGTGGGGCACGAAGGTGCCGATGGTCCTGACAAGAACACATCATACAGGCTGCTCGAGCGTAGATGGTGGTTTTCCGCATAGTCGCCACCATAATCACTACCCAATTCACTCCCCAGTGTAGGGACATGCGAAGCTTGCTGTGAAGCGGAGAACAGACTGCCCGCGGGCAAGTCTAACGAGGACAGAGATGGGGAAGAAGGGTTGCTCATCATCATCGCAGGCTCGGCGCCGTCACGAGCTGGCTGGCTCGGGGTATCAAATAGCCCGACGACGGTTTTGCGAGCTTTGAGCGGGTGGCCCTTAATCAGGCTATTACAGTGCACAGTGCCTTCTTTGTCAGCTTCCGTGTCATTCCTGACGGCGGACGTCGTGAGCTGTCTGAGGTCGCCGTTAATTGAGCGGCGCAAACTTCGAAAACGCAGGGTGGAACTGGGGTCATGCACGGGCTGGCCTTCGCGCTCGGCATCTTCGACGACCTCGAGTTCGACGTCGTTCTGCTCATCAAGAAAGGCGTACAGTCGCCGAATTCCTTCAGCTTCCATCTGCGCTTCGTGCAGCTTTGTCGCGGTATTACGTTGACTCTCCAAAATCTGCTCGTTTGTGAGCTCAAGTTCGCGAACCTTGGACACGAGTTGGGCTACCAGCGCGGATTCGCCAACTGGGAAAGGAATGGTTGATACGTCAGGAGACCCCTGAGGAGGGGTGGGGCTGGTAGCATCCGGAGCTGCCGCAGGAATGTCTGAAGTTGCACAAGGCGAGAGTGGAGCTGTGTCCGGTGCAGTGGGCAACTCGGGCTTGAGAGCAGCGGGCGCGGCTGATCTGCTGCTAGCGCCATTACTGCCAGGCGCAAAATCACGCACGCTACCCTCCATATCGCTGCTAAATGCCCAAGAGCTTCCGCTCTTATTGCTGCGATGCGCTCTCACCCTGTCATTCCACTCTTGCCTGCGTCTCTTCGCCTTCTCCTCTTCTCCACGCTCTACCTGCAACTGCAAAGCGTCGCTCTGTGTCCTGTACTGATCGAGCTCCCCACGCAGCACGTCGATCTCCTTCTCGAGCTTCCCGAGTCGTCGGCGACCGGCTAGATTCGCATGCGTAGACTCCGCCTCGAGCTTCTCGAGCTTCTGGAGAAGCTCCGCATTCTGATCAGCAAGAAGAGAGAGATCCTTCGGCGAGAATGAGATGCGGCGTGCGTGAGAGGGTCGGAGATGCGGCAGGGGTGTTAGTTTGTGCTCGGGCGTCGGAGCCGGTGAAGAGGATGGTGTAGACCGAGGCGTCATAGATGAGGCAGAAGGCAAGCGGGCGAGAAGTGCCCTGTGCTTTTCTTCAAGAGTGATGTTATTGTTATAGAGGCTTTTTGACAGCTCCGAGGTCATGGTCAACTCTGGTAAGCAAAATTTAACTGTCAATTCAAGTCGAGAAGGCATCGAGGGAGACAACTTGCCCCTTTCGCGTTCGCGTATGAGTTCATTCGCGCGAACAAGGAGCGAAGAAAGCTCTTCTCTGGATCGACCATTGATCCATTCCTCGATGGCAGAGGGAACAGCACCAGAAAAGACGTCCTTTGCTAAAGCGTGGATACGGTGTGCAGTGGCAGACTCAGATAGAGTGTTCGCCTCAGGAGACGTGAGGGCATCGCCATATGGAGGCGGCGGGGATGGCCTTGTGTGGGACGCAGAAAGAGTATTTCGCACAGGAGGGCGAGGACGCATGAGAGTGATAGATAGAATGAAAGCCGTGAAAGGGTTCAAGTTGTCTAGGGCACCCTAGACATGATGTGCACTTTGAGCATGAAAATGTCCTGTCCGCTTTTGAACTTGGCCGGCTCAGACTCAGACTCAGACTCATTTATCAACCCCCGATCGATTGTATGTGCCCATACAAACAAATAATCGTCATACACTACACCCTCTCCAGATGTCATCTCTCTGCTATGACTTCTGACTCCCGAATGAACCGAACGAGAACCCACCCGGTCCCGAGCCCTGGCCGAATGTAAACGCGCTTGGTGCAGCAGCGTTCTTCGGTGCGCCAAATGATGGCTGCGTTATAGGGTTTGCGCTCTGAGAACTCTTCGAGGCGGTATCGCTAAACACACTACCGGGGGTTGGGGGAACAGCCGTAGAAGAAGTCGAGCTTGCTGAGCCAACATTAAACGAAAACGCGGGGGTACTCTTCCCTGGCTCAGGTTTTGGCTCAGGTTTTGTAGCGTCCGATCCTCCTTTGAAAGAGAAGAAAGGCTTCGCAGTTGGTAAGCTTGTGGACACGAACGATGGTGGTTTGGCTGCTCCGCCCTGTGCCTGTGCCCCTCCATTGGGTGCCCCAAATAGAGTCATGGAGTTCCCAGTAGTACCCGCTGTGGATTGTCCCTGATTTGTCGAATTGGTACCCTCGCTGGCTTTGAAGCCCAAAGAAGTAGGTGTAATACCGCTTGTGGGAGCTCCAGCGGATTTACTTTCACTCGTACCGAACACTGACGGCTGGGTCAGCGCTGCAGTCGTGGTGGAGGCCGATGCATTGCTGAACGGATTTGTCATAGGCTGCGCTATTGGTGCTGACGAATTCTTTGACATGCCAAAACTGAACATGGGTTTTGGTGGCGCATCAGACGGCGGGGCGGCTGCTGGGGGAATAGTATGAGATGAGGTGACACTAGTCGGCTTGCTTGTCATCCCGAAATTGAACTTCAGCTTCGATGCATCACTAGTGCCGCTGGTTGAAACAGTGCTAGCACTTGGGTTGGAACTATTTTCTGTAGAGATTGGTGGCTTAGGGTTTTGCGCGAACGATAACATACTCTGGGTTGCGGTGCTTGAGCTCCCTTGCGGAGCGGATGGCGGATTCGATATGGGGTTGTTCGACGACGCCTTCGCTTGCGCGAAAGTAAAAAACGAGGATGCCGTAGAGCTTTTAGCATCTGGCGCAGATGAGGATGCTGTCGTGGGTTGAGTAGTGTTTGTGAAGAACGTAGGAGTAGTCGAATTGGATGAGACAGGCCCGCCTACAGTGGGGATGGATATTGAAGTCTGTGTTACTGGAATCGGGGCGGAAGGGAAAGGAAACGAGGTGCCGGGAGCCGCTGCGGCCGTCTTGGCTTCAGGCTTGTCTTTCGCTTCGCTCGACTGGGCATTCACAGATGGTGTGGGAATCTTGAACAGCGGTGGTGGGTTAGAAGGCTCAGCGACCTTCGAGTCACCTTTCGAGAATGGCGGCAGGGAAAATTCAGATGCTCCCGTCGGATGAGCCATCGATGGCTTCTCATCTGGCTTTGGGAGTAGGATCGCGGGCAAAGTAGATGCAACTGCGACCTTCTTTGCTTCCGCTTCCTTTGCCTCTGCCTCTGCCTTTGCCTTCTCCTTTTCTTCAGCCTTACGTCGCAGACGCGCCATGGCCTCTGCTTCGATTTCCTGTTTTTCCCATTTTGAGTAAGACCTTGATTGGCGCAACTTTGGGCTCATTTCCGTAGGAGTTACTGCCGAGCTACTGTACAACGAAGTCGAGACACGGCGAGTGTACTGGGGTGGTGGGATCATAGGAAACGATACCAAACGAGGACTTGCAATTGAAGAATGACCCGAAAAGTGACCCGAAATACGGATCTTGCGAACGGGGCTGCCAGTATTTGATGTAGAGGCCCAGAGAAGCTGCTTGCCTGCGCAAGACGAATTTCCCTGCTAGAAATTAGAACGTAAAGATCCAGGACCATGTTGGCAGACGTACTGAGCGTTCTCCCGGTATCTCAGACTCTGCAAAGGACTTATCTGAATCCTGCCACGCCAACTCATGGGCCTCTTTCGCTGCCGTATACTGTTCCTCGGTATACCATCGCTCTACAATTGCTGTCACGGACGCGGATCGATCCGGGTGTTCAGAGTCAACGGGCTAACATTTAATGAGATCGAGCGAAGTGACATATGAAAAAAGCTCAGGCTCACCATGTTGAATTTCGGACGGTCCTCTTTGACAAGCACCCTTCGCAGCCTTTTTCCACCAGGGCCGACCCTGAACTGAATTCCATGGGCTTCCCATTCCTCACCGACGCGCCGACCTCCACACAATGGGTCTTTCGATAACTGTCCATCTTCTACCGAGGGATCGGTATCCGATGTGTCCGGCCGATGGCGGAAAGCCTTTCTCCTGCCCCTTACATCACCACTATCAGTGTCCACACCCAGCGAGTCGGCGTCACGTCCACGCTTTTGACCACGAAATGAGTGGGTTGATTTCCGTTGTCTCCGTCTTCGGTGACGATGTAACTCGAAATCGGTGTCCTGGTCGTTGTAAAGTATGTCGTCTTCTGCTCCAAAGCTGAAATCCATCTCTGTGCGGTCACGTTTCTTACCACCGAGGGGTAACTTGACTTCTGATGAGTCGTTCATTTCGAGACCATCCCCCTTTTGAATGCGCTTCTTCAGGTGGCGACTAGACACTTTCCTACGCCTTTTGTCATGACGATTCTCTTGTGAATATCGTAAATCACTATCGTCACTCGAATCGGCCACTCGCTTAGACCGCCTAGGAGGTGCCGAATCCACATCTATACCAGAGTCGTGGACCAGATGATCCCTAAATTAAGGTGAATTAGTAATTATAGGCTTAAACGCCAAAAGTGCTTCATACCGCTCTGACTTTGCTTCACGTTGGTCCTCTGCGTTCTCATCACGTGTATTAGCGTGACCACTCTCTAACTGAAGGCGTGACCTTGACACATCTGGATGGCTAGAGGGCACAGGGACACGTAGAGGCTGTGTAGCTGTGCTGGTGGAGAATGGTATCCTTTGTGTACTAGTAAAAAGAATGAAGAGTTGTTGTAGGACTCGAAAGAAGATACACACATCTGTTTGGTATTTTTGTCAAGTCCAGAGACTTGAAGCGTAACGGGAGTCGGACTTGGATGGGCAGCAAGGCCATGACCTTCCCCTATCGACGACCCGTTACAACTGCAGAAATTAACCGGAATGTGTGTCACTATACCAGGTCCTGTTGGGTCGTGGCCGAGGGGGTTTGGTTGGTCGAATGTCGGCACATTTCGCATTCTATCCTGTAGTCTTCTACTATCATCTTGAGCGAGTCTAGCGGCAGCATAGGCGACGTTAAAGGATCGCTGGTCGTGGTCCGGTATTCCATATCGTCGACGCATAGATCTTTCAAGTAGTTAATCAGACTAGAACTTGAAACAAGGTAGGAGGTTAATGTACGTACAATTTGTAATGCCTCTCTTTCCAACGCAGAAAAAAAGTTCGTCCATGGCGGAAGGCGAGCAAGAGAAGGAGGGTGGATGCTCCAAGAGCACAAACCTTGAAGAAAGATGAAAAGCCTGAATTTTGTGCAGCTCTTCGGGGGCCAACAGGTAGAGAGCCACCCAGTATGTCGGAAGATTCGAAGTCATAATCTGAAGCCATGTCGAGTAGGGTATTGGGTGGGGTGATGCCAGGAAGTCGAGGAGAGGTGGACACGCGTGTCGGATTCGGATCGCAGACGCGTTTCATTTCGGGCGGAGCTTCAAATTGTTGTGGCCTGACTTGTCTGTTCCCTTCGTTTCTTTCAACTGAACACTCATTTCGTTTGTGATCCGATTTACAGTTGTTCGATTCCGTTCGATTCTGTTCCCACTCGCTTCTGCCTAGGGACATGGCAGGCGCTGCTTTCGTCTCCTCTACTGGTGATGTGGAAGAGTAACCCACTAGCGCTTGGTCCACGCTTGATTGTCCTGTTGAATGGTGGTCACTCGAGTACTAAACCAAGCTGCACAGGCACACCAATGAATGTTTTTGTAAATAATACAATACATTTGATTTGATTGTCTGTCGGATGTAACTCGGGGGATGAAGAAATAATCGTTTTCGACGGACTTGCTTCGTGTGTGGGAACCGAGGTTCGCAAAAGTCCGGTGCCATATTAAATGCCTACAGAGGTCGTACAACAACGCAGGTTTCACTTCCTCCCTAGTTGCTTCCCGCTCAATCTCTGAAACTAGTCTCTTTCGTCTCTCTCGCTATGGCTGATAAAGTTATCACACTCGCCGACTTGCGTGAGCATTCCACGAAGGACAGCCTTTGGGTCCTCCTGAATGGCAACGGTCTGTCTCCTCATTATCTGCAACTTGTCGAAGTCATCTGATGATTCTCCGCAGTATATGATGTCACGAAATTCATGGATGAGGTTCACTGCATCACCCCTTTTTTATTCCATACTCTCACACGACTTTTAGCACCCTGGAGGCGATGAAGTAATCCTCACTGAAGCTGGTGAGTGGTTATATTGCACGTAACTGTATAACTATTCACCCGATCTGCTTAAAGGTAAGGATGCTACTGAAGCCTTCGAGGATGTGGGACACTCAGATGAAGCACGCGGACTCTTACCTGGGATGCGGATTGGAGAGTTCGAGAAGGGTCCCAAAGTCCGACCCTCCCCTCTTGTTCGTGCCTGTCTGATATTCACCTTATGTTAGGGTGACAAACCAAAACCGGGCGAAACTCCTACCGCACCTACCCCTGCGGACATCGCTGTTCAGCAGGCTTCCAAGTTCGTCCGTTTGTTGCTTCGTATCGCGCTGTTTCATAAACCCCTCAATTTAGCGTGTTCTACTTTGTGCCACTAGCTGCTATTATCGCATACTTTGCTTGGAGATTCTACTCTTGAAGTCGCTTGTTCTTGGCTTTACCATGTAGTATTTCTTAATAGAGCTGCTTGCAATGATACCACTTCCATCGTATACGGTCACATATTTACGGAGGTGGTGGCCAGCAGTTACACAATTTACCGTACAAGAAATGCAACACTTTCGGATCATCTTGTGGATTGATTGGGCCACGTCAACCTTCCTCTTCTGTAGGCACGGGAGACGTTACTACGCGAGGCCCCACACCCCGGCCCGTTTCACCCCTTCTACCAATGCATCGACGTTAGCTAACATAAGGCCTAAGGATTCCTTCTTTTGCTCCGTCGTCTTTACCATATCTCGATTTTCTAGCTTGGAAATGACGTGGTCTCGTTCGGAGGCGAACGAATTGCCATCAGAACGGTGACTAGCGTCCGTGTTCGCCTCATCTGGAGTCGCCCGAAAATTCTTAAATGGTGAATTCGGGGCGCTCGAGGGCCGGAGTGGGCTAACGCCGAGTCGAGATACATGCGATTTCTTCGGCGTGACTGGCATAAAGTCAACTTCCCTCTGAAGCATGAGGAGGCTGCGCGGTTTTGCACGTGATGGTGCCAAGGGCTTCGTTGGAGAGGGAGGTGTTTTTGGCATCGCAGTTAAGAATCTCGTATGGGCCGGTGTGGATGAGGATGACAATGACGTTGACGATGACGATGATGTTGATGATGATGATGATGATCTTGAGGAACCTCTGGAAGTTATTGAGTCATCCGAACAAGATGACGCATTGCGGCTGCTCAGTGGGAAGTTTCTTTGCTTTGTCGGAGAGGGTGGTAGAGACACGGGTGGCAGGTGAATTTGTCCGACATTTGCTATCGATAGGTCTGGGCAAGGAGAGGTTTCATCCATGAGATAGAAGTACAAAAACTCCAAACATTTCATTCTTCGCTAATGAGTTAGGACAGTGAACCCAGATTGCTCAAGGATCTCACCTAACGTCCCGGGGAGTATGCGCCCGCTTCAACAGCTTCACAACAGTTTGGACGCCATCACAGTCTTCGAACACTCGAAGTGACCGCGAGGAGTCTACCAGGATACAAAGCAGCGTGTCTAACACTGCATTGGGCAAGACAGACGGAGGCACCATTTCCTCGCCGTGCGTGCGCACCTCATCGGATGGAGTAGGCTGCCTTGAAACAGGTAACGGCGATGCCAAGTGACGCGAAATTATGAGCAGATCCAGCAACACCTGCAGGTTTGGGGTAAACCTCAAAGTGAACGTCCAGAGGTTGTATGCTTACGTCAAGAGGATATTTTCGGCCGAGGAATGCTTTCGTAGAATGGTGCGTAAGGGCAACACCCTGTATGACGGAGAGGGCTTGTACCAGTTGGGAAGATAATACAGATGCCTCAGTCTCGCGTTTACCTAGCAGGAGTGTTGGTCAGGTTTGAGCCAGAACGCCCATTAGCGGCGCACCATCAGTGAGTCCACGTTGTAAAAGCACATCGAGGCGAAGGCTTGCTCCAGAGACCCATGGTATAACCCGCGACGCAACTGTGTGGGATTAGCCAGGCAACCTGGACTGGAACAAGTATTAGCACACCGTTGCACTCGAAGGTATTCTGAAGCGACAAGAAATCTTGTAATGTAGGAGGGCCCCCGGGAGTTGCATATACTTGAGTAATCAGACGTTCTAAACTCCCCAGTGCTCGTGATCTCGCCGTAGTGGATGAACGTGCCGATGCCAGCTGCACGAAGATGAGTGGCCTTTGTGTTCATACAGTTTGGCTATGCTTACGATATCCAGAGAATCTTGAAGGGTTTCATGTAGATTGACAGGGGTATCACCCATTTTCTAGAAAAAACAAGTTGAATAATGCACTGGGGCACCTGTACAGTAAGGATTAAAGGTGTGGACGTAGTATGAAACACGGTGACCCAATGAGTATTGCCTGCGCCGCCCACTGGTTGCTACTTGTCACGTGTGCGCGTTGTGTCGCGCACCTTGGTCATCACGCATCATGCATCATGATCCATGATTGATAAAGTTGCGATAAGCTACTGCCAGCGCATAGCACACAACCAGGATCCTCCAGGTATCCTTAACCATGGCACCCATCAGGACGGTATGCTCACGTCTTCCGGAGTTCAAACACTCAGTGAATGACGTTTTCAGCAATGGACGCGGCTCATACGTTTTGTCGCCGTTGAGACCTCTCAGATCCACATCGGCCAACCTGTAGATCCTCAGCTCGACAGTGAAGCTGTCTGCCTCACAAAGTTTACCTCACAACTCATGCGTATGCATTTCTTTAGTCGGCCTAGCCGTCGCGGGCCAGAAGCAGGTCTTTGCACATGAGATCATAGGGTCACCCTTCGATCCTGCGGCGCAGCTTGCCAAAAATACCCTGAGCGTAAAGACGCTGCTATCTCCATTGTCCAGGGAGCAAATTGGGTTTGCGCGCTGTCTGGGATTGAATTACGCCGACCATGCAGTTTGTGATGCACCAGTTGCTCTCCGCGACCAAGCATTTTTGACTGGTATCGTCGATTCAGGCCGAAGCCAACTTGAAGAAGCCCAAGTAATGACACCTACCTCCCCCTGGTTGATTGAAACAATATCTCACGCCCACTTTTTTCAGCGCCCCGATTCTTTTCTATAAGCCGCCGACGGCCATAATTGGCCCAAATGCGCCCATAAATATCCCTCGCGCTGCACAGCCGGTCTCGAAGCACAACCCGGATTATGAAGTAGAGCTGACCATTGTCATCGGCAAGGCTGCAAAGGACGTTTCGGAGGAAGAAGCACTCGACTATGTGCTCGGCTATACTGCGGCCAACGATGTGAGTAGGAGCTACATGGAAGCACCACGTCGCAACAGGAGTTCAACATTTTTGATGGAATTGAAGGTGTCATTCCGCTTCCATCAAATGAATGTTTCGCAATGGGACTTTTCCAAGGGTTTTGGTGAGCAAATAGTCCTGTAGCCGCCGAACTTCGTAGGACTTAACTCAATTCAATGGTCAGATAACACCACCCCGATAGGGCCTTGTCTTGTCGCCGCATCGGTGATCCCAGACCCTCAGACCCTAACATTGAAGACGGTCGTCAACGGGCAGATTCTTCAAGATGGAACGACAGCGTAAGCGTTGACAAAATCATTTGATCCCACTCTTTTGATGCAGGCCAGTGATCAAATCTTCACTGTCAAACAAACAATTGCTTTTCTTTCGCAAGGAACAACGCTTCAGCAAGGTACAGTTATCCTTACAGGAACACCCAAAGGAGTAGGCTATGCTCGGAAACCGCCAACGTATCTGAAGGACGGCGATATTGTTCAGATTTCTATTGATTCCGGGATTGGATCGCTAATCAATCCAGTGGTGGAGGAGGGCGAAACCCCCAAGACAGCTAGTTTGTGAATGTGAATGGACAGTTGAGATCGGGCTGGAATGCTCTGGCCGAATGTTGTGTGACAGGTTGACAACAATGTGTTATTGCCGTCATATGCTGTTACAAACCACCAAATGCAATATACTTGGTGTTCATGTACTCTTCAATTCCATGACTACCCTCTCTACCTGCGATGCTTCAGAACTAACACTTTCGGTTACTTGAGTGGACTCACCAATACCACTCTCCTTTATACCCCCGAAGGGAATAACTGCCTGCGAGAGCAATATTGTATTGGCACCTACCATACCAACCTCTAATGCTTCCCCAATACGCCACACCCTTCCGACATCTCGTGAATAGAAGTAACCCGCTAGCCCCACTTCGGTATCATTAGCTAACTTGATCACTTCCTCCTCCGTCTCAAACTTTGTGAGCGCTGCGATTGGCCCGAAGGACTCCTCGAAATTGATCAAGGCTTCTGGGGGCACATCAGAAAGAACGGTAGGTGCAAAGAAAGTTCCAGGGCTATCGATGCGACGCCCTCCAATGAGGATTTCGGCGCCCTTTTCGACGGCGTCATTGACATGCCGAGCAACCTTCTCCACGGCCCGCTCATGAATTAACGGGCCATGCGTGCTTCGAGGGCAAGGCGTCAGTCAGTGGGCGCAAGGATCAGAGTACCACTCACGTTCCCTCTTCAAGACCGTCTCCAGCTTTAAATGCCGCAACTCGCTCCGTGAGACGTGATGCAAACTCGGCGTAAACATTAGATTGGACGTAGATGCGGTTCGCACAAATACAAGTCTGTCCTGTGCTACGGAACTTGCAGAGAATTGCGCCTGATACATCCAGATAAAGATAAGCGAACTGCATGTTCGCGGATTGTGAATTAGAGCGAATCCACCTTCCACAGCCTGATCAATATCTGCATCGTCGAAGACAATAAACGGGGCATTGCCGCCTGCTTCGATAGAAATCCTGTAAAGCGTCCTTATAAATAAACCCAATCGACCACAGAAATGCGTACTTCTTAATAGTTGAAGCCGCCATCTTGTACAGTAGCTTGGCCACTGCAGTTGACCCTGTGAAAGTGACCTTCTTCACGGAAGAATTCTCGCACATCTCTTTCGCGACGTCATTGATGTTCTTTTGTGTGGTTATGACGTTTATTACGCCATCTGGAATGCCAGCTCTCCTCCCAAGCTGTGTGATTTACGTTAAAGAAATATCGTCGTTGAGCGAAAAGACCAACCAACCTCTGCCAGTGCTAACGCGGAAAAGGGAGTCTCAGCTGGAGGCTTAATAACGGTCGTGCAACCAGCAGCAAGAGCCGCTCCTAATTTCCGTGTGATCATTGCAGATGGGAAATTCCAAGGAGTAAGGATGGATCTGTTGCCCAGCTGTGAAAAATTCCCGAATTGTGAGATAAAACGGAGCCTACACTACGCCTAGACATACAGTATTGACCATGTTAAACAGTGGACATATTAAAACATGTAGAGGGTAATCACCAACAGGCTGCTTGATCACGACATTGCGAATGTTTTTGAAAGGCGAAGGGATATGCTCTAGTCGCCAAGGTTTTGTTAATAATGCGAACAACAAAAGAAACGTTAATCACTAACCGCCGTAAGTTCGAACAGCCTCCTCGGCTAACCCAACCGCAAATAAGCTCAGGAAAAGCACGCATCAGACAACCTACCGAACCACTATGGTGTTCAGACTTGGTATGTCAGCGGAAAGTGGAAAATCTAATTACCTCGACGAAGGAAGCACTGTAAGCATTTTCGCCCTAATGATCGCCATCGCATGGAGTGTAATCTCTGAGTATCCATTAGTGCCCACCTTCGCTTCTGCCAATGCCTTGCCATTCTCGAGTGTCTGTGATGTAGAGTGTGAACATGCTTCAACGGTGAATATGCTAGGACTGACAATTATGCGGGCAAGGTCATTTTCATGCTCTTTCATTAGACTGTAGAATTTCATGAGAATGTCGTGGCGGTGCTGCCCCAGCCCCAGGTCAGCGAAACAGTACAGTACAAAATGATGGCTCGTCACCTTTGCGGTTGTCTTGCCCCATGTCACGAAGGCCTCCCCTGCGGCCTTGATGGCATCTTTTGTCTCCTCTATGCCCATCTCTGGAACAGTGCCGAGCTCCTCCTTAGTAGCCGGGTCTGAAGAGTCGTGAGCGAAGCAATCGTCAAGCTTGACGGAATCACACGCGCACTGAATACAGAGACGGTGGCTCCACTTTTAGCGTCGACCCGTTTTCCACCAATAAGTCCTTGATTATACACCAAAGACGACTCTCTGAGACCAAACTTCTAGATATTCAAGCGGAAATGGAACAACGCGAGGGAATATGTTTATATGACAACTGACCGAATCAAAGCTGGCCATCCTGACAGGGAACGAGAGATTTAAATGACTTCGAGTAGCATGTATTCTGCCTGCTAGGGTGAGACAAGGCGACCTATGCGGGAGTCGCATGGTAATGGTTTTGTACGACGGTACGTAACTACGTCACTGCTTTGTGTGGTGGGATTCACCGGTCCGGAGAAATCCCTGGATCACCACTTGCACGATTCTCGTTGTTTTACAACCATTAGTTGTTTCCGACGACGAATTCCACTTATCTCTAGAAATTACCACCATCTGGGCTCAGCGACGAAATTTGATGATAGTAAATTCTCTCTGAAAACATCACTCCCTGGTTACATAGGAACATTGGAAAACTAAATGTATTGCTGCATTGCCTCCAGAAAGCGGAGGGACGATAGTAAGCCTGGACTTATCGAGGGCTGGCCGTTCTTGTATTTCCTGAATGCTATGCTTGATAAATGCAGTATCTCTAGACCATCCGTTCTATCCCTTCGTGCCCCTAGCTCGGCTCTCGGCTGTTACGCGTTTTACTTCGAGAAATCCACCGAGCTCAAGGGCGTCTCGTGCGGCCTGGTTGATATGTTTGAACCGATCTGCACCCAATAACGTGCCGCCAAAATATCTAGTGACAACGACCAACACGTCCTTGACATCCTGTACATAATATTGGAGCGAGGCAATTAGCTAAAGCAGAGGATGACTTACTAATATCTGTAGCAAATGGGCGAGGCGGCCACCCGCTGCGGATTCACCATCGTCATCATTATCTGAGAGGAGAGATCTGAATCGGCTAAGCGAAGACTGAGAGCGATGCCTACCTTGGTAAAGAGCATTGCCGACCTGACACCTCCAAGCGTTAATTATCGGGTGAGCTGCCTTCGCTATTCGTCGGTCTGCCATGAGAAAGGCTAGGATTGGTGGTACCTGCCGAGCTTCTCATTATGTGATGAGATGAAATCCACGGCATCTACTCGCCTGAGCTGGGTCGGATATTCTACATGCCCGACCAATGAATGCGCTTTTGCGATCTACGATGGGTGCCGCCTCGAAAAGCTTAATACCTTCCGGTAATGCGGTCGATTGGGTGTTGAGAGATGCTGAGACAGAGGGCTTCTCCGGGTCTGTCAAGTGCGGGCTCGGGTGGTTTTGCTCCCGTAATGCTTCTCCTGCTCTCTTGGACTCGAGCCGCTGCTCGTACCAGTGGAGAACTCTCTCAAGCACAGTTTGCAAGCCATCAAAAACGCAGACCACTCCAGGAGTCCATTCTATACCATTGACAGACATGAACGTTTTGATTATCAGGCCGAAAAGATCTGGGTCCACGCCAAACGGCCCAATGTAGCGTGAAAGAAGCTGTAACTGAGGGGGTGACGTTTCGGGGTATGAGGGAGGAAGAGAGACGAGGACCTGCAGAGATACCGCATCATGAGGCGGAAGGAGGCTGCACTTTATTACGCCAGAAATCCAGAAAATGTGAGATATGTGCGTACTTCAATGATATCTGGTACCTGACCGTGGCTGATGATATCGACCCGGACTGCGAACAGCTTCCATCGATCGACGAGGGTGAATGCCAATGGGAGATAGCCTGGTCGCCATAAATTGACCGAAGTACTACGCGAGCGTGAAGAGGATGAGAAGTACTACGACTGTGGCAGAAGAGAGCGGGGCACCATCCAACTCGGAGATGATTTCTTC
Organism: Russula lepida; assembly: GCA_003316425.1. Lineage (NCBI taxonomy): Eukaryota > Fungi > Basidiomycota > Agaricomycetes > Russulales > Russulaceae > Russula > Russula lepida. The sequence continues at coordinate 440,868 of QFEZ01000104.1, forward strand.
TCTACCAGCAATGTCAGGGTACTCCGAGTCTATGCTAAGGCTCGAGATGCTCATCTGGTGCTGTGCCGTTTGCGTGATGTGATGGCTCAGGCTAACTTACTGTAGGTCGCACTCGGCCGCCGGCACGGATGCTGACGACGCTCACTTGGGCAGCGTCTCAGTCGGGCGTCCAATGACCAGCACAGCCAGAGAAATACAGAAGTTTTTTCCTCATACACCTTCACAAGTTTCATTGTTCATGGTATGAGGCGTCCCCGCGAAGGCTCTTCAAACACGGCCGTCCCATCTGGCAGCAGCGACACGTCCACAACACGTCCTCTCGCTAAGCGTCCCAAGACCGTCCAAGCTTGCACCTCTTGCCGAAAACACAAGACTCGCTGCGAGTTGCTCGACTCTGCGAGCCACTCTCGGTGTCACCGCTGCAATGTCTTATCCATTACTTGCTCGTTCGAAACTAACGCCCCCCCGGTTCCGGTGGCTGAGCATTCTCCGAGCCCCGTCGCAGTATTCCGTCAACGTCTCCTCAACGCTATACTCTCAACCCCGCAAGGGCCGCAAAGCAACTCAGAGAAATGTCCAGAACAAACCACGTCCGACGCACTAGGTTCATCCCCCCAGTCTGCTACATGTCCCTGGGAGTTTTTGAAGGTTCCCGGCATATCTGATTGGAGTGCTACTCCTATGCTAGCTATGCTCACTTTGTCAAAGATGGCTCGTAGGGAGCAGCCAATGATACAGCCAGTGTCTAATTTGACCTTCACCGAGGTCTTGACTAATGATCAAAGACAGCATCTCCTTAGCCTGTATGTAACAATTATCACGCAGTTTCTTGTCGGCACTCACATTTTACTAGCTTCGAGTCTCATTATGCGCCTTGGCTGTCACTACCACCCAATACTCTTGGAGACGATCCCGTCCTAAATCTTATCCGCTGTACAATAGCGAGCAGACACCTCGAACCCTCAATACGCGCGGTCGTCTTCCCCACTCTGCGTCGACTCACCGAAGAGGCGATTGTAGGAAATATCTTCAATCCGTCACCCTCCATTGCGACCATCCAATCCTTTGCCCTACTCGCTTTATGGTCTCCGTTCGATTCTTCTTGTCCGTCCTCTTCAGAGACTCGTGACAGTCGTCTCATCGCCGCCGCCGCCATTAACATGTGCTCGACTCTACGTTGTGACCAAGCTGCCACCGATGAAGAAGTATTACAAGAGCGTCGCAAGCTTGGTGTAGAACTTACTCCTCAGGACGTAGCGTCGCTTATCACTGCGGATCAGAAAAAACTCCTGGTTTGTTCTCCCGTAATTTATCGACTGTTGCACAGCTCACCAAAATCTACTTGCTTTTTCCCAGTGGATGTGCGTCCACAACATAGAGTCCATGTGAGCTTTTTTTCGTTATACATTTCCTGTAGCCCCTTAGCTTCAAGTAGGGTGTGCATTGGTACTGGTCGTGGAATATCCTCCAAGATTACAACCTGTACACTCAGGTCAATGTCCCAGCCCAACTTCTCGACACTGGAGGATGCCCGCAGAACCAGAATGTTATTATCCGGCATGATATTTGATCTCACAGAAACTGGATTGCGACTTGACATTCCCGAGGACCATAGCAAATTCGAAACGTTCTGTGACGAATCCACTGAAATCCTGTGGAGATTTGATGGCATGCAAAGGGTGGTCACATCCGTATATGGTGACTCTGATCATTCTGTGCCATTCTCAAGCTTACTTCTTCTCAGTGGTGGCGGACTTCGAAGAGTTCTATGCCCACATGCTTACTGTCTACTTCTATTTCTGTCGGTTGACATTTCTACTTCACACAGTGCGCCATATACGGATGCACATCCCCCCTGCCGTCGTGGAGCGTGCAGGTACTATGTTTTTCTCATCCAAAGTAACCACCCGCACCGGATGTGGGTTTGCACTTACATGTGCCCGCGATGCCCTTTCGTCTGCAGAAGCACTCCTAACATCGATTCTTTCTATGAAGGATAGAGAGCTTTTGGCGACTGCTCCGGATTCTGTCTTCGCTATGATATCGTTTGCTGCAGCACACGTCACAACGTCAAGGTTCCTAGTCCTTCAGTCAAAAGCTATGCGACATTTCCCCGGAGTTAGTAGGGAACTCCTTACGCGTACGGCTGAATGCCTACACCAGGTTTCTCTATCCACGGACGACAACGCGAGTAGATGCGCACGTGTGATATCCGGGTTTGTGGACCTGTGGAACGATAACCAAGAGGCTCACGGTCCTGAGGTTACGGGAGAGACCTGCAGTGAACTGAATGGCTCTCCTCAAGCCGCATCGTCGCTATCCTCGGGCTCGAATCCGACGCCCCGCGAATATTCCAGTTCCGAGAGCACGATGGCAGGACCTTCGGGCGAGGCCTCTTCGGTTGGCGGATATGATTACATGTTCAATTTCGATCAAGACCCTTTATTTGGCTTGGACTTTTGGCCGTATATCGCAGGGTTGCCCGACGTACAACCTGATATCAATGAAACCTGTGAGTCGCCTTGCTGTTCGATTGGAGTATCATGAATTTGCCTGAGGTCAATTTGAGCAGACATCGAATGACAAAATGTGACGCTACAGATGCACGACTTTTGATGACGGGGTGTGGTTCGAGTTGTATCCATCATGATGCGTATACATGTACTGTACAGCACTTCGAGTATATTACAGTAGTTGTCGTCACGGTCAGGGCGGGCCGTTGCCTTTCTGGTGGCACCCCTCTGCTTTCACTACGACCAGGAAGTAAATCCGACGCTTATATTGTATGCATGCATGCGCAGCCTGTCCGGGTAATCGTGCGCTTGCCCTACAACCGACCTGAGCACCGCCAGTCTGATCCTGTCCCTGTGAGCTTTCCGGATAGCCTGCTATTCTACTCTAATCAAAGAGGGGACGTACAACTTCTTCCTTCAGGTCTCATGGAATTCGGATAAAGAGAACTACCTCTGGGAAGTCGTAGCGAAATCCCGTGGTTCTGACGGCGGCGCACTAGACTGTGAGTCTCGCATTGCGCTTACCCTAGCTCTGGCTGTTCAACGTACACCAAATGGCTAGGGAAGGTGCTTGCAGCCCGCCTCGACGTTCCTCTCCCTTACTTGCTTTACCGGGCACAAGTAAGGTATGAGCACGACCTACGCGGGCTTCAAGTCATCAAGGGCTCTTTGAGCCCCCAAGCTGCACACGACGAACCACCGAGTACAGAAGCTCCTCCAGATGATGCAAGGGACCTCCCAAGCTTCCCTCGCAGGTTCTCGAATCCAGGCCGCAGAGAAAGTCTCTCAAAGTTGTCTACGTCCATCCGGCTCACAACCCCGCTCGGTGTCCGAGCTCGTCTGAATTCGCTCAACAGTAACTCGCCTTCTCGAGCGAACCGGCCCTCTTCCTCTTCTGTCCTGACCCTCCGAAATCACAGGCGCGATCAGACAACATTTAGGCCTGCCTCACCTCTTTCATCAGGGTCAGAGACGGACGGAGAGTACGAAAGACGGGAAGAGACCGAGCGACGGCTGGAGGAACAGGAGGCGCTGGACAAGAAATTGAAATCCCTACAAACTCTCTTGACGGGAGAGAATGTCGGGCTCGTGAGCTCCATCAGCGAACACGGAAAAGCAAAGGAGCCGCAGACACACGGCCGCTTCGCGCCAAGCCCTCCCCCTCAAAGGGGACGCATGGATACAAGTGCCTCCAGCCGCAGTCAAAGCATCTCAAGCGCAAGTTCACAGCGTAGATCTATACCATCTATACCATCTCCTTCTTCAGAAAGTCCACAGTCTCTGACAAGCAAACATTCATCGCCTGCCAATCCTGCAGGCCCCTCCACTACAATCCCGCCGGGCCAGACGAAGGTGCAGCCAGTACTACGTTATGGTCGCTCGGTAAAGGCGACAACAAATTCTTCCGCCTCAAGTTTCAGCGATTTGAGTGGTTCGCAGCTTCCTTTGCTCCCTTGTAGGTAACATGCCTCATTTAGTAAATCATCTAGAAGCCAGCCTGAACTCTGAGCTCGAAAGTGCTTTTTCGTCAAATATTCGTGCGGGTGGCTCTCGTTTGTAAGTGTTCGGTCAATATAATTATCAGCTCTTATGCAAAACCCTCGAAAGTTTGCCCTTTTCACCCAGCCATATTATTGGGAGAGGTAGTGGTCGGGTGTGAGAGGCCCTCCCGTCTGTATGATAGAATTTACTAGTGTACCTGTTCATTTAGTGACCTAAATATAATATATGAAGGGCAGGAGTATTGGAAAGTAAGAGTACTGAGGGTACTGTCTGCTGACGGGGACGGGCACGATCTCCGCCGCCGGAGCCGGGCGCTGCGGTAGTCCATTCCGTGTACCACCACACCATACCCACACTCACCCATGCAACTAACTTTCGTGACGGATTTGGGGACAACCTACACCGTCGATATCGATCCTAATATGGAACTTGTGGATGTAATGGCTTTGCTCGAGGCCGAAGTGAGTGGCTTCGGACAGTGTATCACCTGAGCTCAAGTCTTTCCTTGCGATAAGTCCGGCATCCCCCCTACTGAACAAAGCATCTCATATGAAGGCCGGGAATTGAGCAATGTGAAAGCTACCATGAGACAGCTTGGCGTCTCTGACAATGCAATGCTCCTAATACGAAGAAAGATTAGCGTTGCGGGAAGGTGCGTCTCATAGACTTGTCCTTGGCATGTGCTCCCGAATGATGTAACACTCATCTGGTCTCCAGGACGGCTGAACAGGACGCGGAGATGATGCGACTGCAGATTCTAGGAAATCCCCATTTGATGCGCGAGCTGCAGGCAGTACTGCGGTTGTCTCCTTTCGCCCTTTCAACATTCTTCCTTACGTCTGCATGTTTATAGACTCAGCCAGAGCTTGCGGCTGCGGCCGTGTCAGATCCTCGGCGGTTTGCTGAATTCCTGAGAGAGTTGAGCTCCCGTAGATCCGAACAGGAGCGGCAGAGAATGCTGGAGATAGAGAGGCTCAATGCCGATCCGTTTGATATCGAGGCACAGCAGAGGATCGAAGAGGCGATACGTCAGGAGGCGGTCTTGGAGAATCTAGACCACGCCCTTGAATATTCTCCAGAAAGCTTCGGGCGGGTGACCATGCTCTAGTATGCAATGCCATTCGCGTGCTTTAGGCCTTCGCTCACTGGTAGCAGCATCCCAGTTGAGGTCAATGGGCATCCTGTTAAGGCATTTGTGGACAGCGGCGCGCAACAGACAATCAGTGAGCATCCTTTCAATTGTGATTCCAACTCTGATAACAATCTCTAGTGAGCCCTGAATGTGCAGAAGCTTGCGGGTAAGGGCACGGAAGCTATTTCCTTTCTGCTACAATAACTAATGATCGATTTATAGACTTATGCGACTTATCGACAAGAGATTTTCTGGCATCGCCCGTGGGGTTGGTACGGCCAAAATTCTTGGTCGAGTACACTCAGCGCAGTTAAATCTGTCGGGTCTATTTCTCCCCTGCTCTTTCACCATCATGGAGGTACGAAACATTCTACAACTAAAGCAAAGAGCATCTTGCTGGATACGATACAGGGCCGAGACGTTGACCTCCTGTTTGGCTTAGACATGCTGAAAGCACATCAAGCCTGCATCGACTTGGAGAAGAACGTCCTTCGCATTCAGGGTCGCGAGGTTTCCTTCCTTCCAGAACACGAACTTCCAGAAAACGCTCGTATACAAGAGCTGTCGGACGGGGACGTGCCAGCTGCGGGCGAAACTCCTGCTGTTCAGGAGTCTTTGAGGAATTTCCCCGGTTCGGGACAGAGGCTGGGGTCATCCAATGTGGCTAGTTCGTCACAATCGCATGGGCCTTCAAGGCCACTTTCAAACAGTCGGCATCCAGAAAGTTCCATTCGGACAATAATGGATCTCGGTGGTGTCTCTCGAGAGGTAGCAATCAGTACCCTAGATGCTGCAGGGGGGAACGTGGACGTAGCTGCATCTCTTTTGTTCTAGAGGGCATTTCACAAAAAGTTGCTTGTATGTCATGTACATGGATTTATACAATACAAAGCGATGTACGAGGATAGTGTAATGGAATGGAAAGATAGAGTATAGTATGAAGTTTAAATGAGGCTGACGCCTGTCCGGATCAACCCACCGCGCCAGTTACGCATTCCAGCGGATCTACTCTGAGACCAGTCACCTTGCATACGGGCGAACGCATCTTGGATGTGGCTCGGTTGGAGGGGCGTTCTTGCTTCAGGAGGTTGGACAAACAACGAGCTCACGGGAAGCGGCATCTCAGCATCGTCCGTAGAATTTTCGCGGCGGCGTTTGTTGCTGCTGGTATCAATTCCCGGATTGGGCTTGCGTTTACCTAGGAGAGGCGAAGCCATGTGGTTCTCTCGAAAATACGACTCCTCGAGCGACTTTTTGACGTCGAGTGCCGCGACTGTCAGAGAGCGGACCATCTCGAAGGCAAGGAAGCCAACAATATCAGTGGTATCGTCATTGGACTTGAGATCGAGATGGGTCGGCAGGTTAAGGAACTCTCTGAATCGTTTGGCTGCGTGCGACACGATTATATTCAGTGGCTCTGTTGGGGCGTAGCATGATTGTGACAAACCTTTGCGATAAGAAAATGATGCTTGTCGACAGTCGGAATAATGTTGATACTCCTCGCGGGTCATTTGTTTTGTGACGTCGTCAGCTTCCTAGCATCAGGGCTCAAGATGAATAGTTCAGGTTACACTCGGAAGGTGGATACCTTCAGGCGTTCGAGGGACGCCTCCTGAGCTTCCAAGTCATCCTCATCCTCCTCATCGTCAGATTGATGACCACTTTGTTTGAGGGCTTCAGAGTATATTGTGGTGACTTCCCAAGGCAGCTTAATGGTGATCTTCTGAGCCTTGGCCGTCAACTTGTCTGTTCGCAGTCCCATCCGGGATTAATTCATGAAGAAAGTCAAATAAAAGCGGAAGAGTACCATCAGGCCCATCTTCAAGGGTCTCTACTTCAACACCTGCACCACCATCGGCATTGGAGTCTTTTGCATGCTTCCGTACCTCTTTCCACGAGAGGTAGGTTCGTAAGCGATTTACTTTGGCGCGGTCATGCCGTATGAGGAAAATCAAATCTTCCGCAGAGAGGTATCGGGCATTCCTTCTATTTGCTAGCGCACGCGCCTGTACAATCTAAAATGCAAATGTCAGCCACCAGACTGGGAAAACCCTAAGGGATGTAGTACAAGCTCGACAAGTTGGCTCCGGATAATATTCTCTACCAGATTTACTGTCTCCGTGAGTGGTTCTTGTATCTCACCAAAGACAAACATCTGCGGTAAACAGCCAAAATCAGCTCGGGATGGACGGGCCTTGCCTTCGCGTCTAAGTACGCACCATCTGGGAAATCTCTTGCTGATACTTGTATTCCTTCTTCTTCTCACCCATGTCTGCTGTGGTAGTTGTCGTTTTCTTGGCTGGTGTCATAACCTACGGCCTCACTATGACGGGGCTGACGGACTCGGACGTGGTTGCGGATTGCTGATGTGATCCTCGTACCATCTGTCCTTATTTAGAAGGTTCCCACGCCAATTAAATGTGCTCTTTTACAATCGTACACTGCTGCTGTTCAATTTGAGGCCATCTGCAATCCTCGAAGCTCTAGTACATCCTCCGCGAGGGACCCAAGGAATACCCAAAAAGGTGTCTGTGTAATGGGCTGACCTCATCTAGCTGCTTGCGAAGAATTTGGAAGTCTCAAAGGGGACAACTAAGAGTGTTCCGTCCTCTTTCTCCATGAGTAGCATCACCAACTTTGAACGTGGAGATACTAGAAGCATAAGCAGCATCGGGTAATATCATGAAGCATATACGAGTCTTCAAATTTGTGAAACTGGGCCGCTCGGTCTCTTCGGCGATTACAACCATGAGTGATTGCGAAATAATATTATCCTTGGGCATTCTTCGCTAAGATTGGGCATAGAGTGCCCGTGAGGCTCTAATGGGTATCGAATAGGCCTCGGGGCGAGAAAATGTTAAAAATTGCGCTCGGAACGGCTCGGTTGACTCGGAGTTGTGGTTTGTAGCCGATAAGAAACTTATTATTACCTTTCAGGCCATTCAGCGCACCCAGGAAACAATGATGACTCGGAACCTCGTCAATCTGACTATCGAGGTCTCCGAGGACGTGTCGGATGACAACACAGGTGAGTTGAGCCAGACGTTCTCGCACACTTCAGCAATGGGAGGGTCATCACCAAATAATCTTGAGAAAAGAGAGACTCTCAGCTCCCTATTTCGTACGACGGAACCTGAAATACTTACTAGAACGATTTGACATACATTGGGTTATAACATCTTTCCAGACACACTTTCGTGATAGCCTTCATAGCATAGTAAGAAGTTTCCTATTCCCTGCACAGAGTCAGGGGAGTCAGGAGAACACATCATGGACTGAGATCGTCTTGTGGTATGACTTGATGATTTCGTCAAACTCCAAGGATTATATCCTCCCAGTCTTTAGTAAACCAGCCTTGGTCATAGACCTATACCTCATTGCCTCTCGGCCCCCTCCTTCACAAGTGAAGAAAAATGACGAAGCATTAATTGTTCCGTGTGTAGTTTGGCCGAAACAAATACAGCGAGATTGGGGACCAATATATCCCATCAAGACTTCATCGGGCCGACATCACGTGTATGGGCACGTGCGAACGCCGCGTCTACGTCTTTTGCTCCAACCATCCACAGACGACTTCTCGCGGGTACAAATGGCTCCAGTGGTCAACAAAACCCTTGCAGTATTGGTCACTGCAGGTATTGGAGTCATTGCATATGCCATCTATTTTGACCACAAACGGAGAACTGATGTCAATTTCCGAAAACGACTCCGTATGTTAAATTTATGAGTCTTTCAGTACTTTCCTTTCACGACCTTGTCAGGACGGGAAAAGAAAAAACTCGATAAATCTGTTGCCCAAGAGTCTGCGTCGTCCACGGCTACTAGTGACACCCCACTTCCTACCGCGGAAATTCTCGCTGTGATGGCCCGTGTCAAGGACGATCAAGTTCCAACGTCACCAGAGGAACGGGAGAAATATTTTATGTCGCAAGTTGAGAAAGGGGAACAGCTTTGTGCAAGAGGTAGGCCCATGCTTCTAGATTTGTGGAGGAATTTTGCTCATATTGTCGCGAAGGGCCAGACTTTGCCATTGAGGCTGCACTGGCGTTCTTCAGAGCTCTTCGCGTTTATCCCTCGCCCGTTGAATTGATCATGATCTTCCAGAATACTGTGCCTGAACCCATCTTCAAAGTGTGTGGTCCCCTCTTTTCTTTTCTTCTAAACTGAAGTCTTTTTTAGATGGTGTTGGAAATGATGCGGCTCGACGTGAGTGAACCTCCATCATCGACCAGTGCCGGCGAGGCGCCATCCTCCACGTCATCCGAGGATGATGGGAGCGCGTCCAAGCGTGGTCCACCTTCAGAGACCTCGTCGCAAGATTGGGATCGCGTTACTGATCCCGGGAGCCTGACGCCACCTACTGCCTGATATCGTTTCAGGAGTGCGCAAAGGCTCGATGTACTCATTACCATTTATCACTATTGCGTTACACGGTTCTAATATATGTCTGTTTTTGTTTCTTATATGCGTCCGTTGGCCAGGTTAAGGGTCGTGTTGAAGGTGAGCCTCAAGCACAACGAGCCACCGTCTGAAGCTGAGATTGATGAACTCTGACTCGGTAGGTTACTACGAAATCTTCCCACCAAAACGGATGAATGTCTCTACGAAAACGGTCGAAGTTGCCGACCCAAGTGGTAATAAGGTTCTTAAACGGATTCTCGTCGCCGACAAGGACTTTACTGCCGGAGAAGTTATATACACTGTGACGTGGCTATCATTCCGTTTCATGACTTGAGTTGGCTCACCAAGTAAAACAGGACCAACCAATCATCGCGGCTCTCGACCCAGACCTAGAAGGGAAGGGGACGCATTGTTCTCAATGCCTCCGCCAGATAGACGAGGGTGCAGCCCTGAAGCCCGATGGTGAACGGCTCGCCTCAGCCTTCTGCTCCAAAGAATGCGAAGCAAAATTAAAAGCCGAATCTCAATCGCTCCTCTTTGGCCCTGAATATGCCATCCCCATAGAACTGAATCCCAACCAAGACCCCGAGAACGTCAAGAAGCGCGAGGACGCTCAAATAGCATTTGCCAGCTTCGTCCGAGAATCTGGCAGGATACAGGCCACGCTGGTGGCGCGTTTCATCGCGAGGCAGGTCATCAATGAGACGGTGAAACTACTACCCCCGAATCACCCGTCTAAACCGACACCGCCACCGCCACAAGCAAAGGCAGATGATGAATGGACGGCGAACGGATACACGCTTTTCGACCACATGGAACGCGTCCGATATCTCGAGTTGAGTGAGAAGGAGCGCGAGGCGGAGCAGCTGAGGGGGATAATGAAAGCGAATCTTCCCGGCTTGGAAGAGTTCGTCACTGATGAGCGATACACGGTGCTCGTCGGGAAGATGGCTTATAATGCCTATGGAATTTCGCTCTCTGGTGGCCGAGATGATAAGGTGTGTGAATTCTTCCCGCCTGCCACACATCGCAATTTTTGTACTCAGCGCGGGGAATGGCGACTCTAGCCTCTGCCAAATGCCAGGCCAGAAGACATCGAGTTGACGCGCACGCCAAACGGTACAGCGCGCCAAGTAGGCGCAGGATTCTACGCCGTTTCATCCTACGTGAGTGTTCTCCCTCTCCCTCTTTCCTCTATGCATAAATAAAGGAATAATAACCGGCTCTGTCGTCGTCAAAACGCGTTAGATTGCTCACTCTTGCGATCCATGTGCTCGACCGTCATTCGAGAAGGGCGACTCTGAGATGCATCTCGTCGCGACGCGCGATATCAAAGCTGGTGACGAAATAACGGTCTCGTATGTCGACGCCTCCGTGCACGACGGCGAGGATGTTGTACAAGCAAGATATCGCCGTCGCAAGGAGCTCGCTCGTGGATGGCGGTTCGCGTGCCAGTGCGACCGCTGCGCCAGGGAAGCCCCCTCACCCTCCGCAGGAGAAAAGGAAATAGAGTTAAAGAACGACGAGTCCAAAGTGGAGCAGATCGTCTCTCGAGTCGAGGAGGAGGCGACCCAGGGCAAGAGTCAACCCATTCCTACCGATGCGCCCACCGTTGATTGAAAGCAGCGGGTCCTGGGGTCGATGACGACGACATGACATGCATACATAATCTTCACAGTCACGCGAAGCTCCAGGCAGTGATTTATTAGTATGATTAAATTCGTGTCACCGACGAAATCTAGAGTACTGTGGGTGTATACACATGACGGGCTGGAGACCGTGGAAATAATGTTGGAATGCACAAGTTACAGCTTGGAGCGATGGGCACATCAGATGGACTAGACAATATTAATGAGTGCGATGGGCAGCTGGCTATCGCTGCTGCTTCAAGAGCTCAACTCGCCAAACTCCGCCACATACCCTCTGCAGGTAACTCACTACGAGCTTGGAGAATCTTTAAAGCACGACGCCGACCTCGACTGAGCGAACCGGTGTCGCCGTCTTCACCATCAAGGCTCTCGTTATCACCAACCGCTTCGAAATCCAGTGCCCCAGGATCCAAGGAGCGACTGCGGTCGCGTGCTGCGTATGATGCTTTACGGTAGCTTGCCGATGTCAAAGACGATTCCGGCCTGGCGTCCGATTCACCGTGGGAATCATTCTCAGCATGATCTCGGGGTGTGATAGCAATAGAAATGGGCAGGGATGCCGAGATACCAGAGCTAAACGGTCCTAAATTAACCAAACCTGTCAGCAGTGACTTCATATCAATGTTGAAACGTACCATTTTTGCCGTTAGGCTCGACCGTCCGCAGTGCAGCACTGGAGTCGGCTTCATCATCCAGCGATCCTGGGGAAGCATCTCCCGCATTGCCGGAGCCAAAGAGCTTCCATGATTGGCTGTCTCTCTTCCATGCGTTTCGGTGGCTAGGGGTGGTCACATTGACAAGGCGCGCTAGCTCTTGGTCACGAGGGCTTAGCGCCTTATCCACGCTTAACGTATCTTCGGTGGCAGGTGGAGCTACGTTCTTCCGGGGGGGAGCTTCTGGCTGCGGAAGGTCGGAAGCCCGAAGGGCGACTGTGGCCGGGAGCGATGTCGGCCGTAGTGTTTGGAAGGACTGGGGTAAAGCCGAGCCTCCACTAGATCGTGGCTGACGAAATGGACGGGTCGGGCTGTCAACCGGGTCTCGAAGAGTCAGCGTTAGACCTTCGTGGGTATCTCTTTCGGATGCAACATCAGAGTTATCATCCTCCAATTCGAAGATGGAAGCTACAGAAAGGGGTCAGACCGATGACTGCGGACATTTAACGGAGCTTGACCTGACCTTCACCCGGTTCTTCGCCAGCTCGGGCTTCACTCTCTCCGCCCGGCGCGATAGGCTTGATATCAAAAGTCACTTTACGCTTGCCCTTTGACCCTGAAGGACTAGATAACTCTGGGGGCGCCTTATTTTCGGATGTAGATGGTCCAGCCATTGGCTCCGGGTGTTCTGCCGCCCCACCTGAAACTGTAGGATTAGGATTGCCAGTAAGCTTGTTCACTCGGGGCGACTTGATATTCGAAAGAGATTGGTATTGCCTTGTACGCGCGCTTCTCTCTGCCTCCATGTCCACAACATACTTGAAACTTGTGGCGATATCCTTGTCTTCATTCATATCGCGTCGGACAGGATCTCGATAATTGACACTCCCTACAAGCGTTGGGCTGGTAGGAAGGGGGGTGGATGGCATTGTAGCAATGGGAGAAGCACTACGTCTTTCCTCGCCAGAGGCCCTCGGATGATGGAATGACGAGATCGCGAGGGATGTGGAGAGAGCAGACGGGTAGGGCTCGTAGGTTGGTGAAGGTGATCTAACGGTGGATACCGGAACGAAGTCGCTGACTGCCACCGGGGACAGACGTTTAGATCCCAGGCTAGTATGCGACAGTGGTGAATCCGTGACAGCGGAGTCGGTGGTAGCAGTGACTTTGTTTGGCGATTGCAAGTTCGTTTCCTGCCCTAGAACAGATTCAGCCTCCCGAAATGCCGACCACAGCAGTTGGACTTGGCGTCTTAACTCTTCTTCCTCTTTCTCGATCTCCGAAACGAAAGCCTGGGCGACCTGAGAAAGGTGCTCTTCAGCATTTTTTCGGAGTTGGTCTGATCGTTGCTGGGCGACGGCAGAAAGGTGATCAAATGTTGGATGTGATGGTATAAACGGAGGGGGTGGGAACAACGGAGATAAAGTGGGGAGTACTTTGAGCGGAGGTTCCGACTGTTGAGACTCTGGCGATGAAGGTCGCGAAGTGGAGACTGAGGGTATGAATGGCAGGAAGGGGACGTGGGATGTGGGCAACACTACACGAAACACGGGAGAATAGGCCTGAGAAGATTGCAGCAGAGCCGCTGATTCACCTGTCTTTTAACAGACTAATAGGTGAGCAATAAACCGCCGATAAAAATGCCAGATACATCGTGTCTGGCAGAGGGGCTTACCAGGCACTGTTTGGTCAACTCAATCCAGCCCGATCCGCTTTGTAAGACCTGGTCCTCAACCCATTCTTCGGTGGGTATTATGGGGCCTTCGGTAGAGTCCATGTCGGGCGGCATCAACTGGAGTACACGGTAGACAGAGAGACGACAGATAAGGCATGTCAAAGATGTATGTCTACGAAGAAAATGGTCGGAATCAGACTGGGGTTTGGAGTGTGACCGACTCCTGAGGGTCAATTGTGGGTGAACCTGAAGGAAAAAATAAATAAAATATAGAAAAAAAGGAGGGAAGTGTGTACGATGGAGATGCCATCCTGACCAACATAGAGGGGCTGATAATTTTTGTGACTGAGTGGGGGAGGCGATGAGGAAGGGGGAGGGTGAAGGGCACGGAACTGCACGTTGAGGCAGGGACAAGCATAGTTGGGAGACATGTTACACAGCACTCGACTCGTTCGCTCCTCCACTCCTCCAAGGACCCCCCACCGGCCCGAACACATAACTCGATCTAATCTAATCTTTCTTCCGCTCCCCTTCATCCATCACCTGCCCATACTCGTTCACCCGTTTCGGATCAATTCGGTATATCCACCGCTGGCATTTAGAGTCACCAAATATACACATCCCATAGACGATACACTTGCCTGGTATAGGAAGACCAAAAACACAACATCGTCCCGGAAACACGCCAGTCGGTGCAAAATCGGCATCTTGATGATGAACCTAGCAGTCCGCACGCCATCGTATCATGCATCGGGTCTAGGAATTCCGACAACTCACGCGAACAAGTCATCAATTACTGTCGACAGCGTCTTGTACACCATCGCTTTCATCGGCATATGTGCCACGCTCTGAAATATCCCATCAGATTTCGCAGCTGGCAAACTAGTCAATCTGACCTTGAGCTTATAATTGATGATAAGTTGCGGGATTAGCTGAGCCTGTAATCAATCGTCCTTGTGAGATCGACTGGGCCCAGAGAGTCACCTTTTTGCACATACAAAGCCAAACATGTACACGAAAGATGTCAATGTCGAAATAATGAAGCTGTACCACCCTCTATGGCTCTCATACACCAGGGAATAGACGGCGTAGATAGCGAGTGCGGGAAGAGCAACGTATGAAACGTAGCGGAACGCTAATTTGTCGTACCTTTGACAAACGGGATCAGGCTCTGCGACAGGTCACGGATAGCAGATGACGTACTCCTGCGTTTTCTTTTCATCTTCACTAAGTACATGTTTATCTGGGACTCTACGTCACGACTACCGACACATCATAGCATCGTGAACCTACCTGCGAATATGACCTTCCGAGGCAGCATTGACCCTGGTTCTGAGGCGACGATTTTAATGTCAACGGCCTTCGTGATCTTATTTGAAAATAGAATCAACTAGTCAGGTATTTTCACAGATAGGCCAATCGCACCTTCCAAGCCTCTATGAGCACTCCCATGCCTGAACCCATAAGAATCATCCAGCTCGTATCAGTATTGTTGTCAATGAGATATAGTAAGATGACCAGCTGCACGAAGACGTTCGTGATGATCTGCATAGCGAAGAAACTTTGGTATGCACTGCGTGCTCCAGAGAGCACAGAAACATACCGTTCTGTACCGGTGAGATCAACAAATGTGAAAAAAAAAATCATGTCAGAAAACACATACCGTACGGACACGCCAGTGAGCTCATTTTTCTTTCTCCAATGAGAGACATCCGACTTGAATGCCAACATCTCAAACCTAAAGTTGCGTAAGATAATGGCGCACGAAGACTTGGCTAGCTGACACCACGTGGAGTACGCTCACGACACCAGTTAGACCCAAGAACCAAGGATTTGTCTCCACTAGCATACGCTTAACCTCGTCAAACTCCGCAGCAGAACCACCACCTTGCTTTTTGATAGCTTCCTGGAAACCAAATGTCATAGAGGCGAATACCTGAAATTTGAAGTATGACATCGGCTGGAATACGATCTGTAAGGGGACTGTAGGTGTAGTGGTATTGATTTCGATGTATTGAGATCTCAAGTGCCAAAATTCATTGGGAAAGATGATCGGGTTATAGTAGCCCCCTGTACCGGTCTCGTCTCGCTTTCCAGGAATCAAAACAACATCTGTTTTTACTGTAAGTTCTGCCAGGACCAGGCTGATGTTCGTAGACGTACGCTCTACGATAGGGGGAGGCAGTTGGGCATATTGAAGAACAGCGGCATCCGAGACAAGAGCCAAAGTGAGGTTCTGTGGGCAACGTATCAATAGCTGGAGAGTCGGCCGTGGGGTTATTGATGAACAGACCTGATGCCAATAGGAAACAATCGTGTCTGCGACCTGTTTGTCGGGTAAGGGCGATCCAATGATGAGTGCGCCTGACCGCACCTCAGTTTCATCTTCTCCTTCCGCCATGACATTCTTGTCCTGTAGAAGGTTCCTCTCTTTGCGAATCTTGGGCCTCGGGAGATAACGTGTCAAAACTGGACAGCTGAGAATCAGAAGGCGCACAAGCGAGTTCTCAGCACGCACGCTTTCTAACATGAAGAACAGAGTTCTCTTTGTATGCTGGGTTGAACGGATCGGGTTCTGCATTGTCTTTTGTTAAGAATATGTGCGCCCATAAGGTGCCGTTCCGTTGAACAAGCTTGATTATATATGTTCAAGGCCATACAAGCAACAACTTGTAGTCCACGTACCTCAGGTAGATGTACATTGTAGTCTACCGTTCGCAAATCGTTCCAATCCCCGAAAGTGATGTCATGCCAAACGAAGTGAGGCAGTTCCACATCCTCCGGGTTGAGAGCAAAGGCTTGTCCACTTGTTGACAAGTAAAAGTGGAGGGATACTGGAATTCCTAATGGCCAAGCAAGATGTGCCTGGGCAGGAGGGAGCGAGAATGGATCAACGAATTCAGGACCGGACCCGCGTCCAAGTGTCGCATCAGGAGATTTAGTGGGCACGGTCTTTGGCGCCAATAACTTGCTTGCTAAGTCCAAGTCAGCTCCAATTGGGAAGAAGGGAATCTACGAGAGCTCACCGAACTGTGTCACTACATAGACGAGGAGGATTTGCTTTATAATTAGAGGCAGTGAGAGGGCGATTTCGGAGTACCGTGACTATATGCGCACCTGTGCAAGAGCAATGAACTTGCGAAAAGGGGATTCATCTTGTTGGTTATTCTGTGCTCCTGCGTGACCGCGAGCCGACATGAGGAGAGTGCACCGGACGGGAGCAATGAGGTTCAGTCCTGTGCAACTAAACGCCGAGCTAGCCGCGGCAGGGCGCCGAGGGTTGATGGAACAATTTCACCAACTTTTGTACTGCACGTGGGGCACAGTGATACAACCCGATTTCTGAGGCGAAACTGTAAGCTTCGGTCAAATACAGCTGAGAATACGGGAAAAAGTGGCCTTCCGGGCTGTCAAATGAAAAATGAGGAGAGTGAGACGACCTGTGGCGTGTCGGTGACTGCGCGGGAGATGAAACAAACACAGCCTCGTTACGAGACTAAACAAAACGAGGTTTGCTAGGCAACGCTCATCCCACCTCTTCTCCTCACAATCCTCTCGACTTTTCTTTCATGGCTGGTCGTCCCCCACCTACCTCTTTGTCCCCACACGACTCGGACCACAGCTCAGATCCCTTCGCCGACCGACCCCGCGCCCTCCACTTTCAGGAACCCCAACCCAGGCCTTTCGATTCCACCGTCTCCCTTACCCAAGAGTTCGGTGGTCAAGGCAATCCATATGAAGACGAAGAGATAGAAAAGCAACCCCTTACTGGCGGCAACGTCCCGGGGGGCTTTTATCCTCCAGGGTGAGTATAACCTTTTATCCATACTATCTCCTTTTCACTCTGGTTCACAACAGGCCTTTTGACCCCAATACCTATGGCGACCCATACTCTCGCTCTCGTCCCCTCTCTGTTGCCTCTTCTGCGTCTAATGGCGTCGAGACTGCATGGCGTCGCCGGCAGACCATCCGCCGTGGCGTCAAGAAGGCAGTAAAATTGACGAATGGCCACTTTATCACAGACTACCCTGTCCCCACACCAGTCTACAGCGCAGTTGAGGACAAGTGGAAGTCCGGTGTGAGGACAAAAGAGTTCTCGTGAGTAGATTGCTTGGCGCCCTGACCCTAGGCTCATGCCCTCTCCAGGCACATGCGTTACACCGCAGCCACTTGCGATCCTGATGAGTTTACAATCGAGAACGGATGGTCACTTCGGACACACATGTATAACCGTGAGACAGAGCTTCTTATCGCCATCACTTCATACAACGAAGACAAGACTCTGTACGCTCGCACACTTCATGGAGTAATGCTCAACATTCGCGACATTTGCAAGACTAAACAGTCAAAGTATTGGCGACGTAGCGCGGAAGAGGGTGTTCCTGGCTGGCAGAAGGTCACCGTGGCTTTGATTGTCGATGGCCTGGAGCCTATGGACAAAACGGTTTTGGATATTCTGGCGACGGTTGGCGTTTACCAGGACGGCGTGATGAAGAAACAAGTCGACGACATAGACACCGTCGCTCATATCTTTGAGGTTTGTTCCCAGTTTTTGGCCGTATCTCCTGGTCTAATACCAGCCCTGGCTAGTACACGACTCAAATCTCGGTGGATGCGAGTCCAAAGCTTATTTTGCCTCACGGCGATGATCCTAATAACCTTGTGCCGGTACAAATTATCTTCATCTTGAAAGCTAAAAATCAGAAGAAGATCAATTCCCATCGCTGGCTGTTCAACGCCGTAGGTCGAATGCTGCAGGTATGTATTTTCATGGGCTTTTTCAGGTACCGCTCTCTAATGTGTTGAATCAACCGGGTTCCAGCCGGAAATTTGTATTCTTATTGATGCTGGTACAAAACCGGGGCACAAGTCCCTCTACTATCTTTGGGAGGCATTCTACAACGACGCGAACCTTGGTGGTTGCTGCGGTGAAATTCACGCCATGATCAATAAGGGCAGGAAACTGCTCAACCCACTTGTCGCAGCACAAAACTTCGAATACAAGATGTCAAATATTCTGGACAAGCCGCTTGAGAGTAGCTTTGGTTATGTGTCCGTCCTCCCTGGTGCTTTCTCCGCATATCGGTATCGCGCGATCCAAGGCAGACCTCTTGAGCAATATTTTCATGGCGACCACTCACTCGCGGACCGCCTTGGCTCCAAGGGTATTCACGGCATGGATATCTTCACCAAAAACATGTTCTTGGCCGAGGATCGAATTCTTTGCTTCGAATTGGTGGCGAAAGCTGGTTGTAAATGGACCCTTACTTACGTCAAGCCTTCCAAGGCTGAGACCGATGTCCCCGAGAGTGCGCCAGAATTGATCGGTCAGCGTCGCCGATGGTTGAACGGCTCATTTGCTGCATCCATCGTATGTGTCATGCTCAGTTTTGTCAAATGTAGTCACTTAACTGGCTTCTTAGTATGCTGTCGTGCACTTCTTCCGATTGTACAAGTCTGGCCATGGCATCATCCGCATGTTCTTCTTCCACATTCAAGCCCTTGTGCGTCATGCTCTGTTGATCTCCTATGCATTCTTTGATCTTCATGATGTAGTATAACATATTCTCGCTTATTTTTTCTTGGTTTGCCCTGGCGAATCTCTGGCTGACGTTTAGTATTATTATCGATCTCCTACCAAGCGAGAATCTGGTGCTCTTTGGTGGCAACAACCACACGGGACTTGATATCGTGAGTCTCTCCCTCTAATGCGGCATATCCCGCTAAAGGAGATCTAGACACACTGGATCAATCTAGCTTTAAAGTGGACTTATCTTGGTTTTCTTGCCATACAGGTAGATAAAGGCCTTCACCCGACTACCGACTACTACTGACTACCTGCGAAGTTTGTTTTGGCTCTAGGCAACCGACCGAAAGGTGAACGTATGGCATATCTCATCACCCTCTGGTGCGTCACACCTCCATTTCCTCTATGTCTCCACTGAAGATAGACGCATCAGGGTATATGCTATACTTGCCATCTACCTCCTCGTGTGTTCCCTGGCGCTCACTGTCAAAGCATTTGCGGTGAGTTCATAGAACTAGAATATATCAAAGTATTGTGAACGTTGATACCCTCCTCACTAGGGTATTCCGAACGACTTGAAGAACAAGACAACGGTACAAGTCATACTTACATTCTTCAAACCTCCGGTCGGCGCGTTGATTGCGGCCATGGTGTCGACGTTTGGTATCTATCTATTCGCATCAATCCTCTATGTGAGCCATACCCTGTTGTACCAAACGTCAACCCCACTCACTAGTCTATGTAGCGTGATCCCTGGCACATGTTCTCCAGTTTCTTCCAGTACTTGTGTTTGGCTCCCAGCTTCACCAACGTTCTCAACGTTTACGCATTCTGCAACTTGCATGATGTTTCTTGGGGTACTAAAGGCTCCGATAAAGCCGAGGCACTTCCATCGGTTTCGTCATCCAAAGGTAAAAACGAAGAAGCCGCCGTGGTGCAAGATACCGAGCGTATGCAAGAAGACTTGGATGCTGTATTCAAGGAGACCGTAAACCGTGCCGTGACCAAGCTTGATGTGAAAGAAGTCCCAGAGAAACCTTCCATGGATGACCAGAACCGAACGTTCCGGACACGTCTGGTGGTGTTTTGGATGCTCACGAATGCAGGGCTTGCCGTCGCTATCGAAAATATCAATGGCCTTCCGAGTAATAATCAAAGTGCGGACCAGCAGGACCTCCGCCTGAAGCAAAACATCTATTTCGCGTTCATCCTTTACTCGACATTTGGATTATCTCTTGTACGATTTATTGGCGTAAGTAGTTTTCGTTTTTCCTCGTTCCCGAATCTGAGTTTATTCCATCCAGTGCTTGTGGTATTGGTTCAAGCGCAATATTTTCGCGTGCTTCAGGAGGTCGTGAGAGGAGTCGCAGTCCATTGATTTCGTCGCCCTTGATCATGCATTCCTTAATTCATCACGGACCTTTTCTGATTAGCTTTGTTCCATCACTACCTGTGTCAAAGGTGGTAGGGCTTAGGGGGATTTATAGTAGATGTTCCTGTCCAGAATTTCTAGCTTCAATACCACCGTGGCTGCTATTTATCTTCGGTGCCCAAAGTTTGTGCACCTCAGTTTGCCCAATCTAAGGATGGGCGATATATGGGACAGGTGGAAACGCAATACTCTAAATTAGGGAAATTTGATATACACAAGCATAAAAAGACTGTTTGATGTGATCAGCGATCGAAACGCGTGCATGGCAACAAACAACTTAACTCTTTTCGGCGGAATACCTGTTCGCATGTGCCTATAGACGAGTTACCCCGAGGTCTTCTACGGGTTAAGCAGGCGACTCTATCACGTAGGCCGTCTCTTCTTCTGCGATACCATCAAGAAAGGTCTTCAAGCAGATGGAGAATGATGAGTCTTGCCATGTGAAATCCGTAAGATGATATACCCCTGGTTGTGTTGGCATCGCCACGTTGTCCAAGACGATCCAGATCGGCCTTGGTCAAGCGGGAGAGCCTCTCGATAATGGCTTTAACCTGACTATAGACATGTAAAGCGATGATGGATGCATACCTGCCCGTCGGTCTTCCGGTGCCGTTTCCTCCTCTCGCTCTTCTGCGTTCGCTTGCACAGAAATCGCTAGGTTCCTTCCCAAGATCGGAATTGGGATCGATCACGCTTAGTACGTTGGGGTCAAAGGGATTCCACGACGGTTCATGACGAAGATGCGTCTCAAATTACCCGCATGTTTCCTTATATACGCAAATGGGACAAAGCGATCTGCTTCAAGCATAATAAAGAAAGTACGTTGGGAAAACACATTATGAGACGGGAGGAAATCACGGATCTGCTTAACGAGGGAAAGTCGGACTGGTGTCCTAAGGTGAAGCACCGAACGAGAATAGGATCAGCTTACACAGAACTAGGCATATCATCACAGAAACAGCACAACAAACACAGAATATATCATAGCCTCATCTATCATCTATGCAGTGAACTTCAGCCCCACTGACACAGCATTATTCAGAATGGGTTGTCATCCGTAGTAACGAGCTCGCCTGAAGTGCCAGAGCTCGCTGGAGGAATTGTTTCTCCGTCCTCGTCGTCAGATGCGTTCGCAGTGGTACCACCAAAAAGGCCGGGCATAGGCATAGACTTGCCTCTAAAGAACGCCAGTCCGTCAGCCAGATCGAGCAGGAAAACAGCGTCAAGTATACCCACTTGTTGAAGTGTTTCTTCCTGGCGGCACTGATCTTCTGCGTCACTGGGGTCACCAAATTATCTGTTGGAGAGACATAAGTCGGATTCCTGTTTGAGTGCTTCAGTTAATATCACCAGAGAGTGAAGAGGGTGAACCTACTGCGTCTTCGCCATACGTTTCGCGAGAAAGGCCCTTGTACCCAATCCTGGGCCATGGGCTATTGGGCCATTGGTGGCATTACCAAGAGGCGCTTGTGGTATGGAGACTTGGGCAGCATTTTGGGGATCGTGAAGGGGTTGGATATGAACGGAGTCAGGGGAGTCACTTGGGGAGGACATGATGGACGTGATTCAAGGGTATCGAGAGATGAACATTGATGAACATCGAACATGCACGTGTACACGCGACAGGTCACGTGCGCGTCTTTAACGGTCACGCGTGTTAGACGGGCCGAGAGGGACCGGGATTGTTGTCCTGCCCGTCCCGAGTGACAGCGGAATAAATCCAGTCCTTTTCTACCTTTTTTCCTTCCTTTCCTCCATCCGCCACCTTGCCCCCTCGACATGCCAGGCGACATTCTCAAGAAAAGGAAGATTGCTGTCCTCGGCTCCCGCTCAGTTGGTGAACCTGCCAAGTTTATTATATACGATTCTATGCTCATCCCTCTGTCTACTACATCAGGAAAGTCGTCCCTCGTGATACAGTTCACAGAAAACCAGTTCATCGAGTCTTATTACCCTACTATTGAGAACACCTTCACCAAGAGCGTCAATTACAAGGGTGTTGACTATGATTGTGATATTATCGATACCGCTGGCCAGGTATACACGCGTGTTTTACACGTTACACTTCCACGCTGACCATACATCATTGGAAAGGACGAGTATTCCATCCTCAACTCAAAGCATGCCATTGGCATCCATGGTTTTGTTCTCGTCTACTCGGTCACCTCGAGAAATTCCTTCGACATGATCCAGATCGTGTACGACAAGATTGTCAACTTTTGTGGGACTAAAGGTATCCCTTGTGTCATAGTCGGCTCCAAGATAGACCTTTCACAAAGGTAGTGTAATTTATTCCGTTCAAGTGCCGTTCCGATCGCCTCCATGTCTTGATCTCACAAGGAGCTGTAGACAGGTGTTACCCGCAGAGGGTGAGGACCTTGCCAAGGCAAATCGTGCAGCCTGGGTTGAGACTAGCGCGAAAAATAACGTCAATGTCGGTGAGTTGCCTTTCTATTCGTACCACAAACGTTATCTGGCCTTAGTTGATATACATGGTAGCCAAAGTCTTTGAGCTGTGCCTCGCCGAGATCGAGCGACAAGCTCCCACGAAGGCCGAACCACAGGCCAGCCGTTGCCTAATTATGTGACGAGCCACCCTTACCCCCTTTTGTTTTTTTTCTCTGGAACTGGCTAGATTCTAATCGTTCGTGGACTGTGAATTGCGCTTCTATCGATCTGGTCCTCACAGAGGGCACACATTCCCTTACTCTCACCATTACTGCCACAGTCTACACCGTGTGAGGTTTTCTGTGTTTCCAGTTTAATCATTTTCTATTGGACTAGAGGGAACATCAGCTCCTTAGAAGCCCTTGGTGTCCCCATGCTTTGGCCTTGTATGTACTTATAGCGCATCTCCCGTCCCAAGTCAGCGGGTCTGTTCCCGTACTACGCCCTCCACTGGTGGTTTCTAATATCATTATCATGTTCGTTCCGACTATTGACATCACCTGTGAATTTCCAACACCTCTTCTCTGAATCTGAAGAACGCCGCGTTGCAATACATCATGGCCTAACTGGCACAAGGAGCCAGGAAACGACATCGATCTTCATTTCCGGCCAAAGGCCGACTCCACTCCGACCGCAGCACTAGCAAGACGAATACAGGTTCTGGACCCCAGCCTATCATATGCCTACTACCCATTTTATGCCTCAAGCGGTTCCGTCACCAAGAAACCTAGCTTTCACCGTCCTGCCCCTCAATCCGATAGCTTTGACTATTTGTGGGTCACCTGGTATTAGGTCGATAGCTTGATCACCCCATCTAACCTCCTCGCTCTCGACTTCAAGCACGATGCCCTTTATGGGACGCTGGGTGCTCAGCGCGACAGATTCGCCATCCTCGCCTGGTGTAATTTTGAAACCCAGGTCCTTCACGTCAGGGAAATGTAAATATTTGAATGGTTCCGGCCTGGTCGGTTCCTGCACATCAGTAACTGCTAAGCGATTACCCCATGTTCATGTCAGCACCCACCAATTGGAATACCGCCCCAAGATAATGCCATCCTCATCGAGTAACCGCGCGCTAACCACAATCGCTTTTGGCACTTGGCTTTCCCGGGTGCGCACCAGCTGACCAGGCACTTTCCCTCTCCAGAGCTCGGTGCTGGCATTGGGCGTCAGAGTGGTGCTCATTTCCCACTGATCGCTCCAATCAGGTCGCTCCAGATCGAAAGACGTGACATGCAGTGTGGCACGCTTCGGCTGAAGCGTGCTGTTGGTGCCCCATATTTCCAACTGCGACGTAATCGTGAAATATGCCAATGTACGTTCGTTCACGTACTCTCTGTAATCTTTGCGTGTCATTCCCACAGTGTACGGACGGAGCTCGCGTGCGATCGCGAAATATGCGGGCTTTGGTCGGAGGAAATAGTCAATTATTGACCAAGAGGTCACGGGCCAACAATCGTTGATCTATTGGGAAGTCAATGACGAAAACGTGGAAACAACAAGGCGCCGAAGTGCGCCCACCTGCCACACGAGCACACCGGCCGTATATTCCCTACCAGGGCCAGCCCAGTTCCTACGCCACGTGCGATATGCAGCCGCAAGGGTCTCCGCCTGCATGATCTGGGTGTAGTATACATAGCTGTTGGGTATTTGAGAATACCTCTGTTCACTAGAATTGAATGTCGAACCTTTCCATGTCAAACGCATGCTTAAAGTTTTCCATTAGGTACAGCTCGAGGCGGCGCTCGAAGCCAGCGGCTTTGTTGTGATTCACGGCCGTTCTAAACGGATCAATATTTCAAACTTCTGCCACTAAACGATACATGCACGTACCGAGATTGTGGATAGCGCTCAGGAACATCTCCACCCGTCCAGTAGTCGACTGTGCGGATGTTGGGATATGCCTGCCTACACAGCCAGTGAGTTTTTGAATACCAGGATCTCTGGAATTCTTGGGCAACCAACATTCCAAACTCTGAAACAAACCGTCCTGAAAGGACGTCCCAGTTGTGCCACGG
This sequence comes from Russula lepida, assembly GCA_003316425.1. Taxonomy (NCBI): domain Eukaryota; kingdom Fungi; phylum Basidiomycota; class Agaricomycetes; order Russulales; family Russulaceae; genus Russula; species Russula lepida. Next base: position 465,819 of record QFEZ01000104.1, read on the forward strand.
CTCCTGAGAACCATGCCACACGTTCCACTGGTGCAGGTCGCCATACGTCTGGTCTGTGGTCAGCTTACCATGTCCACTATATGGAGAACCTCGGTGATAATAAAGATCCGAATGCTTTTTGACGATTTGGGGCAAAACACGTTCATAGATATAGCGTCCGGGAAAATTTGTCTTCCGAAAGTCGGACTCTTCGTCTTCGTAGTCGAGATCCAGCCCTGACGACTCCGCCAATTGGTAGTCTGCATCTCGTGTTTTAGATCCGGTACTGCTGATCTCAAGACTCCGAGAAAGGCGCCAGACCTTCGTTGTTCCCAGCGAGAATCACAATTGAAGGGTGATGTCGCAGCCTCTGAATATTTTGCTCCACTTCCAATTTTACGTTTGCAACAAAGGTGTCATAAGCCGGATACTTGCGTTTTCTGAGTACTGGTTGCCGATTGCGTAGAAAATGAATAACCGACCTGACCACAGCCGAACATAAAGTCTTGCCAAACGAGAATACCTAACTCTAGAATACGGTCAAATGGAAGAAGACGATATTTGACATGAGGAACAGAACAGACCATCGCAAATATCATAGAACACATCGTGTTCGTAGATACCACCCCCCCAAACCCTTACCATGTTCTGGTTTCCGTCCTTCAACAACTGCAACCACGCACGATATCGCTCGGGTGCAACGCTGGAACACGTCATCTATAACCATATATACGAAACGTGGTCGACGTGTACTCACGTCGTCACGAATGAGTCTGCTGGGATCCAATTCGAGCCTCCGCAGAAGATACGGATGTTATTTATTTCGAAGAGCCAAGTGAGCCCGGGTTGGTCAACCAACTTGTCTTCAACGATGTTCACACGACGGAACCCAACCTTTTGCGTCTTGCTATCCAGGAATTGGCCTTGCTACGCCAATGGCCTCAGTAAGCGAGTTCTTCATTATCAGCAAAAGACGTACATCATCATAGATCCTGACCTGGACCTCATACAAAGGCTGTTCACCATACCCGACAGGATACCATAAATTGACTTCTCCCCTCTTGAAATGGAACACAACCCGCGCGGCACCGTTGTCGAAGGTTATGTTGCTCTGACTGGCAACGATAGACTCGGAGCTGGCAGGGTCCTTCAGCGAAATTTCTGCGGTACTCCATGTATCTGAAGGGAAAAGTGCAGTGCGCACAACAAGGTCTGCTTCAAGACTTTCGTTTACGAGGGCAGAAATATGGAGGTTAGATACGCGCGTATGGTACGCGTGGAGGTAGATAGGGCGCCAAGGTCCGACGGTCAATAACGTGGGGCCTATTTGCTAGTCAGACAATACGGTTCACACGAGAAGGAACAAAAGCGTGCGCGCACCCCAGTCCCAGCCGTAGCTTCAGTGTCTGTTCAGTATTATGCCGCGATAATAATTATAGAAAGTCCCTACCTGTATTGGGCCTTGCGAACATGCAGACGACTTGGATCCCCGTTCCAACACTGATATTGGGAGTCTTTTTTCTCGAGATCCTTCCCCTGTGACTGAATTCAGTATCGGAAATATGTAACAAAGCTCCTAGTAGAGGTACCTTCAAGAAAGTGCTCGGAAATGTGATGACAAGTTCGTTGGCACCCTTGACAAGACGATCCTTGACATTCACCCGATATGTTACGAACTGATTCTCGGTTCTAATAACTTACTGATCAGCCTGAGTTGGACGAGCCGCAGAGCGAACAGTCCCCACTCAATGATATTCTGACCGTTCTAGGAAGAGAAAGTTCAGTTCTCCGTGGTGAGTACGGTACTATCGCGTCTCGCAATTGCTGGTGAACGATTCTGCGGCTCACCAGAGATATGACACTAAAAGTGTCTAGGCCCTCGAATACTAGGTCGACGTTCGGCGCAGATAGTTCATCACTGGCCTCGAAGAAGGTCTTGAAGGCCCAATCCGCTTCCCCAATCCCTGAAATTTTCGGAAAGTCAGGTCAGGAGTTCTAACTTCAATCAAAACTGCCTGGCGGGTGGGGTACGTACACTGCACATCCCACTCGTGAAGCCCAACGAACTGCTATGAGTGAGTACATTCTGTTGTGCTATCATACACAACTTGTGTACTTACGGGATCTGGGATTTTCTTCGAATGGAGAAGCTCGACATGTATGGAGGTAGGGAAAGTAGACGTCTCCAACCACTCGCCATCTCCTGTTCCCTGACCCCCACCAATCTGAGTGAAAGTCCAACCGCAGTCAAGCAAACGTGTAGTACTAGTGCTATACATCCCTCAGATGTACTCAAGCGGCAATAGACCGGAATACGCGACAGTAACTTAGTTTCGGCATTTTTAGGTCAATCACATGAAGGAGGTTCCCACTACTGATTTGATGAGAACTAGTAATCACTACTGTACAATGAGACATGGTAATTTCATGGGGTTCTTGCATAAAGACAGAAGTGAGGCTACGGTGGCGGGGGAGAATCAATCGTCAATCGTAGTCATGTCTGTGCACAACAGACGCCGGGGGGTGCCACTCAGCAGAAGTACATGAGCTTTTTCATGCGTTCGTGCGTCGGCCTGAAACCCTGGCGGTACCTCTCAAGCATGTTCACCGCCTCTGTTGTGTTTGTCATGGTCTCGGACATGGAGAGGTCCAGACCTTGTTGCGGGTCGTAATGATGTTTTGCGCGGGAGCACACGATATCTGCGTCTAAGGTAAAGCCAGTTAGCCATATTATGTGGAGATATTTAGACGGGCATTACAATACACCGGCGCAGGTATGGAGACGGAACGGGTCGCGCGAGCATAGACGTGACAAAGCGCATACGAAAGAGATTGTAAACCATCAGCCCTGGAGCCGAAGTCAGCATTCAGAAAAACTCGCCGGGACACCACTCAGGTAGACATACGTGAATTTGTTCTCATCAAGGAGAACGTTGTAATGGGCTGGACGACTAGTACCAAGGATTCCCCCGTGACTTAGAAGATAAAAGTCAAACTCTACTGGGTTAACCACATCGCTGTCGACAACCGTGCCGGCCACGCAATTTCCGCTTCGGTCAGCCTCGTTTTCCTTGCACGGGAAGAGGCGAACGTGATGTCGTTTTCCAACGATAAGTAGAGTGATTTTGGGTTTTATACCCAGTTTTTCACACGCCTCTGTGTGGACATTAGGAGACGCATGAGACATACGGGGAAAAACATTACTTCGAATAAGAGGAAGCTCTTCCTCCAGAACAGTAGCAAATTGTCCTTCTGAAACGCCATCTGAAGAGGGCTGTTTGTTTATCCCCACACCAGCGGAGCTGAAGCACTAACCGCGATAGAACAAGATACGCTTGGGAAACTTTCCCGTCGCGCCTCTGAATTGCGTTAGCACGTACTGTCGCTCAATCAGTCATCCGTGCCAGCCTAGGAAGGCCTTACGACGCACTGTGCACATAGATTCCATTGCTTCTATAATTTCCTTTTTAGATGTTTGCACTTCCATCGTAGAAACATATCTGACGGCGCTATCATCGATACTTCCCACGAGAGCAGTGAACGATGGGCGGTCTTTCGAGCCAGGTGCGGGGTGGATAACATCGGCACCTGATCAAATGGAGTAAATAGGATCGTTGCCTTTGTACCACGCTGCAAGATGATGCCTACCTATGACAATGGTCGGATTTGCAGAGTCCGTGAGGAAGGAGACATCACGCGGTTCTGGTACCGCATTGACTCCACCGAGTTTCACGTTCAACCTGCAGAGGATAGAATAAAGAGAGAGCTGAGGTCCGCAGTAATGTACCCACTTCAACGTGATGTTTGCATAGTACTGGGGCTTCGCACGGAAACACTTGGATGACTTCATGCATTGTGTGACAACCCCTGTCTATAGACAAAAGTCAGTGGTTGAAAACGCCACAATAAACCGACAGTTACCGAGACGTCGCCAAAACTGATACACAGAACGTCCACGTCAAATTCTAGTCACAGAAAAAAGAGTAATACGCATTTACTGTTTGACAGCGGAATAAATATCATTGCCGCCTTCAGGAAGAACGACCACGATAAGTGTAGGGAAACTCCCTGAGCGTCGATTACATTCTGAACCGGCGTTACGAAGTTGCTATAGCGACTGTCAAGCAGCTTTCAGAGAAACTTAAATCGAGACAACAAACTTGGGCGATAATCCCTTGTCCCGATTCCCATTTTATGAGAGACGGTCGGGCGTTGATGTTTATACCTATAGAAATTGCATTGAATGATGACCACGACGCCCAATTTGGTGGCCGCACCAACAGCTTCACACCCTCTGACTAGATCAGCAGCCATTTGATTTGCAACCTGGTCATTGAAACGTTGCTGGCGCTCGTAGATGATCACAATCCAGTTGGGGACATGAGATGGGTTGAACATCCGCTTATCGATCCTTCAATAGGACATTGTCAGGCACAAAGGCAACCATAGCAGTGAGACCTACAGATTCCATGCACCATCACGCGGTTTCTAGCAAAAATTTTAGAATGATGTCATCCCTACAGAAGGTAAAGAACGCGTACGGCACTGGGTTGTTTAGAGGACCGGTGGTACCTTAGAGTGGGCGCGTTAATAACTCGCGCTTGTGTCCTCAGGGGTGCTTCTTCAACTGCCATGCCGAACTCTTGGACATATGCAGATTCTCCGTATTCTAGGACCTTTGAGTGGATGGTAAGCAGGACGCCGAAGATGCACATTCTGAACATACGCCTAGGCCATTGCAGATGCTCTCTAGACGCTCCCGCGGACGCTTTGTCGCGAATTCCAGGACCGAATTTGTCTTGTCAGAGGGTACCTGCTTTCGCATTATCTGACCTGGTGGAACATTACAAAGCTCTAATGGGATCAGGGCACGGGTCGAGAGCTGCAAGACACTGGTTCAGAGAAAGAGAAGACGAGGAAGGATGCACAAACCTCGACGCATATTACGTCAGGGAATCGCAGAGGCTGATTCAAGCCTCGAAAGTAGTCGGCGACCGTCGTCTGTTGGCCATTGAGGTCAAACGTGAGGTCCCTCGCACCAGCTTTGCTCAGTGCTTTGACGACACGAGGTCTAGGCCTCTGCCGGTCACGCGGGCCATGTGACGTGGTGATCTTTAAGTTCTGGATAAAGCGTTGCAACCGAACGCGTTCCCTGTCGGGAAGTCCCTGGCGCGGTGCAAGTGCATTCGGATTTCCGGGTCTTCCAAGGACCGCGAGGGCGAGATCGATGAGGGGCCCTGGCATGTACATAGCGCCGGTCGATATGTCGACGTTGATAAGCATGCGGCCGATGGCAGGCCGCACCGACTGGAAATATCCCCGCCATAACACGATCCCACCGCCAATATCCCTTGTTTCGTTATCTGTAAAGAAGGACCTGACGTTGAAGGGGTAACGTAGATTTGGCGCCATGCGAACTACTACATTGAGTGCCTATCCGGAGACCGTAAGCGAATGCACAACATGGCAAGAAAATAAACTGTTGCATACTGTGATCGCCGTTAAAACGGTATTGTCGTGGCTTTGACGACCCTGCAAAAATCCCTGAAGGACTCTGGAAATTCACTGAGAATGAGTCCATCCGGGAAGTATGAATATGCCATACTCAGGATTTACCACGGCGACACCGGTCAACCGGACTCTGTACTCTATAGGGCCGCGAGCGCCTCGCGCACATTCACCCGGTGACGGCGGAGGACCCATAGGAACCAGGAACTAGACGAGAGGAAAAGAAGATAAGCAGGACGGTGATCAGGAAGTTGAAAAACCTAACCTCGCCAGTTCCCCGCTCGAATGGGAGTTCAACCGGCATGAATAAATTTTTACGCCCATCGTACGCTCCGGGTTTCGCAAAAATTTGGGGCTCAACCTCGGTTTGTAACCTGTTGATTATCTCAAAGTTGCGTGCCGCTGGGAGTGGCTTATCGGGTAAAATGACTATGATGGATGGTGATCAGCGGTGTACGAGTGTAGGAAGGATAAGGCTTACCCACTACACATGGCAGAACAAGCGGACGACATATTCAGTACATTTTCCTGTGTAGGAAGAGACGTGCATACCGTCGTAGTGGTATATCGTCCCTTGGTGCAGTTCGGCCGCGAAATGATTGGTGAAGATCTCAACCATCCTCCCGGCAGACCCATGTCCTGGGCGTTTGACGCCGATGGGCCTAACGTGCGCGGCAGGAACGAGGTGACGAGGGACCGCAGGTGGACCTCCGCCGCGAAAGGGAGCAGCGCCGCGAGGGGGTCCACCAGGAGGTCCACCACGTCCGCGGCCACGATCACCACCACCGCGTCCGCCACCGCGATCAAAGCCGCCACGCCCGCCGCCGCGGTCAAAGCCACCGCGACCACCACCGCGATCGAAGCCACCACGCCCGCCGCCACGACCACGGTCACCACCACCGCGACCGCCACCACGATCGCCACCACGTCCGCGGCCACGACCGCGATCAAAATCACCAGGAGCACCTTTTGGAGGCACCATGATTACTCGATAAAAAAAGGGTGAGAGAGGGGGGGAGAATAGAAGGGAAAGGTCAAAGAAGATGGAAGCGAATCCGTCGAGTTTTTGTATATTCGCGGGAATTTGCGGTCCGTTCGTTGTTCTTCTTCACTAATATAAGTTTGCGCCCTTGTGTTGGCCCTTTCATCGATTGGTGCGTTGTTCGTGTTTTGATATTGAAATTTCGAACGAATGGAAACTTAAACTGCGCACTACCTGCGGTCCTGCGCACTCAAGGCTGTTGCAGCTGGGAAAGTGATTACGTCCTAATGAAGCACATGTCGATCCACGTGTTGTACAGCTTTCAACCGAGATTAGATTTTCACGCGTACGCAGCTCAGGATGGCCTCCTTCGTACCTCTGCTTGATACCAACGATCCAGCTATTCAAACACTCCTTTCTCGCATCGGTCCTGTAATTAGGCCTGTTCCAAGCATCCTAGATGCGCAGGCAGAATTGCCCAACTCCTATATCCTCGTAGATGGCAGCGCGTCGCCCAATCATGACGTCCTCCTATCGTACTTGGACCATGGTGCTGAGAAGCTCATCGTGCCCCTCGCCCATGCGTCTGGTGTTATTGGTTATGTACCATCGGAACGAATTCTCCTTCTTTTAGACGTTGCTAATGTAAGTGCTGTCTCGGACAAGACCCGTTCTGGGGTGTCGGGCGTCCTTCTCAAGTCGCCTTCCCTTGAACTCGACCTTATCTCCTCCGTATCCCATTTCTTTTCCGGCTCCACTATCTTTGTTTTATCCACCTCACCCACACCACCCACTTTACACGCGATCCGAGAACTGCGTTCAGTTGGCGCCATTCCTGTCCTCCCGACTTCACAGTTGACACTCGGTCAATCCAGCTCCTCCCAGCTAAGTGCCACCGATGCATTCCTCGCGCCGATCCGATCCGATCGTCCCGATGGTCTTTTCCCCACTGTGGTTTCTTCCTACACCCAAGGTGGTCGTTCTCTCGGACTGGTATATTCCTCTCGTCAATCCATCGTCGAATCCATCTTATCAGGGCAAGGAGTATACCACTCCCGGAGACATGGCCTTTGGAGGAAGGGTGAAACCTCTGGTGCAACGCAGGAGATCATACGCATCAATCTCGACTGCGATACAGATTCCCTTGAATTCAGTGTCATCCAGAATGGAGCCGGTTTCTGCCACTTGAATCGCCCTTCGTGCTTCGGCGAATTGAACGGACTGGCCGCGTTGGAAAGCACCCTCAAGTCACGTTTAGACTCTGCTCCCGAGGGTTCATATACGAGCAGACTTTTCAACGATCCCGACCTTCTCCGATCGAAGATCATGGAGGAGGCGGACGAACTTTGCAGCGCGGAGACAAGGGACCAAGTTGCATTCGAGGCTGCCGACTTGATATACTTTACTTTAACTCGGTGCATAGCCGCAGGTGTGAGTCTCGTCGACATCGAGCGCAACCTCGACGCCAAAGCACGCAAGGTCTCCAGAAGACCGGGGAATGCTAAGGCGCGGTGGTCCTCGAACACTACGGCCTCGACTGAACCACCCCCTCCCGTCCACACAACCGTTTCTCCACCCTACGGGAACACCGCTATTCGCATGCGCAGGTACACAGCGTCATCCCTTTCCCCGTCTGAACGCACCCAGCTTCTTCGTCGTCCTGTGCTCAAGTTCGATGCCATGATCGCCAAAGTCAAGCCCATCGTGGAGTACGTGCGCGCCCAGGGCGATACAGCGCTGCTCGATCTGACAGCCAAATACGACAAGGCTCACCTCGACAGCACGGTCATATTCCCTCCTTTCCCGCCCGAAACACTACAGCTCGACGACGCCGTCCGTGCTGCGATAGATGTCGCGTACGCCAATATCCGCAAATTTCATGAGGCGCAGACAAGCGCGGACACGCTCATGGTCGAGACCACGCCCGGTGTCGTTTGCTCCCGCTTCGCACGTCCCATTGCGCGTGTCGGTCTCTATGTTCCCGGAGGCACGGCAGTACTACCCTCTACGGCACTCATGCTCGGTATCCCTGCACAGGTCGCTGGCTGTAATAAGATCGTCCTCGCCACCCCGCCCCGCCCAGACGGTAGCATCTCTCCAGAAGTGATGTACGTCGCGCATCTTGTCGGCGCATCCGCGGTCCTCAAAGCGGGCGGGGCTCAGGCAGTCGCTGCGCTCGCATATGGCACACAGACCGTGCCCAAGGTGGACAAGATATTCGGCCCAGGTAATCAGTGGGTGACGGCCGCCAAGATGCTTGTGCAGAATGACACTGATGCCCTGGTCGCAATCGACATGCCGGCTGGACCATCCGAGGTTCTTGTAAGTCTCAGCCACCGTCTCCTCATCCCATGACAGTCTCTCTCTTTGATGGTAAAGATGCGAAAACTTACATCGTGAATGATAGGTTATCGCGGACGACACGTGCAACCCCGCTCATGTGGCCGCAGACCTCCTCTCTCAAGCCGAGCACGGCGTCGATTCACAAGTGGTGCTCGTCGCCATAGATCTTCCACAATCGATCCTTTCCGATGTAGAATCGCAGGTGGATGCTCAAGCACGCGCATTGGAGCGTGTGGACATCCTTCGCGAATCTGTTTCCAGAAGTATCATCGTGCAGGTGGACAACGTAGATGCCGCGCTGGAATTCTCGAACGACTACGCTCCAGAACATCTTATCCTGCACATCAAACATGCTGCTGATGCCGTAGCGCGCGTCCAGAACGCAGGAAGTGTCTTCGTAGGACCGTTTTCCCCGGAGAGGCGAGTCTATATCCGTCTTCTGGCCCCTAACGTAGCACTGATGATGGTTGATGCTTATCTGCCTTGCTGTGCACTTCTTGTAGCTGTGGGGACTACGCATCGGGAACAAATCATACATTGCCAACGAACGGATATGCACGCCAATATAGTGGTGTGAACACGCTGTCATTCCAGAAGCATATCACTTCACAGGAGCTCACTGCAGATGGCCTGAGGGCACTCGGACCTGTAGTGGCCACCCTTGCGGATTGTGAAGGGTTACAGGCGCATGCAAATGCAGTTCGGATCCGACTCGGTTCGACATGAGGACGCTTGGTTGGTGAAAGGAAGTGGAAAAAAGAAATGCCTCATTGTAGTAGCACACTCGCGGCATGGGGCAAAAAATGAATAAACCGCAGCCCTATGAATTCCCGGGTGAAAAAAGGATCTATAGCACCACGATAACATTATGTATGCTTGAACATGATGTAGGACAATCGAACTCAGTTTGTTCGGTAGAGAGCGCGCTTGGCAACCTTGGCGATGAGCGGGGTGTCGGGGAAGGCTAAAGCCTCGAGGTTTGTGGCATACTAATGAAAACGAACGTCAGACTACGGTGAGGATGCAATAGGATAGTGATCGGAAGAGCGCACTGGAGTGGGAATATCGGCACCAGTGACGCGCTCCACAGGCGCATCAAGATAGTCAAAGGCTTCACTTTCGACGATTTGGGCACAGATCTCAGACCCTACGCTGAACGCAGGGAAACCACCCTCGACGGTGACCAATCTTCGGTCAAGTGAGTATTTGCACGCGTGCGAAAGCAGCTACCCATACTCACCGGTTGGTCTTCTTCACCGATTCTTTAATTGTACCGATATCCAGTGGGCGAATGGAACGGAGGTTGATAACCTCTGCCTTGATGCCCTCTTTGGCCAGAAGATCCGCCGCTTCAAGACTGTGAGTCACCATCTTGCTATGTGCAACGATGGTAACGTCACTCCCAGCACGCTCGACCTTGGCCTTTCCAATAGGAAGGAGGAAGTCATCCGACATGGCCTCCTTGGACATTGGGAATGAGACGCCGTAAAGCATCTCATTCTCAAGGAAAACTATAGGGTTAGGGTCACGGATAGCAGTCTATAATATCAATATCACATTGGTTTAGCGCCCGGAGATTTGAGTCCGAAATCTTACGAACCTTGAGTAGGCCCTTGCAATCCTCCGCACTCCACGGGCTAACGACTTTTAATCCGGGAATCTGACCGTACCATGCCGCATAATCTTGCGAGTGCTGCGCGGCAACTCCGGCAGCTGCACCGTTAGGACCGCGGAAAACAACAGGACATGGGACATTTCCACCGGACATATAGTAGGTCTTGCCAGCAGAGTTAACGATTTGGTCTATAGCTTGCATGGCAAAGTTGAAAGTCATGAATTCGCATCTTTGGATGCGTTAGTTCATGTTCAATTTAGGTGATTGGCTTAAAAAAGCGAGCGTACATCGGTCGCAAGCCAGCGAGAGCGGCACCGACAGCGAGACCAGCAAAGCCCATTTCTGTAATTGGAGTGTCGACGACGCGCTTCTCGCCGAACTTGTCCAACAAGCTTTTGGTGACCTAAGAATGATAGAATAGGTTGGATACAGATATACGCGTGGCTGTATTCCGAACTGACCTTGTAAGCACCATTGTAGCGGGCGACTTCCTCACCCATAACGAAGACCGATTCATCACGGAGCATTTCTTCCTCCATAGCTGTGTTGAGTGCCTCACGAACCGTCATCTGGGAAAGAGGTATATAGGGCATTGCTCAGCAAAGGCAAGCGTGACGAGGCACGAACGGTGTTGTTTCCCGCTTCCGTGGCATATGAACGGAACGAAGTGCTGCGTTGGGCAAGGGATGCGCCAGCGCGCAGGTTTGCCAAGGCAGGTATGAGTCGAGAGAAGGACCTCGCTGCCATAGCCTTTTGATGTTTTTAACGGGAGGAAGAAAAGAGGGAGAAGGAAAGGATGAATTGAGTGGACTGAACAGTACGTGAGACGAATAGAGCACAAGCACGAACACGATCTATTGACCGATATTGACAAACAGGCATCAACAAACACCCACTCCGATTTCTCCGTCATGTCCGTCGTAGTCATTACTGGCGCTTCGAGGTTCTGCTTGAAAGTCCGAGACTACACAAGGTTTTTTGGTTGATTGTTGGTCTGCACAGGGGAATCGGCCTCGCAGCCACTTCATTTCTACTCAAAACTCTCAAGGCGACCGTCATCGCAATCTCACGTACTCGTTCGTCCGAGCTGGATGCTCTATCTACCGCGCATCCCGGAGCCTTGCAAATCGTCCAATGCAACATGCCAGTTCCATTCAGACCCTCGCTTCCGAACCTCTCACTAATAATCTGCACAGAACCGACGAACTCGCATTCACCCGGGCCATTCAATCCGTACCTGCCAAATATGGTCGCCTAGATGGTTTGGTGCTCAATGCTGGCGCTCTGGATCCCATGACACGAATCTCCTCAACCGACACGTCCCTGGATGCATGGAGGACGCATTTTGAGATCAATGTGTACTCTCTCGTTACTGCACTGAAAGCCGCTGTTCCGTCACTCCGTGAGAGCCCCAACGGTGGAAAAGTTGTCTTTGTTAGCTCGGGTTCTGCCGTCGGTGGTATCGCGGGGTGGGGTCCCTACAATGCGAGTAAGGCGGCCATGAATTCTTTGAATCGGTAGGATGACGTCTGGATATCAATTGGGGCATTTCGCGCGCGCTCATGTTCTGTGATCAGTACATTGGCCAACGAGGAGAAAGGAAAGATCGTGTCCATCGCCGTACGCCCCGGTAAAGTGGATACCTCTGTCCGGGTTCTCTGTGTTTGTACCAACCTCTTTCGTGGCTTACTGGAGCATAGATGCAAAGCAACCTTCGTGAGTGTGGGGGGGTCCACATGGCACCTAGTGATTATGACAAGTTCGTAAGGGAGAAGAAAGAAGGCACACTTTTGAAGCCCGAGGACCCAGGACATGTGATAGCTGGCCTCGCAGTGAACGGGCCCGAGTCTCTCTCTGGCGAGTTTGTCAGTTGGGACGACCCGAGGTGTCGCGAGTTCAGACGGCCAGCCTGACCCATGATAATATACGTCGTGCCAAGTAGGAAGTTCAATAGCTGTATCTGTACATGCAGAAAGAATGCGGCAAGGGACTCAACTCGAAGGACTTGTCTCCCTTTCTGTTGTAGTTCGTCATGAGCTCTCGGCCAGACCGTATCGACGTTCACCACCATTTCTTTACGCCCTCTCTTTCGCGCGTTAAAGCAGCACAATCCCAAGCAGTCGGCTTCCGCACTCCTCCGGAAAACTTGCCATGGAATGTGGACTTGAGTTTACGTGCCATGGACTCGCTGGGCATTCAGCTTGCCATTTTATCATTACCTGCGGGCCTCGCAGAGTCCTCTCATGAAGCCAGGAGGATGAATGCGCAGATGCGTCAAATCGTATCACAGCACGAAGACAGGTTCGCGTTTTGGGGTTGCTTGGGTGACTGGCGTGATGTTGAAGGTAATCACCACTCAGTACCGAAACTGACCGATCATCTCTGTAACGTTGTTGTTGCTGGATTCTAGGGGCACTCCAGCTCATCCCATATGTATTCGACGAGCTCGGTGCGGTGGGCATTGCTGTCTCTTCCTCTTACGGCTCCGAGGATGAAGCTAGTAAGTCCACCTTCATGACTTTCCTTGACTAAGAATATAGAATATATGCTCATCAGCAACAACCAGGATACATAGGCGATGACATCTATGACCCCATATGGTCCGCGCTCGACACGCGAGACACAATCATTTTCATCCACGGCACGCAAACACCCTCTTCAATGCCAATTCCACACCCAACGCTCGGGCTTCCCATCACCGAGGTAAATTTACCCAGCCACCAGTTGCCCCCTTCAGAAAACCCAATCACTGACTACGCCCCATGCACCACGATACAACTATTGTGACAGGTACCCCACGAGACGTTCAAAGCCGCCGCTCAGCTCGTAGTAAGCGGGAAAACGCGCCGCTTCTCGCGCCTCGAAATCATACTTGCCCACATGGGCGGGAGCACGCTCGCGTTGGCGCCGCGGGTCGCCGGGCTCGCCCGGTACATGGGCGCGCAACTTTCGGAGGACGAAATCCTAATCGAGTTTCGGAAATTCTGGTGGGACACCGCGCTGAGCGGCGGTCCCCTCACAGCAGCGACGTCATCATGTGGAGCAGAAGCGTGGAGCTCTGGGGACCGGATCCTTTGGGGAAGCGACTTCCCCGGTGAGCAAAAGGCCTGTTACACCCTTATTTAGGCGGCTGATGGAAAGCGGTAGCAGTTTCGCTGGATACTATCCGCTGGTTCGACAACCATCTCGGGAAAGTATATCAAAACAATGCGACGCAGCTGGAGAGCGTATGTCGTAAAAACATCTTAGCGCTTTTCGAGTCTCGTGGCATTAGGGTGTTTGGTAGTAGTCGATTCCAAACAGATAGTTGACCGGGCAGATGTAACCGTGACGACATGCACGCACACTCTAGATGTGCCTCCAGAGCAGAATAAAGATCCACCATCAGGATATCGTTCTATGCCATTCAAATTTATCTACAAGGTCCGGCGGGTAAAACAGGATGCGGGATATCACGCAAAATATCTGTCGAGGTCACTTGTAACGTTCGGGCTCTTTCAACCATGCCATTAATTCGTTGAATCCTTCGGTTTTGGGAATAAGAGCCAACCCATGTTGGTCCTGGGAATTGAAATAGAGTCCTCTACGGACTCCGTGCGACATCAAATACTTCTTGATGCGCTGTGGGAAGATACTCTGTCAGCTCTTCGAGCAATGCGTGAGGTACGGGGGGGGGGGCTTACCGGTGCACAGAGAACCATATCGTCGTTTGCCACAATGAACTTGTTCCGCCAAGGGTCATGTGCGTGTGGTATCTCTTCAAAAAACAAAGTGTTCGCCGCCCAATCAAACTGTCTTTGAAGCAAGTTGGCAATGCCAATTTCGGTACTGGAGAAATAGTTCAAAAGAAGCTGTGGACCCTATAAAGAAACATGGTGTAATGAAACTACTGAAACCATAAGTAGTACTAGGGTGCTGTGCTCACAGTGGTTGGGGGATTGTAAATGAATTTGAGACTAAGGTCTAAGTCGGACCGTACGTGAACAAGGAAAGAATAAAAAATCACAACAGATGATCACGTACCGCCTTCCCAACTACAGAACGTGACAGGGTCGATGAATAGCGATCGTGCAACAAGTTCCGGTGCGTCCTTAAGGAGCCAGGCATGGATGAATGAACCATGGGAATGACTTGTCATGGTGACACCCCTTGGCTTTGAGCCCTTTGTTTCCCCCTTCCGAGCGTCCACCGGATTTGGCACCCACCCAAAATCGATAAGTAGCTGGCGCACGGTAATCACAGTCTCCTTCCGACTTTTGGGGACGAGGAAACGAGGATGGAAGATCTGTTGACTTACGTGGGGCTGCAGGAGAACAAACAGCGGACGATCGGGGACCCGAGTGAGAAAACTGTAGATGATTATGCTATACTGGAGCAGACCGATGCCCAAGCCATAGACAAATACAATAGGCGTTGGGTCTTTGCACACGTCCCATGTCGGCGGGACGCGCACAAGATAGTCGAGGCCGTGGCGGCTGCCAAGGGTCATACCCCACACACGAATAAATAATAGCTTCATAATAAAGTCGCTGAGAGCGACAAGAAGGTAATAGATCAGCGGGCGCCACCTGATGCTGACAGGATCGAGAGTGGGAAGTCTCGGCTGCGCGGACGGATTTGAGCCTTCTGGTATCTTAGTGCCTGAGCGCTTTTCCAATAAGTCAAGGCAATCTAGGAGAACATCGAGTCGCGTGGGTGGGATCTTGTCAAAGTTGGGCATGTGTTCATAGTAAAGAGACCAGTAAAGCCAAGCACACATCTCCTTCCTTCGAATTTGAGACCACGGAACTCCTCCAAACCTGTCAAGGGTTGATCAGATCAGCTATCGTCTGCGTAGTTTGAGATGTGTGAGATGAATCCACGACGCACCAATTCCTAAATTGATTTTGAAAGTCAACAGCACGAGGGTCTGTAGGACTCAGGCCCTCGATGGCCCCGGCGAGACTGTCAGGGTGAGATACAGCGAGGGTCTCCTCGTCATTTGCACCGTCAGGTAAATTGGCCAGACCAGTCTGGGCAATACGTTTGAAGGCGAGGATAAGCTCCTCAGTATTTCCTGGGGGAATCGGACAAGGGCCATCGACAAACTTGTACAGAATGTAGTAGTGTATTGAGAACAGGACCTAGAGCAAGGGAGGTTGAATTTGGCGAAGGCGGGGTTAAGTAGTTGGTCGACATGCCTCTGCGACAGCATAGGCGAAGAACGCCTTACCATGCCATGAAAGGCCCCAAATACCACCGCCTCTAAGCTCGTAGAGGACGAATGACCAAGAGCAGATGGGGATTGACCATACTGGCAAGACGCAAAAGACGAGAACTAGGTAGAAGCTGAGGGTACGAGCGGGAGAATGAGGGTGACGCTCTGAGATGGGCAGAGGCATTGAAAGGGACAGGAAACGAGAACGGGGACCAGAGACATGGAATGTATATCCAGAGGACAATCGTATGACGTAAGCCACGATCATTTTGACTTCTACTTATTTGAACCGGTCCAGCCAAATGCTCCTCCGCAACTCGCTCAACTTGCTGGCGCACCCCGCCTTCACCTCGCTGGTCTGCCCCTCGATCCTATACATCCACACCCACTGATTGACCTATTATTTCAGCGCGCAGCATCCACACTCTCCGCCGGTGTCCCAAAAGTTGCAGAACGGGTACGTAGCGCTCGGCGCTCGAGTTGATGTCCCTTCATTCATCCTGGCTTTGCAGCTCCCAACTAAGTATGGCGGCGTGTACACCGTGAGTCATGCATTCATGTGTTTTTCCTATTTTGATTCATCAAATTGAATCCTTATTTCAGGTGACTCTCATCCCTGGTGATGGGATCGGTCAAGAGATCACAGAATCAGTCAAAGAGATTTTCGAGTCTGCCAATGCCCCAATAGAATGGGACCAGTATGATGTGTCCGGCATGTCTTCCTCTGGTGAGGCTCTCTTCAAGCAGGCTATGGAGAGCTTGAAACGCAACAAGGTTGGGCTCAAGGGTCCGTCACTCGTCCTCCCGTTTATTGCAACCCGTTAACCCCCGCATAGGCATCCTATTTACTCCGATTTCCAAGTCTGGTCACATTTCCTGGAATGTCGCTATGCGTCAACAACTCGATATTTATGCATCTGTAGTCCTGTGCAAGTCACTTCCCGGCTTCCCTACCCGTCATTCCGACGTCGATTTTGCCTTAATTCGCGAAAATACCGAGGGCGAGTACTCCGGTCTCGAACACCAGAGTTATCCTGGTGTCGTTGAATCTTTAAAAGTATCCACGCGTGCCAAGGCAGAACGCATCTCCCGCTTTGCTTTCGATTTCGCGCTAAGGAACGGCCGAAAGGTACGCAGCGACCATCCTAGGTGTGATCTACTTCCCAATTGACACATCATTCAGAAAGTGACTTGCGTGCACAAAGCCAACATAATGAAGCTCGGTGACGGTCTCTTCCTCCATACGTTCCGTCATATTGCGGAGGAATACAGCTCATCTGGTATCGAGTATAACGACATGATCGTGGATAACACCTCCATGCAGCTTGTTGTGAAGCCTCAACAGTTTGACGTCATGGTCATGCCTAATCTGTATGGTGCGATTGTATCGAACATCGGTGCCGCCCTCGTCGGTGGTCCTGGTGTGGTCGCAGGCTGCAACGTCGGCCGCGTAAGCAGTTCATGAAAATGTCCATCGTCTCTTGCTGACAAGTTTATTTGTCTAAAGGATTATGCGCTCTTCGAGCCCGGATGCCGTCACGTTGCGAAAGACATTATGGGACAAGATCGGGCAAACCCTGCTGCGATGATTCTCTCCGCCACCATGATGCTCCGGCATCTCGGGTCCGTGCTCTATTGCGTACTCGGCCTGATACTAATGTGTCCCAACCTTAGTCTTGATCACATTGCGAATAAGATCGCGTCTGCCACCTTTCAGGTTCTCAACGCTGGTAGAGTAAAGACTGCTGATATGGGCGGTAAGTCATTGGTTTCCTCCGGCTAGTCACCTATTCCAATATTCCGTCGTGCAGGTTCATCAACTACCTCTGAGTTCACGGCTGCAGTAATCAAAAACCTTGAATAAAAGTCATGTGCCAGTGCTGTGACAGCTGGAGCGAGTTCAAATTCGAAATTGGATTATTGAGCTATCGTCTCGCTTCATAGAGGTACACCGATATAGACATTTATACCAACATCATGGAAGAACGCTGAGTTCCTCGGCGGTGAATTCTTCGAATGAAGTATCGAGCAGTGTTCTCGGCTCCACCTCGGACTCTTGGCCTACCCGGGCCCCACGCAAAGCATCGTCTGACTCTGAGTGCGCAGGTTCCTCGATTGAGTGTGTTTCATGCTTCACGAGCGCCTGGCCACCATCACTGGTCGTCACCACCCGGCTATTCACTCCACTCAGCTCGGGCCTAGCCATCGATCCCTTCTTCCGCAGTCCAAGAAGAGTTTCACATTTCAGCTCTCCACGTTTACCCCATCCATTCACATCGGGCCGAAAGTCAGCATAAAGTGCGAAACCCGCACGGTTCAGTTCCACGGGATCATCATAGCTTTCCGCAAGAAGGCGCATGGCGCCCAGCACTGCCGGAGCCGTCTGCCGTAATGCCCGCGTGATGTAACTGTAAGCTGCGCGTGGAGGCGCAGCGCCTCCACCAGGCGTGTTACAGCCATTGCTGTCCTCGGTGGTGAACGCGCGCCATGACCCCGAGGCGATACGAAAGAGGGGGATTCGGCGACCGAGGAGGTCCACGTAAGGCTGCGCTTCGACCTCGGCGTGCGCGGCTCTGAGATCGGTTTCGCGTTTTTTGTCAAAAATGCCGAGCGAGACACCTTTGGAGACCGCGTTCATTTCGGTGTATACCGAGGCTAAAAAGGAAATTTAAACGATTTAAGAGTTTACTACAGTACGACAAGTGAATTGAAGAAGGCAAGGGAGAGCATGCAAAGAAATCAATTGTTGACAGTGACGTGACGTACCGATGCTTAACGCTTCGTCGCGGGAAAAGCCCAGGCGCTCGGCGACGACGCAGACCCATGCCATCATGACCGGTGCGCGGTTCACGACGGTAAATTTATGCCTGAGCGCATCTTCGTCCAATATCTCATGAAAGTCGAGATCATCAAGTGAGGCGGCATCTTCTTCGTCCGCAGTTTGACCAGGCAGAAACACGTTCTCGAGCAGTCGCGAAGAAGATGATGATGATGACGGGGTGCCGGTGTCATCATGTTTGCGCTTTTTTCGCGGTGATGACGCCGTTGATGATGGCGGCAATGGTGGTGACGATGGCGGTGAACGCTTTATATGCCGCCGCGTCTTTGGCTGCGGAAAGGTGTTTGAATTATGACCGGTTAGCTAGTTTGTCGGGCCATGGGTAAACGGAGATGTATGATTACCGTGGAAGGCTCTCGTGATAGAGATGTGCTATTTTTGTCTTCGTCGTCATCATCATCTTTGGCTCCTGGAGTTCTGTTTGCATTTGCAATCCGTCGCTTCTTGGCGTCTTGGTGCTTCGCGGTTGTAACAGCAATCGCACGATAACCGGCGGCATTTAGTGCGGAGAGCACGAGTCTGCGGTCTTCTTTGTCCGATACACCGAGGGATAGAAGCTTCGAGTCTGTGAGCTCGCCGAGACGAGCTGGAGTATTGTAGTCCTTGTAACTGAAAGATGGTCCCTGAATAAGCTTGTTATTTTCGGTCTGAGAGGACAGAGGGGCAGCACATCTTGCTTGCGACAGTCATAGCACGCGATATTGGAAGGTTCTTCATAGTCAACAGTTGGAGGAAGGTCTGGAGAGACAGCTTCTGATAGTCGGCCATCGTCAAGCTCGGTGACTGCACATACGCCTACTATCTAACACAGTCACGTGGATCAATCACATAAAAATTTAATTCACATCTACTACTCCCACGCTCAGTTTTACCAACACAGGCGCACGAACATCCATCTACTTGTCAAGGAGAGTGGTTTCGACAACGATATCGGTGACCCTATAGGGATCTACACAAAGCACATAAAAATCTACCTGGTAGTCAGAACTGGATCAACTTACCAGCATTCGAGGCGGGACGACGGTCCTCCATGTATCCGTAGCCCTTCTCTCCAACATGTCTGGGAATACGAATTGACGCGCCACGGTTCGCAACTCCCGCGGAGAAGTCGCTGATGTGACCTGTCTCGTGACGGCCAGTTAACCGTTGCTCATTACCCTCTCCGTAAACAGCAATGTGCTGTTCGTGACGTTTCTCTAGCTTCTTAATAGCCTCGTTAATAGCCTGAATGCCACCGGGTTCACGCATTTGTTTGGTGGAATAGTTGGTGTGGCAACCAGCACCATTCCAGTCGCCCTGAAGAGGCTTCGGGTGGAAGGAGACTTTGACGCCCCACTGCTCTGCGACGCGGATAAGGAGATAGCGGGCTACCCAGAGCTCATCTCCCATCGAAATACCCTCGCAAGGCCCGACCTGGAACTCCCACTGAGAAGGCATGACTTCTGCGTTGATTCCACTGATCCGGACGCCAGCATAGAGGCAGGCACGGTAGTGAGCCTCAACCAAGTCACGGCCGATGACGTTTCCGGCGCCTAATTATTGATTGAAAAAAACAGAAGATAAGATAACAGGCAATTGACGGCACATGCGAGATCTTACCGGCACCACAGTAGTAAGGTCCCTGTGGGCCAGGGAAACCGCCTTTGGGCCAGCCGAGAGGTCGGTCGTCAAGGTCGAAGAGGGTGTACTCCTGCTCAAGGCCGAACCAGGGAGCGTGCTCTTTTGCCAACTCCATGGTCTTGGCCGCATTATGACGGAAGTTTGTCCTGTTAGGAGTGCCGTCGCTATTGTAGGTGGAAGCGAGGACGAGGATATTGTCACCACCGCGGAACGGATCCCTGTAGAACGCGACTGGGCGAAGATAAACATCCGAATCGTGTCCGGGAGCCTGGTCGGTGGAGGAACCATCGAAGTCCCAGTTGGGGAGCTGGCTCAGGTCGGTAACTTTCTCAGTGATAGTCTGAATAGAGGTTAAAAAGAGACGTCATCAACGTAGAACACCAGGTGACGTACCTTGCTCTTACAACGAAGTTCGCCGTGACCGCCAATCCAAACGTCTAAGAGAGAAGGTCAGGCGACAGACGGTGGCGATGGCCAAAAATATTTACATTCAGCTTGGATGCTTTTTCCCTGGTCGAGACGATGGAAAGGGGCAAGAAGTTCGGGGCGGTAGCCAGAAGTCATGATGATAGATCTAGAAAATGCGGCGAATGACAGAGATCTATGAGTGAGGACGATGGGAAAAGGAGAATCAAATGGACCAGCGTAGCGGCGGGTGCACTTACTTGAACTCCCCGGGTAGCCCTGTATACGCTTGTTTGGTAGAGAAAAGTGGCCTGCGATTGGCCGATAACTGCCCTCATATCTCGTTTATCCATCTACTCGAAATTGGCCGACACTTCGGCGTGGCGTATGCAATCAAGGCCCCGTCTCGCTATTCCCTAGATGTGGCCCTCCAGTCCCACGTTCTACTAGTCATGTGTCTCCTCCTCTTGCAACCTTGACCTAGTCAATTCACCCCTTGATGGCGGTGGCGCTCACTTTTCTCTTCTCGTCTTCTCTTCTCGTCATCCTCTCATTTTTCGGTCGCGTGAGCCATCCTCACGGTGCTGACTGTCGTACAAACAATGATCCAGGCCGCTTCTCAACGACCTGGACTCACCAGCGCGTGATCCCTATTTCATATCGGTCATAACAGCTCCGAGGATCTCCAATCACCAACATAGTGGTTGGAATGGTGGCGTGCATCAACAATACGGTATAGGTGATGGGTATGTAGAATACTTGAATTGACTCGGAATGGACGGCAAACCGTTATCATCTCCTCGTAGCCTTGCGGCGACGGCCTCCCGCTTTCTGGGCAGCGGGCCCAATTTTCACAGATTTGATATCATTGCGGATATCACTACGATTTCGTTCCTGATCTGGGTATTCAAGCTCCGGATCATCAGCCCCCTCTTCACCATCTCCAGCCTGGATTACCGCGTTGGGTTGCATTTCTCGCCCGAGTACCTTGTCAACGAGAGCGATGAACCAAGTACTACGCAAGGACGGAGGGTTCGCCGCACTGGCATTGATGGGTGTTTGTTCACCACCTGCCTCCAACTAAAAGGAGGCGTGATTAGTTTTTCGTCATGTGGCACAGATAAGGAACATACCATGAAAACGTCTCCGTTACTTTCCACAAGCATATCTATAGACTTTCCCAGTACCACGTTGTCGTCCTCATCTAGATGGGGAGGTCCACCCAAATTCACCTTGACCTAATCACACGGTGAAAAGACATTCAAAAATAACACAGAAACCTCACCTTTCTTCGACCACCGACTGGTAGCATCTTGGACCCCCACGCGGCCAGCTTCGCCTGACTGATGATATGCTCTACGCGGGCCAAATCTCGTTTGTAGTTCACGTGTTGAATAACATAGTGCAATCCGGTAGACAGAACTATTAGGAATACCAGCACAGTCTATGTGGTCCAAGTTAGGATGACTGTGTAGAAAGAATGTGAATTGTCGTCGTACCCCTAGGCCCGGGCGGAAACGAGAATAATAGTACCCAGTCCCCCGCCAACGTGGCACTCCGTTTTTATAAAAGAAGTCATATCTGCGTATTTTGCATATAAGGCGCATCAGCTTCGGTAGTCCGAGGAGTAACCAGGTAATTTCACAAGACACCGACCGCTCACGACCGTCTTCGCTTCTCAGTATTGACGCGATGACACCAAGACGCGCGAATCGCTCCTGAACACCCTTTACACCCGGATTCTTGTCAGGGCTACAGTTCATTAAGTGAAGGGCGTAAGAAAGTGAAACAAAAACCAGGGATACTGAGAAGCGCACTGGAGGAGAATGCTCTTTCTGCGATATGCGCGGCCAATCTCTGCCATAGAGGCAGAAGGTGATACTTCAAGCCATGAATAGAAGGTGGTACCCTTTCCTGAAGGATAAAAAAACGAGTTCAATACTTCCTGATAGGCTGGGTTGAGGGGTACAACCTTCCGAGGCCTCTACAGCGCTGACCAGGTCGAAAATTTCATGGTCCTCCTAACACCCAAGTCAAGAGGATGCTTCCGAGGACATCAAGGCACGCCTTGACTTACTTTGGTCCAGCTTCAAGGAACATCCAGAACGTTAGTTCATGTCACAGAGATAGCTCCAGCTCGTGAAAAATCACGTACGCGTGCACCAGTCCAACAAAAAATGCGTAAGTGGCGAAAAAAATTGATAGATACCTCATTCGAAAAGACCTCAGGCACCAGGCCGTACCTAGATGCTGGTGAGAAACAGCAATGAGAAACGGCAACGTGGCAGTGGATGCGAACCTGGCAGTGACGCAGTGACGCAACTCGGTGGCGGCGTCCAGGCCGGCCCGCGCATATACAACTAACTGGGCGCACGCTTCATCTCTCATCCGTCTCTCGTTAGGCCGCCGCAGACCCTATGGTTCCCCGGCGCAAATGTAACATGTGTGGTTCCCAGCAATGGCGCAAGGAGCCAGCTACCGGGCTCGTCGTCTGCAGCGAGGGTCACGTCCTTCAGGTATGTACATCTGGCGCCGAGCGTGACCCACCTGGCTCAGTGATGCCCTGGAATCGTAACATCGCAGAATTATCTCAACGAGACGTATGAGACATATGAACATGGTGCACTTCAGGCACGCAAGCGTACGTTGAAATCGACGCGAGAGAAGCGGGAACGCACAAGCAAAGCAAACCCCGAGCGTACGCATACTCTTTATCGTGTCTCTTCAAAGACAGTTCGCTGAGACCTCGATCACTTTTTTGGAAACGCAGTTTACTATGGCGCGCGGGCGCAATACCTTCATTTCCAATGCCTGCAACTCTTGTTGCGGAAGCAAGTCGCAGTGTTGATCCAGCTCTGGCAGCTTCCGGCCGAGTTTGAGGTTTGTATCCATTTTTTGCTAACCACTCACGGGAGAAAACGGTTCGATAATTGTGCAGATCATCTGCAGAGACTTGTGGGCACTACACTTGAGCTTGTTACCTTCTCCCCCACCTCCAGACCCCCTGCTCCACCAGCAACCCACATGGGGACATGTCGGTGAGCACGCTTCAGAAGAAATCGATGCACAAGGAAAGAAGGCATCTCCGGAATTATCCGACGCGAGCTCTCCCGAAGGCGACGATTTCGAGAACAATACAGACGTAGATGAGCTGCTCCGTGAACTTTCCGAATCAAGTTCCTCGGAAGACGACAAGGATGAAAGCCAAGGACAGCCGCGTCCTAAACCCGAAGGTAGTGGACGTAAACTAGAATCATTTGGTCGTAATAGTCCTGCCAGCAACATGGCATTGCTCATGGTGGCATGTTGGACACTGCGTTTACCCGTCATGTATTTAGATCTCATAAGGTTAGCGGGTCGCTTGGAATATTGTCGTTCGGCAGACGTGCAACTGAACATGTCCGTCAGGTTGATCGAGTCTTACAACCTCCCCTACCTGGAGCCGCTGCATTACCTGCCAGCCTCAATGGTCCGCCACCTCACGAAGCACAATGTACAGGCGCTCTCACCGGCGGTAAGTAGTACGTTTACTCTGTGCGCGACACGGATGAAGAACGAAATGGCACAGCATGCACCAACGGTTCTGTTACTGCATAGCCTAACGGCACGAGTTGCACGAAGAATGTTGGGATCATACAAAATTTATACGCCAGAATTGAATGCCGCGCCTATGTTATGGCGTGTAGTGCGGGCCCTGGGCGGGAGCCGTGAGTAGTACGCCTCATGGGCGCATCTGTCAGCATATAATCGCTAATTGGATCGTGTCATTATTCTCAGCTGTGCTATACAACCTTTGCAAGACGGTTGCGCACGTGTTGTCATTTCCATTAGCGCTCCATCACATGCTTGCCCCCCGCCTCGTGCACCTGAGGGATGACGACCCTGACAGCCACAAATACGACAACGTTCCGCCTGAGGTGGCGTTGTTGGTAGCCGTGATCATTGTTCTGAAAATGGCGTACGGGCTCGACGGGCAGCCACGGTACGTGAGCAAGTTGCTTCAGGTCTAACCACAGGCGCTGAGATTCTGCCGATCAGGGTGCCTAAGAATAGCACTGATCCGGCGTGCGCTCTCCCTCGGTTAGAGGATTACCTGATGATATTGAAAGGGTTGAAGGAGTCATACACGAGGAGTAGAGGAGTTTTATTCTCGGCCTCTTCAGATATGTAAGCGGAGTTAATTGTGCTATATGGAACTAGAGAAACGTATTCTGGCAGGTCAATTCTAGAACTAGAGGAGCCGACGTTGGATGAATACTTGGAACTATGCCAAAGGGGTCTGCTGAGGCCAGAGACACTACGCTCCGGTATGGACGGGAGGACTGGCAGATGGGGCAGACAATTAATCCAAAGTGGGCAGATCAGCGAACTCTGGAAGACTTCTTTCCTCTTAAATCGGGCCGAGTTGGGCCCAGCAGTGCAAAACCGGCGATTGAACGGCGAGAGGATGATCAACGTGCGCCGAGGGCTGGCGTGGCAATGGAAGAAGGTACGGATAGGGAAGGGCGTGAACCGGGGGAAGCATATAGAGTTTACAGATCCCAGGATGTGTTGGGTGTTTTGCCGGATGAGATCGACCTCGTCATCTCGTACGGGGCGAGATGGGTGGGGGTGGACGAGGAGACGATACTCAGAGTGAGCGAGGGATATGAGCGGAGATTGTCGACCTGGTCTGGGCGCTAAAACGCAGGAGGAGGGGATCGAAGGCCGACGGCGGACGAGTTGGTAGAGCCGTTCGGGCCGACCCTCAAGGCGGCGCTCGAATGCGCCCGCCCACGACTGGCGATGGCCACCTGTCAAGTTTCTATTTCATTTTGAGCCATGTTATACCTCTGACCATTTCAAATCCCCTCGTCGCTCCCTTTCCCTCTCTCCTTCCATCATGCGCAGAATCGCCTCCATCCTCTCGACGAGGCATTCAGACAAGCAAGACACTGCCCCACCCCCACCTCCAACTCCCCCCTCCAACTCGTCCCTCCACAGCCAGCCTCCCAGAAAGCCCTCTCGTCGTTTTTTTACCCTTTCTCGTATCACTGTCTCCACTGAACGACCGACAAGGGCCTCGGCACTCTCAGAGCCTGCCCACTCCTCATCGGCCTCCTCGACCGGCTCCGTCTCTCTTCGCACCCCAGAGGATGACCGCATTGGTCATCTAGCGCCCCATGATGGACGATCCCCAGCCAGGAGAACTTGGATTCCTTGGCTAACGCCCAAGAAGTCTGAAACTCAGGTCCAGTTACAACGCCCGTCATCGTTCTGGTCTGATTCATTGAGCCTCATTCCCTCACCCACTGCGGTACCTGCGCCATCAAGCGGTATTTCTGGCCAACCCACGGAATCCGATGAGGATACTTCCGAGGAGTCTTCCTCTTCGGAGTCAGAGGCACCTTCGCTGTCTCCCCCGACATTTCCCAGGTCGGACTTGGCCAAATCTCAACTTGCTCCTATCGACTTTCTTAAGACTTTTACGACGAACAACATTCCTCCATCTTTCTCATCCCCTCCCCTTCTGCATCAACCAAATGCCCCTACCTTCCCCCGTTCATCGAATCGTCCCCGTTCCCTCCCTTTCCGTGCCACACTGGAGTCCACTATGCACAGGAATCGGTTGCTTCACTACCTTCAACGAGGCCATCTCACCGCAGCCGATCGCCGCATTTTAGAGGCAATTGGCTCCCGTACTCCATCAGCGGCTCAACGGCGAGCTATTGTGCAACCCGAAGAGGGCGAGCGTTATGACCTCAAGTATGTGCGATCGTTCAGTCTTGGCTTAAAGCAGTGGATTTCTCGACCCTACTTTGAGGAGCGATTTGTCTCAGGTGTTCTCGACAATGGAGCCACAGTTGTCTGGACAACAGTCAAAGGATCCGGATTCGGTGTTTGGGCTCTCGAGGTGTCAGAGACGATTGAATTAATGGCCGGATTGACGGATGTCGGGGATTCGCTTCCTATTGGTACGCCACCCTTACTTAACAACAGCCCTGTTTCTTCTGGTAAGTGCTTCACATGTGAATCAGTCAGCCGCTCGTAATCATCAATCCTTCTTTAAGCCTCCCTTACTGCCGTGGGTAAACATGTTCCTTACAAAGCCGTACCGTCTCCGCTTGGAGGTGACCGCAAGTCTTCTGACCCAACCATGTCATCGTCCTCAGAAGTCGAGACCCCTGCCTTAACTTCTACCGTGCCGTCCACAAGACGCGGGGTCCGATTTGCGGAGAATGTTGACAAAGAGGATTCGGTCCCGCTCGGTTATATTCTTCGACATAGAAAACGACGTGAGGAGAAGACCATTTTCCTTCAACGAGAACGAGAACGTCGTGGACATGAAGAGGAAAAGCTGAAACATGAGGCGGAGCGTCAGCAGTGGGAGCAAGAGAAACGACAATGGCAGAAGGAGAAGCGGACCCTGGAAGAAACCAAAAGACAAAGGCAATTTGCCGAGGAGATCGCTGCAGCTCGAGTGCGGCGCGAGTCTCTCTTTGCCATCCCCTCCTCTCTGCCAAGAGAGCAGGTCCGCAAGCCCCGGGAAGCGTACTCTAGACCTACCTATGACCCACGCAGGCAGGTCGAGCCTCCTTCTCAGACGCGTCCGGCACGTTCCCGGAATGACTCGTCTTCAAGCTCGAAGCAGGGTAGCCTTCATCAATCAGAGAGCGCACCAATTTCGCGTCCAACTTCGACTTATTCTGAAGACGTCCGCACACGCGTTAGCCGGAACAGCAGACATGGCTCAGTGATCTCTGACTCGTCACAGCGTCCCGTGGTCTCCCCCGTTTATTCGTACGGTTGGCCGTCAGCTTCGCCGTTGCCTCAAGTAGTCCCAGTACCCGTTTACGCAGCCGTTCAGGCGATGCCCATGATGCCTCAATTTCCCTTGGACATGCCACTTCTTCCTCCGACAGCGCCGTTCATGCGCCAACAATATGCTAGATCTCAATCGCGAGATTCGTTGTCGAAGAGGACTGGGCAAAGTTGCAGTACAGAGCGTCCTCACCATTCGACCGACCGCACTTTGACGCCGTCAAGTCATCGTCGATCTAATAGTGATGATTCCGGCGGCCACAATCCCTCACGTCACTCTCATGCCAAGTCAAATGCCAGTTCAACACTTCACCGACCGCCATACCCGAGGCATAATTCCTCAGCTCCGTCATCCCATGGGGTGTCCATTACGGCTTCGCCGACGCATAAGCCCTATGTTGCGCGACGACAAACGGCAATCTCCTGATTCTCTGTTTGGTGTTACCAAGGACTTGGCCGAACGTCTTGCTTTAAGATACTCTTTTTGCATATAATCGTGGGATTTTTTTTTGACCCCTCCAACACCGCATTCATTACAATTTGCTCGTCATGTTAGCATCGCACTTCACTCTGGACATTCTTTCGAGCAACACAACTACCAATCGCAGTCATCTACACCATTGCACATCCCCGAAGTTTTCTGCCACGTCCCTTTTTAATCCTTTGCACGTTCACAGAACTTGTCACATGTCATTAGCTTTTCCTCGATCCCATGGTATGTTTTCTTCCATATCTCAAACCGCCAGCTTTTTTAAGACATTACGGATACCCGCTATTGTCGAATAAGAGGATTGGCGAGGTCATTTTTCTTAGAACTAGATCACATTATGCTGTTACGTAGAGTGAGTTGATGTGTTGATGTGTATGATGTGGTTTTAGCGCGTTTGCCACAACGCTATGGCAGCGCATGCATTTTTCCTCTCAGCCTTGGGCCAACTTGAGAGCATAAGTTCCTATCGGGTCGGTCAATGTTATAACGGGCTACTTGACAATCTTTGGTGCTGCAAAACCACTCGGCCGCCCCTCTTACTCCTTTACTCATGAGTGGTATAGCTCTGGGTGCAGCCTACGCCGCAGTGCAACTTGTGCATCAGGCTCATTCCAAAGTGAAAACCAGCAAGGCACGCTGCGCACGACTCGTCGAGCGATGTCAGTTCGTTATCGACAGGCTGGAGCGTATCGCTGCGACAAAAGGGGGCGATGCTATCATCAATGAGCGCATTAACGAGCTCGAGCGGTGTGTGCAGAACGACCTTCGTTCCCACTTTCGTATGACGGAGATTGATTTTGAAATGACAAATAACTGTCAGGGCTTTTGAACGAACTGCGTGGACTATAGTCCAAGTTGGCCAGCAGGGTGTCATCGCATCCTTGCTGCGAGCAGAAGCCAATGCACTGCGAATCGAGGCGTGCAATGAGGTTCTGACCGAGTTGATCTCACTCTTCAACGTACGCCCCTTACAATCTTTGGCTTCAGGGATTGAATTCGCGTACTACTACTTATTACTACTTATGCCACCAGCTAGAAGAGATAGTCGATGTACGCCGATGGCAAACCGATCTGGAGGTCGCTCGCGTACGCGATCATCATGAGCTTTTGAGCATGGGTCAACGTATCGAAAGCGATAACGCAGCGATCAATCGTGAGCTCGCCCAGCAGGGCGCTACGATTGCAGAAGTGCTTCGAGGTATTCACGTACGGCCCCCGCCCTTTCTGTCTTTCTTTCTATCGAGCGTCCCGACACCCAGATTCTAACTTGCGCGCCGCTCATGTGTGCGGTGATGGACGGTTTGATAGGATATCAATGCTGGTTTTCAGAATTCTTGTGCAAGCAATCCCGCGACAGTCAAAATAAGACCAATGGCAGGCGCAAATGCAACAGGCACACCCCAAAGGCCTTCACTTGTTACTGCATCTACGCATCTGCCAAAGGTAAAGGTGTCCGGCTCTAGGTCGGCGGTGGCTGCTGCAGCAAAGACAAAGTCCCAACCGCAGCGCCATCTCTCATTCACCAGAAAATGCGTCAAGATGGTACCACTATCAAACGTCTTCTCAAAGTTATCTTCCTTTCATTCGCCACCTCATAGTGCAGCAGCAACACGATCAACAAGGGAATCGTCGTCGCTGTCTGCGGCACGTCACGCAACGGCCGAGCGACCACTTGTAGGCGGTTCCGATAGTTCTGCCTCGCCTTGTGGTCTCCTTGCGACGGAACCACCTCCGCCATACCGGCTACGCGTAATAAATCCAGCACCAGCATCATCCGAATATGATCGCAGTCACGATCCCGCCGCCGCCGCCGCCCTGTCCTCGTCATCTCGGTTCACTGCCGCCTCAGTCGAGGCCATCCGCGCACCGGACTCGCCTGTCCCTACGTTTCCTTCTCCCAAGCTATCAACCGAGTCCGTCTTCGGGTCAATTCAAAGTCTTGCGTCAGTATCCGACTCAGTGTTTGCGCCATCTAAGAATGGGACTTGTACCACTCCCGACTCGGGATCACGCTGCACCGGTACTCGCCACACTCGCCAGATCCCTGTCGCAGGCGATACGATTGGATTCGCTCGGCGTACGACACTGTCCTCGGGTTGCCACAGCGCGAAACCTACGCGTACGGTATCATCTGCTCCTTTTAGATCTTGAATGCTCAGTCGGCCAGTGCTCGGTCAAACCCTCTTATTTCTTGGGGAACTGTGCACGTCATTATGATGTTTGAGCTTATGACGGTCACATAATTAATTGGCTCTCGTTATCGCATCGAAGTACAGTAGACTGGTGGTTACTATTGCCCCCGAGTAGTACCGCGGCCGCCGCAAGTTGTTGGCTTTGGATACACCTGAGCCCCTTTCTGGCTATTTCGGGACTGGCTCAGGAGTAAGGAGCCGACTAAATGTTGGGCGCAATCCCAGCCCTGTTTGTTTCCCCATTTGTTTTTGTTTTGTTCTCTTAGTGGCGCAGAACGTTGTTTTCATCAGTACAGGCGCCGTGATTGTGATTGGACCTGTCACCGTAGAATGCATTAATTTCGGCATGTTGTGGGTGTCAGTGAGAGCCTAGATGAAAATGAAACATGTGGTTTTTACATAAAGTACGGCGCTTTCTCCCACCGTACCCCGCGCCTTCGCCGCCTACCGATTGCTCTATTTCCCCCCAGCCTGTCTAAGACCGACAAACGCCAACGTTCGTTCCCGGTTCCAATACATTTGAAACATCAAGAGTTAAAAGAAGTCGTGCTACTGTATGATCGGCTCGATCTGAATCGGGCGATCAACTTGCAATCATGTTATCTTATCGATACGATGCTGTGATTGAACTTTCTTGGATGAACTGGCGTTGTTGTGGTGTTCAGAAGGTGCAGGCACATAACTTTGTCATTGAATTGTCAGGGCTCGGATCATGAAGATCTGGTGTGTTGGCTGTCGCCTATCGCTCGGTACAGTACCTTATGGGAATAAGGAAAGGGACGTGCAGCTTCAAGATCGTTCCCACGTACATTTCAACAGAGTAGGAAATAAGTTTTTCAGAGTTGGGTGAGTGCATCCAAGGTATCGCCATCATTAATTGCTTTGTTCTCTTCAGATGATGCTATGTACCCAGACTGGTAATGACCCTTCTTCATACAGCGGTACAGCATAACGACGACAGCCTTCTGGGCATCATATCGAAGCAAAAACAACGCAAGTATTTGCCAGTTTCAGGCGGGCGATTCGGACACCGAGTTCTGTGACGGGTCACCACACTAGTACTGCCGTTAATATTGGCTAACTGAGGAACCAGCTCAGACTAACGGGCGTCTTTTGTCGGCCCTCCGGGCCAATTCTCCTTGCCCACAATGGATTTCTGACGTCAGTGTGCATGGGAAAGACCAAGTTGCTACCCGACGTAACCTCGAACGTCTTCTTAAGAACCCCGTGGTTTTTAAATTGAACGGACTGAGTTGCTCCACGCGCTGTTGTGACTGGGTTCATGCACTAGTACTAGTACTAGTACTGAACACGTCGATGACCCCGATCCGAGGAAACGGGGCATCTGTAAGCGTGCTTAAGAGTATGCTCCAGTCGGACAATCCGTTGTTTATCGCGCGACTACCGTGTACAGTATATCATGTGAGCTGACCAGAGCAGGAGGCACACCAGATGGCTCTTAGATGCATTATACTGCGATCAGCACTTGATCTGGAGTAAATCGCTTTCTGGGACATGTGGAAGAGGGGTACAAGAAATAGCTTATGCTCATAACATTGCAGCAATGCAGTACATAACTCGTGTGTGGGGAGGTATCGCAGGGAGGTGTCGCTAGGTAAAGGTGATACGTCGAGAGGGTTCGTGAACAACGGGCGTGATACATCAAATCAATGCAGAAGAATGAAAGCGTAGTAGTGGCGATGGATCATGTACCGCGATACTGACCTCGGATGCGTCGTGCTAGATGTATATCACGGGTCATGATCGTTACTCGTCTTGCATGGAGGGCACAAAGATTCCTAAATCATCATTAACGTATGATTAAAAGAACCGAGTTGCACAATGAAACACATACGCGTCTTCAAACAGATGAACAAGAAATGCTTCGCTGGCTTCCTGCAAGGCAAGAATAGCGGAACTTTGCCAACGGAGCCCACTCTCTCCATAGTCCTGGCCAGCATCAGTAATCATGTCAAGCGCAATCTCGCGCACCTATTACGCGTCAGCGGACGTGGATCAAAAGGACGAAGAAAGGAAGACGGCACGTACAACGCGTGCAAATGGAAGCCTGCGTAGGAGCAAGTCGGTGCTCTTCTGATACCTCCGAATTTCGCGAAGGGCGACAGTGCCCGGCCTATACCGCCGCTTTTTTGGTGCCGGCGCATCACGACCAGATGCAGAACCTCGACCTATGTTGGAGAGCACAAATGAAGCAATTTATGCCATATTCAACGCGTCAATGCTCCCGCCCAGACGCGAGCTCGCAGTCTCATTTGAAGTAAAGAGTACCACATACGCTGCCTTGATGGCCCTGCACGAGGCGCACCACTACCGCCTTGTTCGTCATCATCATCATCATCATCATCACCACCACCGCCACCACGTCGTCTTTGTGGTGGTTCTCGTCCGCCTGTGGACTTACGCGCTGTCTGCGCTTGAGAGACCTTGACGCGCTTCGGCTGAGGTGGTGTAGAGTCTGGATGTTCAACCGCGGTTGTCTGTTTGCGTTTCTGTTTTCTCTGAACTGTCTGTGCCATACCAGGCTTTTTTGAAGGGAGGGTAGAGGAAATGAAGGAAGAGATAAAGGAGAGGACCAGAGCGTGGGAAAATGTTGAATTCCCAACACGGATTTAGTAAAGAACGCGACCCCTGGAGCGTGGCTTATGTAATACCATCGAGGGCATGTCCCCATCTAAGACTTTCATCCATGCGCATACTGCGGCAAGCTCGCCGCTGCCGCTGTACCTTTTCACCCAACCACCACAATGCCAGACTTCAAGACCATTCATGGTTTCTACAGATATACAGATATATGGTTCGAATGGTACGGTGTCTGGGTATTCGAGATGTCTTTGACTTATCGAAATTGTAGGCATCAAGCTTTGCCAAACAAGGCGGATGGTTTCGCAGTCAAGGCCATCCTAGCTCATGACGCAATCACTCACCCAGACCATCCCCTGCGCATTGCGGGCAAGCCAGGAATCGAACTTTACATTGGTGAGCTCGCCATATATCATTGTCTCCTGCTACTCAACGACCAATCACACTTCCCTTTCAGGTACTTTGGAAGATGGTGAGGCGCGCCTGATGTTCTCCTCGGCGCATGTCGAATATGTCCGCTACTGGTTACATGCAATGGGCCTCACAAAGGAGCTTATCCCGCTCCCCTATTCTGACTGTCTTCTCACACCGTCGCGGCTACAAAATCACTCGCCCGTGGTCTACAAGACAGGTGCGGAGCTGCGGAACGCATTAAAGGTCTGGCCTTTGTTCTTTGATGACGGCCTTCCGGCCCGGATGATCAGAGATTGATATGTCTGTAGATGATCAACAAGAATAATCGCAGGCTCAAAGGGACAGATTCAAATCTGAGTGCCCGCCGACTGATGTTTGAGCGCGTGAGATCTTTGTGGAACGAACAACGTGGCGTATGGTGCGCTGTCGACTTTGAGGCGTGGGACATGGATCATCGTGTGATCACCGAGTTTGGCTGGAGCACAGTGCGCTGGATTGGTGGGGAGAAAATCGAGGATACGGGCCATCTGATTGTTGCCAAACATCGTGGATACACGAACCATTTCGTCCCAGAACACAAAAGAGTCGGTCGTTCGTTCCATCATCATTATCGTCCAGACTTGCTAATGCCGGTCGCCAGTTTTATGATTTCGGTCAGTCCGAAGATGTGACGATGATGCAGCTGAAGGAGCGCATCCACAAAATGATAGAGTCGATGGCAACTCCTGGCCCACTCTTCCTTGTGTTTCATGACAACAGTCAGGACATCAAATACCTTCGTTCTTCAGAAATCGCCGCACCTATAGATGGACTCTCTTTCTTCCTCCCAGAATCTTGCACCGAGGCCGAAACGTCCGACACGCCCAAGATCTACGTCGTTGATACATCCGAGCTTTTCGCCGCGTTGGAAGGCGACTCGGGCGGACAGAAGCGCTCCCTCGAGCGCGTGTGCCGCTTGTTGCAGATCGATTCTTCGTTCACGGAACACTTGCACAATGCCGGTAATGATGCCCGGGTAATTACCCCTCCTTTCCCTCTTACCTGGTGCACTAAAGAGGGATAAATGATAGTGCACACACTTGGTCCTCGAAGAATTAGCCGGTGGGGATCCGCTCGACATGCAACGAGCTGCACGTTGGCCGCAGCACACAAGCAACAACAGTGGCCTGCGTGTCCAGTTCTCCAAGGAAGACGAGGACAGCGATTGGCTGCCGTCTGACGATGACGACGAAGATATGATCACTGCCGGACCGTATGATCCCAAGACGGGCAAGCTGCGCGAAGGCTGGGCCGAACGCATAAACCGACTGAGGGAGAGGCTGGATGGGGTGAACGTTGAAGAGACCAACGACAGGGGAGAAGCAGATGGCGCAGCTAACCAGTCAACTGAGAAATCGGTTCCTAGTCAAGCAAGCCAATGATCGTAGGGTGTCTGCAAAGTGTTTGCCGTCTCATATATTAGAGTCTCAATGTTGTGTTCAACCCGATACCGTTGATACCGTTGTAACTATACAAGTTATCGTCCAAGGCGAATCGACTCTGTAGCCCGCGATTGTGACGTATTCCGTTGAGGAAGTGTATCTATCACAGAACACAGACATCTAGACTATGGTGTCCTTGAAATTTATGGACGCCATAGTAGGGTATACATCGCAACAATACTTTAACTGACGCACTCAGGAACGCTTTTTCTTTTTAAATGCGGAATCCTCGTCGTCGTCGTCGTCCCCCCCTTCATCATCAGATCGCTCATCCTCGAGCGAGCTGCTCATGACGGCACTGTCCCTTCGACGTAAGTCGACTTGAGGAATAGGATGTGAAGGAGAAGACATACCGCCATAGGATGCGCCAGATGAGGGCGTACCAGAAGAGGTTGATAAACTGCAACAGCAAAATGGGAATGAATATTTGCCATTTCATCCACCCCGCCATCCAGACCCCCTTGCTGGGTGAAAAGCTACGCGCCGATTGCCTATACAACCAGGGTCAGGTAAGTAGGCCTGTGAACGTGAATCAACGACACGCACGGGACCAGGTCGAAGTCTTTGTATACAGAATACAGCATGACGAGGTTGAGATAATGGCGGAAATACCTAAACAGAGCACAAGCTGTAGAGGTAGCATGAAGACATAAGAGTACTCACGTCCAGACCCCAGTGAAGATAACGAAGATGACCTTTTGTGTCCGATCCCAACGGAGATAATTAAACACCTTAGTTGTTGCGAGGAAAAGGTCCGGGATATCCATGGAGGCGTACACGGCATTCCCGATGAGCGTGAGGTTGATACCGTAACTCCACCTGGGATGGTGGTGTAAATAGACAAGTACATACACACAAAATCAGAGACAAACCCAATAAGCCACAGAGTGACGATGTGATGTGCAATGAGTTCCTTGTAGTCTTTCCTAGGCCTCTCAAGACGGAAGATGAGGACAATGAATTGCTGACACCAGTAAGACGCCTGCATGAGATAGTAGCGCTTGAGTTCGGGAGTCATCTGCCAGTGAGGGTAATCTACAATCGGCGGTCATTCAAGTTAGCATGGCGACAGACGACAAACGTACCTATCCAGAAGTGGGGACAGTTGTACCACCAGGTCGGGAGATGTGACATGATGCGCAGTCCCCATGCGCCGAAAAATGAGAAGTACAAGATGGCATAACCCTGCTCACCGAAACGAGCGAGTTTGTCCCGCTTGCGTATGCCAAAGCGTCGAGCGATGGGATAGCAAATTTTAAAGAGGACCGACTGACGGACAAAAGAGAAAAAGACTACATAGTAGGCAAGAAAGACAAGGTCAAGCCAGCCTTTTCTATATCTAGGGTCTGTAGAGTCATCCGTTGGCGACGGGGTGGGATGGGAGATGAAGAGGAGGGGCGCAAAGGGACTGGGGGGTGGATGAGAAGAAATGAGGGGGGTGAAAACAATCCAGTTTATATGCAAGAAGACGGGAACCAAGAGGATGCGAAGGGAAGAGGCTGCGAGAAGATAAGCGGGCTGGTGAAAGAGGAAGAGAGAGGAGGAAGGACCTGCCTGGCACCATCACCCAACGACCCGTCTTGAGGTCGCTCCAAAACCCTGACATGGCGGTCACAAGAAACCCGTCGGGCCGCTCCTCCGCCCAGTCCTTTGTGATGTTCTCCACCAGACAACGCTTTGGAGACACTCCCTGTCCCCTCAGAGACACTTGCGACCGTCCCATTTGCTTGTTTTCTCACAACCCTACTCTCATATCTACCCCCTCTCTCCTTTTTCCTTTCTCCGACCCCGCTCCAGCAGCTGCGAAAGCTGTTCCCGCAAAGCGTCCTGCACAGTCAGACGAACCGCTAACTCCTCAACAGGTCCCTTCATCCAGTCGTCAATCCTACTTTGTGAATGCAGAGAGGCCAACCAAGCTTCAAAAGACTGGCTCTGCTGCCAAGCCAGTTGCCGTGCCTACAGCGTCATCTTCTCCAGTGAGCAGAGCGGACTCATGATCGCCAATTCATTAGTCTTCATTATTGGCATTCTAGACTGGAGTTCCCATCCTTACGATCAATGCTGGGCAGTCAAAGATACCCGTTTCGACGCGCCAGGTATGTCAATCGCCTCGTGTCTCTCCAGCCACAACGTGGGATCCACGCCTACCCGTGACCCTTAGCTCCTTCCCCTCTGTCTGTCTCTCCGCTGCATGCTCACATTCTGGTCTTTCCATCCATTTGCTCATATTAAGACCATGTTGAAATCATTATATGATCACTTCGTCGCCCTCTACGATGCTGTTCTTCCGCAAAACCCCTCACTGGCATCCGACCATGCGCTCCGCGAAGAGGAAGAGATATATGAGCGCACTTCAAAGTCGACTTACCGAAATGTGATCATTTTCCGTCTTGTTTTAACTGCAACACGCAGTCTCACTTTCTCAGACCGTCATCACCTCCATTGCCTCCCTCAAAAATCGCCCTTCGCCAACATCCCTCACTCATCCCTCGGTCGGCACTGCTGGGGATATTGCAGCTCGACGCAAAGAGTCGGTTGCTTTGACGAGTCACCGACTTACCCCATCCGATCTCGAGCCTTTACTCCTCACGCATGAGGATCTATTGCGCTGGAATTACATTGTTGACATTCCAGTCGAATGGGGACCAGGCGGGGAATCTCCCAGCGCAGACGGCGAGATTTTTGTTTGCGAGCGTTGCAAGGAGCCATACTGCGTGCGCTCACTTGATCACAACCCAGCTATTGCCAACGCTTGCACCTACCATTGGGGCAAATCCTTATATCGGACTATAGGCGGTGAGTCACCTTTTGACTCCTTTATTGTACCCCTGGCTAATACACTGCGCGCAGGTGAACGCACGCGGACATACACATGTTGTTCCGTGACAACCAATAGTAATGCCGAAGGTTGCACGCGTGGACCGCACGTCTTTTACGAGACAGAGCCCCGTTTGCTTCATGCGCGTTACCCTTTCTCCGAAACATCACCCATGACGTCCACTGCGCTCGACATCGCCGCATTGGACTGCGAGATGATCTATACCACCGGGGGATTCCGTATCGCCCGCGTTTCAGTTGTAGATGCGTCAGGGGAGTGTGTGTTCGACGAGTTTGTCAAGATGGATGACGGTGTCGAGGTGGTGTGCGTTATCCTCCATCCTAAAAACATTTCGGGCACCACTCACTTGGAAGGGCTATGTTTTGACAGGGATTTGAACTCGCGCTTCTCTGGCATCCATTCGGAACAGTACGCAGAGCGCGCAGTACTATCTCTAGAGTCCGTACAGCGCGCGTTGGCGTGGCTCATTGGCGCGAATACGGTTCTAATCGGGCATGCGCTTGATAATGATCTGCGCGCGCTGCGCCTTGTGCATCATCGCGTCGTGGATACTGCGGCGCTCTTCCCTCACTCCCGCGGCCCACCGTATCGCCGAGCATTGCGTGATTTGTGAGTTCCGCCTGATCATTCTCTTCTTTTTTTTTCTCGTCGCCGACTTAACAACGATAGGACGAAGGAGTTCCTTAACAAGTCGATCCAGACAGGTGGCGGTTCGAAGGGTCACTCGCCCATCGAAGACTCAGTCGCGTCTCTGGATCTTGTCAAGTGGTTCGTCTTCAACAAGAAGACAAAGCCCGTGATGGTGAAAGTCGGTGCGCGTGCTCGGGGTACTGGTGAGGGTGGCGGAGGCGGAGGCAATGATGGTGCTCGTGCTGGTGGGGCGGCGCCATCTTCTTCGAAGATATAGTTTAGAGGTTGGATCTAGCTATATCTTAGTTTGTTGCTCGGAATTCCCGTACTGTTTGCCTCTGTACACCATTGTATTCACCGCTTGAAGACGAGTAGCGCCTCGATGGTGGGCTATCTCTGTTAACCTAACAAGCCCCACCCATCGATGTTTCAGAGAATTGCAAATGTCAATTTTGGGACTCTTTAAGAACGGGCTTTGCACTTGATACCATCCGATCCAGGATAATACCTTTCATTCATACTATAGCGAAAGGACGTGAAATAATGTATAGGTTTGACAAAAAGAGAAATAAACAAGAAGCGAGAGGTCAGGCGTCTGTCTTCGTCTATGTCTTTTTTTTCTTGTTGGATGGACGTTTGGCGTTGCTCGCACTTCCACCTGCACTCGCGGGGGTCGACGATCGTGATATTTTCTCTGCTTTATCCGCCTTTTGGACCTCCTCGATCACTCGTTTCTGCTCACCAAAGCATCAGCGACCTTTAATTCGCTCATGCCCACGCATGCCAGGCTCACCTTGCCCCGGGATGAGCTCCCACCGCTCTTGGCTCGCATCTCCTCCTGCTCAGCTTCTTTCTCAATCATCCCCAGTAATGTGTTACACCGACGCTGAAGCTCCTGTGGCGAGCGGCTCTTGAAAAACCAATCAAAGCGAAACACCGGGAACTCTGAAATGTCTTTCTTGATGCGTTCGTACACGTCGTCCGTCCGCATCCCATAGTGGTTCAGCCTACATAACAGGTAACGGTCCTCTTCTTCAGAGTAGACTTTGCCTTTTGTTGTTGGATAGTTGAGCTCTAGTTCCTGCATCGGATATCGGAAGGAGCCAATCTTCTTTAAAAGTAATGCTTCGAGGTTCGAACGCTTATTGCGCTTTGCCTCACCCTCCGCTATGCGGGCAGCGATACGGGGGTACTCTAGGGGCAAGAAGACAGGTAAGCGATTTTATATAGCATCAGAACAAGCCCTATACCTGAGAGCTCTTTCCACTTCTTCCGGAACACGGGGTAATACGCAGCAACATTTTGCGCAGTCTTATCCTGAATTTCTGAAGATAGTAATTCAAAATCTTCGGTCCTTTGACGGATATCAGTTTGAGATTCATACATGATAGGAAGAAACGTACCACCCATAAGATTCCAACGCTCGGACAAACTGTTGGAAGTCCCGCCGACTCCAATCCTCGAAACCTTGGGCTATTAGCTCCTCTTTTTCTTGGAGCTCCTCTTCAGTCAGGGCTTCAGCTACATATCACTAGTCATCAGCGAGAATATGAAGTGAATGACAACGTGACATCTACTAGTGTCAATAAATTCCTGGGCAACTTGTCGCTCAACCTCCAACTTTTCAGGTGTGTCATCTTCCCCTTGGGGTTCGCGGACGGATGCGGGAATCTCATTGAGACGCTGAATAGGTGGGATCAGCAAGTTTTATTATCCAGCAAGGCAGAGATATACCTTGTACACAGCAAGTTCGCGCTCCTGTAGCTCTGCCAGCTTTGGCGGGAAGAACTGGAAGTCTTGTCTACGGCATACGGCATTGGTGACAAGCTCAATCCCAAAAGTTGGGGTCCACTCACAACGCAATCTGCTTCGGAGCGCGAGGAAGCTTTGGTGCCTTCTCCGTCTTGCTTGGTCCCGCGCGCATCGTTTCCTTGAAATAGCCATCAACGGAGTAATTGAGTTTGCGCTCCCGCTTGCTCAACGAGAGAGGGTTGAAATTAAGAGTCTTGGGTTGCCCGGAGCGGAAATCCTCCCCGTCCCATTGTTGAAGCGAGCTATCTGTCTTGAAGTTCGACAAATCCTCGAGGTTCAAACCCTCGTATTTCTGATTGATCTCCGCTGTGCGTTCTTCGCCACGCTGGATAATTGCCTCGATATCATCGTCGATTTGGAAGCTATTTAGATTTTTTCAGAAAATAGCAAGAGGGAGGATAGGTGGAGACGTACGCCTCGGTGGAATTTACAATCTTTTCTGCGCCATGGGTAATCATTTCTAAGAGCTCCTCCTTATTCGCAGCTTTGCACCCCACGCATGTCAGCAAATAATGGCAGTCAGGATTCGAGATATACCTTTTTGTAATTGTTGTCGACCTTGTTGAATGACTAGCTGATCTAGTCGCAGCTTCTGTGCACCGCGCTCCAACATCCGTTCTTCTACGCTCTCTTCCGTGATAAATCGGAACACGAACACTTGCTTCGTCTGGCCGATGCGATGTGCACGATCCATGGCTTGAAGATCAGCCTGCGGGTTCCTGCAGCGACTCGGTCAGAAAATTCGAAGCAAATCGCAAGTGGCACTTGCCAGTCAGAGTCATATAATACAACAATGTCTGCAGTAGTAAGGTTGATGCCGAGGCCACCAGCACGGGTTGTAAGAAGAAATATGTACTTCTCGCTTCCCGGCTTGTTATACTCGTCAATCGCGGCAATACGATCCTCATGAGCTGTGCTACCGTCGATCCTGCAGTACTCTACAAAAATGACCAACAGTTGCGAGTTGTGAGCGGAATAATACGCACTATAGCTGCGGAACAAGCAATAATCCTCCAAAATATCGAGCATGCGGCTCATCTGAGAGAATATGAGGACGCGCGAGCCTTTCTCCTTCACATTCTTGAGTAGTTTGTCTAATATCACCATCTTGCCGGAATTTTGAATGAGATGCTCATCGGTCGTGTATGGTGGCCCCGGTTCCTATCAACCACGTACGTACGGTAAACGATCAGCTACACATCGGGGTACGGCAGGAAGGCATACCGCGCCATCAAAGAGGTATGGGTGACATGTCACTTTCCTCAGCTGCATGACCATATTCATGAGTCGTGTCTTGCCTTCTTTCTTGCCAGTAAGACCATTGACTGCATCTATGTCCTTTTCAAGGACGCTCCGGTACCACTTTCGTTGCATGTCCGTCAAACCAACGTAAATGTTGATTTCCTTTTCTATGGAGACAACATCAGCACGCAAGGAGAGCAACGACGTCACGATTGGCGAAGCTCA
Organism: Russula lepida; assembly: GCA_003316425.1. NCBI lineage: Eukaryota > Fungi > Basidiomycota > Agaricomycetes > Russulales > Russulaceae > Russula > Russula lepida. Next base: position 507,034 of record QFEZ01000104.1, read on the forward strand.
CTAGGTAAGAGATTCTTCTCGACGTCGCTCTTCACGCGGCGGAGTAGAAATGGGCGAAGAATTTTGTGGAGCGCCTCGACCACCTTCTTGCTTTTCTCCTCATCGACGTCTGTCGAGGTATCATCCTTATGCAAGAAAGTTTCCAGATCCTTATAGTCAATGAATATTTCTGGGCATATGAAGTTGAGTAAAGCAAACAACTCCTTCAGGTTATTCTGCAAGGGTGTGCCCGTGATGAGTAGGCGGCCGCGCGATGAGAAACTTCGGACAATCTGAGAAAGGATCGAGTCGACATTCTTGATTCGGTGCGCCTCATCAATGACGATATATTCAAAACTAAACTTCTTGAGCACGCTTTTTTCGATCAAGCAGATTTCATAGCTTGTAATACAGACTTCGAAGTCTTGCGGCAGGAGCCGGTTCGCGATAATCTCGGCGCGTTCTTCTTTGGTGCCCGTTAGAAGCGCGATCCTGAAGTCCGGAGCCCACCTCTCAAATTCACGCGCCCAATTCTGTAGCGTGGATTTGGGTACAACGACGAGGTGCAGGCTGGGAAGTGATTGTTGGTGTTTGAGATAAGCAAGAAAAGATATGGTTTGGAGGGTTTTGCCAAGACCCTAGGCCGTTTAGATTTAAACCTTAGTTGGAACGTCGTACAATAAGTACACACCATCTCGTCCGCAAGAATACCATTAAGGCTGTTATGGTGGAGAGAGATCAGCCAATTAAGGCCTTGCAACTGGTACGGACGCATTGTTCCATGAATGACTGAGGTTCGTTATTAACTAGAAACGTTCAAAATAAGCGTTGCAACCCACAGCTCGGAGACTCTTCGAAAACATATGGCTGGTCATCCCCATCCACGGCTGCTTCGCCGTCCTTGAGCATTTCTTCATCTTCTTCTTTCTCAGACTTGCGATGCCGAGCTGTCTTGTCACTACTGACAACAAATGAGATGAAGACAATGGTTAAAGGGAAGACAAACTTACGTTCCCTTTTTCCGACCCCGTCCCTTAGCCTTTGGCTCTGTGTCTAGAACATTCGCATATTCAGGGTCGCGTGTTTTCTGGAATACACTATAAGGAGTTTAGAAGAGGAGGATGCAACGCCAATCGAACCTGCACGTCTACAAAGTGGCGAAACAGATCTGTCTGTCCTAGTAGGTACGAGTACCGTTTGACTGCATCGGCGACCTGGTAGGCATGAATACAGAATACCAGAAAAGTGACAACGACTTCATACCTTGGCTTTGTCCATTTGATGTCTCTTTTCGACCAGCTTCCCCTCATTCAGCTTACGTTTCTGCTTTTGCTGCCGTCTCTCTGCGGTTTTCTGGGCCTTGGTCGAAGGACCTTTTTGCGCATCCTTTTGGGGCCACGCGTCAAGGTGTGATTGAACGAGTATCTAATAGCACGTACTTCGTCCTCACTCATTAACTCATCTTGTTCCTGGTAGTCTGCAGAACCCTCGCTCTCAACCTCCTCTCCCGGAGTATCCTATGAGTGAAGGGTAAAGTCTCAGCCCCTGAAATCCCCGCGCGTCTGTAACGAGTATACCTGACGAGAGACAATGTTGCTTGGTACGACATCGCTGAATATATCTTCATCTTGAAGTACAACCGGTGTCTGTGGTGACTGAAAGTGAGCACTGTGTGGCGAGGCAGAATGATAAGAAAGACGGACGGCCATGATGCTTGTACACGGAAAGGATGGGTGTCCCAAGCGCAACGCGATTCATTAAACAGAACCTCTCACGCGTCGCGGGCCGCCAGTTCGGTCCGCTGGATCCGTGATCGATTTTAATTATTGTATATATATTCGGGCTATTTTACGGCCGACGAGTGTACGTAGAAAAATTCTATCATCGCGAACCGATCCGTACCATCATATCATCGCTCGCCTCTTGTTCCTCCACACTGTCAGATTGTGTGACCTTCAGAGCCCATCAGGTTAGAGCACAGTAGTATTTGTAGAATCCCACGTACCACCCTGAGTACCGATTTCTTGGAAGACTCTTGCAGCTCGCCTGCGATAATTAACTCGTCCAGTATCTGCATGTGTGCAAAGACAAAGTCGGTTCGAAATGAGGGTGACATGCATGTGCATGGCGGACTCACGGCGTAGGCCTTCTGGAAGTTGAAAATCCTTGTGCACGCAGTCAGAGGTGGCTTCGCCAAACATACGAGACACATACAAATCCAGCTCGCAAACCTAGAAAAATCTATTAGAATGAAAGAACATGAGAGAAGTACCACGCAGACGCACATTCCCGAAATATCGGTCTAGCACTTCCACGTATCTGTGGATTATCTCCAGTGTGACGAGTTCATTGTCCATCTGGCCAATTCCTGTCACGAAGAATAGAGAAGCATATCGCCGATAAACGACCTTCGAATCTAGCCAACTCAGCTATCATAGATAGATTCATAACGAGAAGAAACAGGAGCAAACCCTTGTATTCGAGAAAGTTGCACATGCGTGTGCGGCGAGCAAGTACGAGCTGGGTGACGTCCTTGACGATCTTAGCCTTTTGCTTGGGCGGCATCGTCACGAACCATTTCGCAAGGCGCACTTTGCCTGAAGTAGGGAGAATCTTTTAGTTAAATCGAGACCAAAACCGGCATGACATTCCTTGGCGTGATACAAGGAGGATGTAGCTGATCATCGAGGTTACAGTTGGCAGATATCCCTTCGCTCCGAGATTTATAGCTGTTGTCTGCACTAGCTACTACTGTTTGCTGGTGAAGTTGGCCGCGGTGATGGTGGTTGCCGAGCCGAGAGAGGAGGTTCGCTTAGGTAGCTAGGTGAAGTTCCGTTGAAACTCTGTTGAAACCGCATGGCGACAAACATAGGCCGAAATCAGTACTTGACAAATCTGGCAACTATATCCCGCTGGGGATCATCCACAGCCAGTCGACCCGATTGTATTATTAGATGCCCTTACCCAGCTCGCTCTGTTTTCTCGGACTCGGACACAGTTCCTTCGCGCCGCGCGGGCATAGAGACCACAATCGAGTTCTTTTGCGTGGCACGTACAAGATTACGACAATCTCTACTAAAAGTCGGGCATACAACCTTTCCAAGGGATAGGGAAACTAGCGTAGTCATACAAACCCACTCTGTTTCTCGTAGAAATTCATTACAGGAGGATCACGTAAGGAAAAATCAAAAGGAAAGGGCTCGTTGCGGAATAGGTAGATGTGGCGCTTGTAGAGAGACAGACACGTCGTTATCAGTAGGGTGCATTGACAATACCAGAGTGGCTGCGCGTATTTCGACGCTCAGGGGCAAGCGACGTCCGTGTGGGCTTGCGGAGGCTCTTCTTTTTGACACTGAGAACATTGTCCTGTAATGCGACAATCTACGACGAAAGCGATCAACGAGCGGACAGTCTCTCTGGTCATGAATGGACGTACGATCTCCTTGTCATCGCCGAAGCGGAAGTTGTCTTGTACGACGAGGTCTTCATATTTCTTGATTTCATACTTGTCCATCTGACCTTTCTTCACTTTGGCAAAGTCCCAGGCAATGACGTACTGCCCGGTCGACGTCACAATCGCGTTTTCCTCCTGTCCCTCACCGACGTTAAACCTGGGGAGATTCATCAGCCATCAATATCGTTCTTGTAAATGAGAAGGTGAAAAGAAGGAACCTAGCTGGAGTAAGAGATATGTTATGGTTCATGTAAGCGACATGTTCGGATCGCAGCTGCAACCTCCTGGGTACGGGCTTGGCATCTGCAGGGAAACTGCGATCAAAGCCCAAACTGCCAGCATACTTCCCCTGTCCAATAAGCACATCCACCAGCAGAAGATAAGTTTTGGTTGTTGCAACGATCCAACGTCCGTCAGCGGAGGCATCAATACCAATAATCGGGTCACCAAGTGGTGGAAGAGCCGTCTTCGCAATCTTCCCGACTGTATCATATAGACGAACATCTCCCTTCTCGCTCGCCACCGCAAGTTTCCCAGATGCCGTTGTGGTGACACCGGAAAACTTGTTCTTTGATGCATATTGCTTGTACTGGCTGTCCACAAGTTTCTTGCCGGACATGCGCGGGTCAATGCGGAAGAGCGCGTTGTGTGATGTACCAACTAATGTTTGCTCATGCGTCGTCTGCGAAAACTTGGTATTGGGTGCAATATGATCCACCGTAATGTCGTCATGAACCTTCCATTCCTCAACGATCTTCGCGCGCTCAAGGTCAAGATGGAATAATGAGTTTGGCGCCCCAGGGTTCATCACGACCATCTTAGAGTCTTGTTGATGCAACATGACCTGTTCATCTGCGTAAACAGTAGACTACAGGCTATAGGAGAAAGACACACGTTCTTTGGATCAAACTTCTTTCCCTTCATGTCCGTGATATTGGCGATTGACGCGACGTATTCAACCTCGTCCGTTTTATGCCGGAAGACACCAATCTTATCTCCCCGAACGACGTACGACCTGTCGCCTTTGTACCCAACAGTAAGTTGTGAATTTCGCCCCTCTTTGAGACCGGAAGGAAGACTGTTGGCCTCCCCTTCCCCTTCCTCTTCTTCATCTTCATCTTCATCTTAGCATAGTAGTAGTTAGTAATGGTAATAGTGAGCTGTCTAGCAGTAGCACTGACCACCTAGCTCGTCGAGGACGGCCTCTTCCTCGTCATCGTCAGTTTCAACTGACATCTCGACGTCCTCAACGTCGGCATTAATTACATATGCCCGCTCATCTGTCTGCGAAGAATATGTGAATCTGCCGTATCATGAATTCACAATGCTTTACCTTGACCTTATCCCATGACGCCTGATTTAGACTCTCCCATGCACGTTTTGTGAACTCGGCCCGGAAATCTTCGAAGGCCTTTTGAGACTCAAAGCGCAAGCACCAACTACTCTGATTTCCGTTTTCATCCACGTTGTTCCATGTGAGAGACCATGTTGTGGGCGACCAGCGTTGCATCATCTGGGAGGAAATACGGTGGGCAAGCACCTGACCTTCTTGACTCGTCGCGGTGAGGAAGAACGAGTAGTTGGCACCCTTTCGCTGCACGATCCTCGCAGACACGGCTGCTTCAAGAACGAAATACCCTTCGCTGCGGTCCCATAAGAACAATTCGGCTTTTTCTTCGATGACCACGTGTAAAGAGGGATCCGAAGTACTCGATGAACCAGGAGACTGAGGTGATCTAGCGGCATCATTAACCTTGGCGGAGGTTTTCTTCGTGGCAGCCTTTCCTTTGCGACTGGTGACAGGAGGTCTAAAGAACAAGGCTAAGGCTAAGGAGTTTGTCAAATGGAGGACGGAAAGAGCGCACTGCCATATAAATTCGGCGAGATCTTCGTCCCGTGAATTGTCCGCACTGGCCTTATACTTGCGTTCATACATGGCGCGGTACATGCATGTCTCGAAGAAAGCCTTTGTCGGCGCGTTTGTCCCGGAGGCAACAAATTCATAGAATTCATCAACGTCGCCTTGAAGATCGCGCCAGAGGAGGGTCGGCTCGCCATCACTTTGGCTTGTACGAAATTCAAGCTCCTCACTTATGAGAAATACGCGTTCTTCGTCGGCTTATGGAACAGTGAGAGGCGGGAAATAGATACGCAAGAAAATAACGCACTCTCTTCCTCATCTTCGAGCAACTCTTGATCACCATCTTCGTAAACCCGCGTTATGACTAACTGGAAGTTGTGTTCAATCGACGGAATACGGCGGATGGTGGCCATAGCGTCATTATATCTTTGACAAAGGAAATTGGTTCAGTTGGCAGGTGAAACGAGTCGAAGGAGGGCCACGAACATGCATTCTCTAGATGAGCGTACATTTCCCGGCCTGACAAGGTGAAGTTGCCCGCTAGATATCTTGACCACTTCGGTGGCATTGGGATCCTCTAATTTTGGAGTCAGGTCGAGATGTCTCTGAGGAGCACGAGACTCACGCCAAACCTTGCCGATTACTATGAATATCCAGAGTGATTAGCACAGGCCAAAAAGGAGGCGATGGGAGGGTACCGACAGTTACGAAAGATGTTCATGATTGATGTGGAAGCGATTTGGGGGACGTGGTTATCAAAACGTCACCTTTTATCCAAGTTGGCGCGTACCCCAGATGCGCGTCACAGGAACAACAAACCATGACCACCGCATCATCATCGTCGACTCGCTCGCGTACGTTCATATTCACATTACAATGCACTACAACGACATGCCATCTAACAATACTCCTTTGTGCCTTTAGGCCCTAATTCGCCACAACAAGGTCTGTCTACCAGCAACCCGCCTTCCCCATCAGAACTGCGAAACCGTAGCGGAGCTGAATCCTCAATCTTCGTGGCCGGCGGTGTATGTTACAGTTTCGAAAGTCTTTGAATGGTGGTCTCATTTTTTTTCGTGACTGCTGCAGTTCCGCGAAGCAGCGAATGCATCGCCGACGTTGTCCTCGTTTTCTTCTGGCAGTGGCGCGCTGGTCTTAGGTGGAAGGAATGAGTCGGGCGTGGTCCCTCATGCACGCAAGATGGTTATACGCGAGGATCACTCCATAGCGACGTGCTTTGACCCCGCCGACAAAGAGCTTTACGACCTTTGGGCACCCAAAACTTAAGGCTGGCCCTGGCTGGGCTGGGTGATGCCTTGCCATATGAGGAGATCTATGTACCCCAGCGTCACCTTGTCAACACTGCGCTTACAATCTTCCATTTTTAATTCTTATGCATGCATCTCTTGTACCAGGCTCATCCGGCCGCAATGGGTCAATCACACTGGACCGTGTAGGACCCCATTTGGTTGAACTGGCATCTCACAGCTATGTTGCAGCGCATGATCACCTTTGCAGCGGTAACTCGGCTCTTACAACTGTGTAACTTCCAAAGGACAGCCCTGCGCATTTATTGCTGTGGATCATATGTTACTCGGTGGAAATCAGCTGCTCGTGGCGCCTGACTTCTCATATCGACATCCGTGTATACGTAGAATTCAAGATAACATTACCTATAATGAAGGGTGATTTGTACCACAGACTTTCAGATACATGAGTGCGTCAACCCTACTTGTATCGAGTCTCTTCCTCCGTGCTCTAGTCATTCAGTTGATATCCGTCAATCTTCACCTGTATCATCCTGCATTTTATGCACGATGTGCATAGATCGGAGCGCGACGCGTGGGTGCTTCATTGGGGGACCCAGTAGTGCAATGACTGCGTTCGGTATCAGCTGGCAGTGAGTATGTGTCACCGTGCGTCCTTTGCACCGCTCGAGTTAGAAGGAAATTAGATCCGAGCCGATCATTCTATCGTGTATCGTGTCGTTGAAGTGTATGTGCCCTTTTAACCAGGAGCCGGCCGTAGTATATCAATGGAGTTAGAAAAGGTGGCGCACGGGGAACGTACGGTCCAGGGCCAGAACGCGGGTTTTACTCGCGTAGCTTTAGCCACAGGCACATGACCAGTACTATTAAGACACCCTCGGCGATACAAGGGAACGGGTGTAAAATTTTGATGGTGAGAAAAAAAGGAAAAGTAACAAGGATGTGCATTCAGAGACTGTGCAAAAACGTAGTTAACCCTGAGGTACCCCTATTCGCGGCCTCGTGCTGCCTCTCTCTGTTGCGCGCAAGCATTTCCTGCAAACCGGCCTTGTGTTTGGGTCGAGACTTTCTGGACTTTATTGGTGGTTGGGGTTGTGGAGTAGCCGAAGGTTGAGGGGGAGGCTCGGGAGGAGGACATTGATCCGTGCCGTCTGTGCAAGGCGTCACTGTCACAGCTGGGTAAAGGCGTGGTGTTGGTGTTATGACATTGGGAGAAAGGTGTGTGTTGTTAACGTGACCGCATGTTGCACAGCTTTGCCTGAGACAATGCACGATCGGGGCTTTCTTTCCTCTTTGGGTTGCAGAGGAGGGGACGATGCGGGAGCGAGAGATACCGGGGACGAGGAGATGACCGCATCTTGAACACCTGGATGGTTGATTATCAGTGTTCGATCTCAGGTAGTGATAAGCAGCGAGAGCGGGCGAGACAGGGCCAAGGACGGCTAGGACTGAGTTGGGGTCCATTTCGCGCGCGCCCAGGTACGGTGGCATTCTTATTGTTATTGTTACGGGATGACCGGACCGTTGACCGGGGCCTTTTTGTGTGTTTGATAAAAGGCAAGTGGAGAGAAGAAAAAAAGAAGACACGCCATGTCCACACGTAAAAGCATGCTCTCTACGCGTTCTCATCCCACCATTTCTTACCCCATCCCCCTCTCAGATTACCCCTCTGACTTTCGCCCCTCAACTCAAAAATCAATGTCCATCAGGTCTCACGGACGGCGTCCCTCCCTCGGAAGCCCTATGTCTTGGCTCTCGAGATCGTCCTCGACGGGCTCTCAAGCCAAGTCCGTCCGTGCATCTCACTCAAAGTCATCTTCTGTCGGCACTATTAGACACCGTGCCCTTGGTCCTAGCATCACAATTGTCCGCACTCCTCAAGATGCTCTAGCTGGCTCTGGAGTTTCAGTCGATTGCTCCTCGGATCAGGAGCGCGAGGAGTGCCACGGACATATCTATGAGGAGGACGAAGAAGGAGAGATACACTCAGAGCCCGCCGAGCAGACTGACTCTCATGCAGAGCAGTCCGAGACCCCTTCGGTCCCACCCGCTTATTCCCCGCCCCGCTCATCCCTTCCGTTATCCAAGAGTACTCCCAGTCTTCCCTTGAAGGATCCTAGCGCCACTCGTCCCGCTCGTTCCCCACTCCTTCCTCCGTCCGTCTCGGAATCCGCTCAATTGACTCAGAAGAAGCTTCCTCCGCCACCCTTGTCGACTCTCTTTCCTGCCGTACCTCCCCTCGCCAGTCTTCCGAATCCTTCCTCACCCCCACCGTTTGATTGTATCCTCCTCTCCCCCGCACCGCCCAGCGCGATAGACTTCTCTAAACTACTCGTCACACTCGAGACATGTACTGCCACCCACCGCACGACGTTCGGCACCCTGACATCACGCCCATCGCGTCTCGCCAGTTATCTCAAGTCCCTATTTTCGGACGCAGATGAAGATTTGGATCATGAGGGTGATTCTCTGTCCTCTCAAGCGGAGAATGGTTCGTTCAACTCTATTTTCCACAACCACCTCACCTCCTCCGGACTTCTATCCCCCTCTGCGTTCAATGTCCACATTTTCCTTGATCGTGCTAGCCCTTCGTGAGTTGTACCCGTTCTATCTCCAACTTGCGATCTAAACGCAGCCACAGGTACGACTATATCCTCGCTTACCTTCGATCCCCACCCACTACCGTCGACCACGTCGCGTCCCTCCCCCACGCCGTCCAGCTTCATGCAGCCACTCCCGCGCGCATTGAAGCACTCCTAGTACTCCGCGACGAAGCCACATATCTCGGCCTCTCCGAGCTAGTCGAACTCTGCACCACCGAGCTCCGTCGAAGTCCCAACGTCCATCTCTCCCAACTGACGCGTACCCCTTCCCATGTTCACGCGCACACTCGGGGGCTGAGCAGCGGTTCAATGCGGAGTATGGGCACGCTTCGCGAGCGTGATGAGAATGACACGGGTGCCGACGCAGACGTTGGTAGCAACAGCACTAGCCGTGATTCTACCGGCTCCGCGAAAAGTTTGGGCAGCGCGCGTGCCCGTGGCCGCACCCGTAGTAATGCCTCCGCCGCCCCTGCCGGAGCCGGAGTTACTGCCACCCCCGCATCAGCCAAAGAAAGTAAGGAGCTGTCTCCGCATCCAACGCCCACTCCGCTCCTTCACCGTCGCCTCGCTAGCCAGAGCCGGGAGCGCCCCGAGCTGATTGAGGTCAAGTCTCCGACGTTGCGCGGACGGCAGTCTAATAACTGGTTATGAAACCATCGCTCCATCTTTTGTTTTCTTCAGCGTGGGAAGTGACACGTTTTGGCGAAATGGTGAATGCGTTTCATTTGTTTCCATTTTTCGGTCTCTCGGTCCCTTGGTTTTTTTCTTTTGGTTTTACGTCGTCTCTTCCCGCTCATTGCCGTCAATACCATCTGATTGACCTCTCACTTTCATTACCCTATTATTGTGCCATTGTAGAACTAGTAACACTGTATCTATTTCGCTTACCCTTGTTGTCTGGAGAGCGACCCAAAACTCTGTCCTCTCATCGTCAAGCAATACAATTGAACATAAGGCGTATTACTGTAATTGCCATTGCGAACGAGATGATACAACGGGCTATCTCCCTCACGGTCACAAACAAAACACCGGGGAAACAGCGCGTACGGTACAAGAGCACAAGACACCTACTACTACTTCACAAAGAAAGCGAAATGTCGCGGAAAGAGCATAGGGATAATCGGAGCGTCGGATAAGGAATAACAGATAAGGGCACGCAAGAAAAGGAGATCCGATATTGGGCTAAGGAACAATGCACGAAACAGAATGACTGAAGTTGAAGAGGAGACTGGTCGCAGAGGGTAGATTTATTGCCTAGCCTGCTGCTGCTCAGCATAAGGGTTCACACTATAAACTTTGATGACCGGGGGACTCTTTGTCAAGTCGGCAGTGACGATGACCTACGAAAAGTCAGCCAAAGCCATGTAAGTGATCTGGCAAGATACGAACCGGAACGGTCATGAGTTCTTTCACTTGCTGAATCTTATGACCAGCCACCGTTGTTTTCAGACCCTCGAATTCAGGCGTGACCCGCGCTTTGCTGATTTCGCGTTGCGCCGACTCGACTTCTTCCTCCGCAGCTTCATCGTTGTCATGCCCAAGGACAATTTCATCATCCCCATCGTCTTCATCGAATAGAGCCCTTTCGTCATGGACGGAGCGCGAAGCGACTTCCATCTTCACAGCGTGCTGTTCTGCGTTCTCTTTCACCTTCTTGAGATGCTCATCGTCACTGTTATCTGCGAGCCATGTGATGACGTCACGGTCAGACCAGTAAATCTGCAGAGTGTGCGAGTGCTCGTCGTAAACATGATTCTATCGGCATCAGGGGCCGTGAGCGACGGGCGTCTGGGGAATGAAAAAAAAAGGCATACGTCAATGGGCATCTGGTCGACATGGACTCGCTTCTCGATGCCGAACTCAGGGATAAAAACATCGAAGGCTGCATCCAAAACCCCGATAACCTTCGCTTGACGAATGACAGGTCCATAGCGGGAAGTCAGGTCCGAGATGAGGACACATAAGAACAAATGGGCAGATTGTTCTCGAGCAAGGATAGCAGAATCCCTCTTGCTGTTAACAAGACCAGGGTGAGAATACGATGACTGAGACATCTATAAGACGTACATGTTACACTGCTGAGTTACCTTTGCCACCGCATCACGGTCCATGGTGAACTTGGTATTATTATCACCTAACAATAGAATGAATAAACCCCGAAATAGTCGACTGAGGTACGAACACGCACTAGATCCCTGGAGAATGAATTCAAGCTGTCGATGAACTATTATATCTGCGTAGCGGCGGATGGGGGACGTGAAGTGCGTGTACAGCGGCGCGTTCAATGCATAATGACTGTATTTGGCTATGTCGAGCATGCCTGCGCAGAAGTACTTGGCGCGGTGGGTCGCTTTGAAGCAGAGCAGTTGTAGGACGCTGCGCGCAGTAGGGTCCTCGATAGTATCAAAGGAACGCATGAGAGCACCAGCTGATGAGACGTCAAGCTTGTACCCAAGACGCTCTGCCCTTTCAACGAGCAAGTTCTATGTTACATCATTAGTTACGGAGAGTAATAGATGATACCACTTGGACCCACAAGACGACGGTCAATCGGGGCATCATGGCGGCGTAGAAGAGCCTGTTCAGGGAGCGCGACAGCAATTTGTTGAGCAACCGCGATGTTGGTAAGCAGCATGAACTGGAAAACCGGTCATCTAGCCGTCAACTCCATTGCTAATGACCATACCTCTTCTACTATAGCATTTGCTTCCAGATTCACAATCTCCGAGCAATCGACTGGCAACCCTTGATCATTCAATTTGAAGGATAGATGAGGCGAGCCGAGGCGGAGAGAACCGTTCTGGAAGCGGCGCAGGCGAAGTACTTTCGCCAACTCATTCAATAGCCGAATATCGGTTTCAATCAAGGCGACTCCATGCTCGGGGGCCACGGAAACATCGCCTAGAGGTTCGCCGTCTAACACACCTTGAACCATTTCATAGGATAGTTTCGCCGCGGATTTAATGACCGTCTTGCCGAACCACTTCTTGATGATCTTCCCCTCTTTTGTCAAGGTTAGTACAGCTGAGAAAGCAAGCCGTTCCTCTCCGGGCGACAGACTGCAGAGCTCTTCGCTTAGAGCGGGAGGAAGCATAGGTACGACACGCTGGACCAAGTAAACGCTTGTGGCACGTTTGCGGGCGTCGCGATCCAGGGCCGTGTTCGGCTTGACGTGGAATGACACATCGGCGATGTGAATACCAACGTCATACGTTCCGTCATCATTAGGCTTGATGGACAGAGCATCGTCAAGTCCTTTCGCGTCTTCTGGGTCTATAGTGAAAATGCGTTCCTTGCATAGATCCGTGCGAACTTCGTATTCGTGGTCTGGTATGCTGTGAAATGACCGAGTATTAGCACGTGTCATAAGGCAGATAGATGTTCATGGAAAACTGACGTCCAAGGCATAGGGGGTAGACATTTCATTACACTCTCACTGAAATCCTCCGTAGGGAAGTTGCTATCCTTCAACAGTGCACTCGTCTCCACTTCGATATCGCCAATGGGACCCAATTCTTCAACCAGTGTACCAAAGGGGTGAAGAGAACTGATCGGCTAACGCAGACCTCAGTATAATTCCCACGCTGAGTTGAGTAAAAAGACGCACGTGGCGCTTGATACAAGCTACAAAGAGCTTGTTAGCGTACACTTCGGAGTTTTGCACAAAGTCCGGGGGAGCCTGCTCGGTTGGAATGGCAATGAGTGGAACACGCTTATCTGTGGGCTTGAACCACACAATCTTGGGACGGTCGATTGGTCGACGGGGCTCGTCACCACGATCCCCTTCGCGCTCACGTCGCTCGGCTTCCTGCTTCTCCTTCGTAGCTGCAGATGATGGTCGAAGCAAGCCGAGCGTGCCGGAGAAAAGTTGCCCGGGCATACGTTCCACCACAGCTACAACATGACCTGCGAATTGTGGTTTGACCTCGTCCGTAACCCTAATAATGCATGCGTAAGCAGGCGTGATTATCGAACCATGCAGGTACTCACTCTTCGTCCTCAAAGAGCATAAGACCTTGCCCTTCGACTTCTACATCATCCTTCTTCTTGTCATTCTTGCGGCCAGCGGCTGATTTCACTTCGTAAGCAGCATTCTCCTCCTTCTTACGCTTCTTTTCCTCCTTTTCTTTCTTGGTTCCCCACACCTCGTCGACATCCAGCAGCTCGACAGCGACGATATCACCCTCCAAAGCGCGGTTGCGATCTTTCGACCCACAGATGTATATGTCAGCATCCAGCACCTCGGTGGAAACATAGGCATCTGAACGGTTGCGCTTATTAACTCGCAGGATACCGACTACAAGCTTCCCAGTAGCGAGAAGGGGTGGCAGAGACGCCTGAGGAAGGTAGGGGGCAAAGAGAGACTTGCGCTGTGGCTGGTTCGATTGTTGCTGTAGTTGATTCTGAAATTGCTGCTGCTGCTGCTGAAGGAGATTGATTCCCCCGAGACCGAGGCCCATCATATTTGCGGCCATCATATTGGGCAGCATATTAGGGAAACTGAAGGAGGGCATTTTGTTATGACCGCCGGTAGCTGCACGGAATTGTTGGAGGCTAGCCAACTGTGCTTGAGCTTGAGCAAGGTCAGCAGTGAGCGTGTTCCCTTGTTGAACACCACCAACGCCACCATCTAGAAGGATTGAGTCAGTAAACGTAGCATTGGGTTAGAAAATACACAAACGCCAAGCAGAATCAGCCCTAGACACCTGGCGAGAATGTCCACTGAGCGCCGCAGGTGGTGCAAACCCGTCTTCGTACCCCTCCTGGCCGATACTGGCATTTGATTGGCTTGCCGATTTGTTGACTACATTGACGCTATGCCTGCGCCCATGGCCACGTGGAACGCCCTGAGGCTGTCCATCAAGGCCTACACCAACGTTGCGCAATCCAAGCTGACCCATGAGGGCTTGTTGACCATTCGGGTTGTTTAGTGCCATAGGAACCGTACTCTGTACGCGTCTGTGGGCAGCGGCACGATTTGGCGCGAGCCCAGGGGTTTGGAAGGAAAGAACTTGATTCGAAGCGAGTTGTTGTTGATAGAGAGCAGCTTGTTGGCGCTGGAGCGCTTCGATCTCGTTCTGAATGGCGATCTTTCACATATGGCACGTCAGTCCGAACAATGTTCATCAGGTTTGTTGAATGTACCTGTTCCGCCATAATGCCTCTTATCTCACCGCTACCTTCATTCCTTCTTTGCAACACATCCTGGTCGGAATAACTAGGGGTGGTTTGTTGCTGAGGGAATTGAAAACCAACGTCTTCTTCACTGATGGGAGGACCCATGGCATTGCCCATGCTTGGGCGCCGGCGCGCACCGAACATGAAGTTCGGAGCAAGTTGCGGGCGCCCTGAAGGGCCCAGAACGTCACTTTGTTCCTGTTGTTCCTGTTGGGCGGCAAGGGCGGCAAAGCGGGGGGCAGTGAAGGTCTGAGACTGAGAACGTGGGTGATGGACTTGTGGTTGAGAACTGTAGAGGTTATCGGAGATCTCTCCCTCTTCATAGCCATTCTGTCCCTCTTCAACATCCTCCCTCATAGAACCAAGGTGGGGGGCAAAATTGTTGAAATTACTGGAGAGACCTGCGGCGCCCATAGAAGCGGCCTTGCGGTGTCTGGGAGGTGGTTCAGATGCAGTGGGGGGAGGGTAAATAGAGGCACCAGGTTGGAAGACAGGGGCATTAGCAGGAAGATTAGAAGTGGTCGTCTGTGGGATGGGCATGGAAGCGGAGCTAGTCAGTGTGCCTCCTGCAAGTGGCGAGGTCTGATTGGGAGGAGATGTTGTTTTCAGGTCGGCGATGACTCGCTGCAATGAGGACAGAGCATCGCTCGACTCGGCGGGAGAAGGAGAAGCCCCTGGCTTGTTCGCTGGTTGCCCATTGACTTGACGATTGCCTTGGCCAGCGGTTGACTGGCCCTTACGGTGGCTTGCCTTTCCTTGTCCATCGCTCTGAGGTTGGCGACGTTGTTCACCCTTTTTGCCCTCGTTTGCTCTCTTCCCATTGTCTGAACCAGATTCGGTAGCAGGAGTGCTACTCGGTCTCTTGTTACTCCTAGACCTGGAAGAGGGCTGAGTAGCGTTGTTAGAGAGCTTCGATGTGGAGGGGTTTCTGCGTTGCCCGCGATTACTGCCCCCAGAGACACCAGACGCAGGTTTTCTGCTATCCTTATTCGACATATCCTGTTGTTCATCGGTCATTTCGTTCATAAGGCGGAGAGGTTGTATGAAGGATTTTCTGAAGTTTTATCTATTTTTGTCTGTAGACCAGTGTGTGGTTAAAGTATCGAAGAGAGAGCTTAGGAAAGTAAGGATACGCAATGCAACGGAGAAAGGATTGCGTACCAGGAGAGTTGGTGAAATGGGAGAGACGGCTTTGCCCTGTAGGGCGAGTGTGGGGTAAATGGAGTGGTTGCCTCAGGTAGGCGTGGAAGGCGTATATTCGTCGTCGTCGAGAGCGGGAGACGAGTTTTGTGATATGAGAGCGCGGACGTGCCTGTTCTTACTTTTCATATTCCGATGCTGTGGCTGTTCTTCTCACGCTCATTCTCTACTAGATAGCATATAATTCAACTCTACTCTCTACTGCGTTCCTCTACAGCTTCCCAGTAATAGCGGCCGTGTATTCCTTGGTAGATGCTTTTCCTCCTAGGTCCCCTGTAATCGTTTTCCCCTCTGCGATCGTCTACGGAATATTCGCCTAGGTCAATCCACGTCACAGAGAATGCGACAATACATACGGCAAGGGTGGCCTTTTCGATTCTGGCCGCATGCTCATTCAGATTCATGTGCCTCAACATCATCAATGAGGACAATAGGAGAGCTGTTGGGTTGGCCAAGCCTTTGCCTAACGGAGCAAATCAATGTCAGTTCCGGAAGTCTATCCCTCTACGCTACATACCGGCAATATCGGGCGCCGACCCATGAACAGCCTCAAAAATGGATGCATCCTAATTGCACTCGGGTTAATGTGATTCAATTTCAGTCAACCCCGTGCGCTTACCCGTCCAATGTTGCCCGAGGGCGTCAGGCCCAACCCGCCAATCAAGCCGGCACACATGTCAGAAAGGATATCACCATATAGGTTAGGCATGACCATAACACGGTCACTGTATGGCCTTGGATTCTGCGTTATCTTTCCAGCGGCAGGTGTCAGACATAATCAAATAGGACGAAGCACCCATAATACCTGGAGGCAGACCCTATCAAGGAGATCTTCGTCATACGTTATATCCGGGAATTCCTTCGCGACTTCGCGGCACGCGGACAGGAACATCCCATCAGACATTTTCCTGAATAGATCAATCTCAGCCCTTTTATGACGTCACGTTTTTCACCTACATAATGTTTGCTTTGTGAACGGCAGTGACCCGTTTGCGTCCGCTTCCCTGAGCGTAATGGAAAGCATAGCGCGCGACACGTTCCGACGCGTCCCATGTAATAAGTTTGATTGATTGCACAACACCATCAACCACCTGTGAACGTTTAGCACAAATCCATTCTCAGTCCATACGGTAGCCGGACCTCATGCTCAATGCCGGAATATTCTCCCTCAGTGTTTTCACGAATTAACACAGTGTTCACATCGTCGTATGGTGTCTTGTATCCCTTTATGGAGACGCAAGGCCGAACGTTAGCAAAGAGGTTGAACGTGCGACGAAGAGTCAAGTTGAGAGAAACATGGCCCTTGCCGACTGGATCATCCGTCAGTACGATGTGCAAAAAGTTGCCCGATGAAGAAATCTCAACGTACTTGGTGTGGCAAGCGGTCCTATTAACACAAAATAACTCGAAGGAAGCATGGGACATTGAAAAGAAGACGCACCCTTTAGTGCCACAGTGTGCTTTCGAACCGATTGGATGGCTTGATCCGGAATTACCGTCTTGCCGCCTTTTAACACTGGAGTCACGCTGACCTCCTCCCATTGGATGGGCACCTAACCCGATTGTCAACGAAGAGCATTTTTTAAGTTTCAAACTATACTTTGGCTGCCTCGTAGATGGTCTTGACCGATTCACTGATCTCAGGGCCAATTCCTAACGACCATTGTCATTGTACGGCAGCAATCCACTCCATAACCGCATACTGCCTTACCATCTCCCGGGATAAGTGTAACGTTATACTTACCCTGGTAGCCAAAGATGAGTTAGCTAACGCATGGGGATGTGTACAAGGCGTACATTACTTCCTTTCTGTCCAGCAAAAGCAGCAGTGGGAGATGCTGACGCGTAGCGTCGAACAGCCTGCAGAAAATGAGCAAGCACAGATACATAGACAGAACGCACACTAACTTGGGGGTGAAATAACGCACGGTGCGCAACACCGGCGAAGGATCGTGTCGGTAGCATGAAAGGAGATTTTACAGGTGAAAATACAACCAGCGCAGGGCTCGGGCCGGTGAGAAACGGTTCCACCCCACGTGACCGAAGTACGCATGCCTGGACTAGACCTGGCTATAACGCGCAGTAGGGCTGATATTACTTCACCCACTACTTAGCACATATTTAATAGTTAGAACCAACAATTAAGTATAACACTCTCCAAAAAAAAAGGGAAAGGGTGACATTGATTGGGGATGGGACGTTGTATTAATCATCAGGAAATAAACACGGCTAAGACACTCCTTCGAAAAATCAGAAAACGTGATAGGAAAGGTCTGTATGCTATCCACTGAGCAAACCATTGAGCTGTTCCCTGTATCGTTCCATCTCCCTCTCTGCCTGCTCCTCGTCGACCTGAGCAACCTATAAGGAATCCATTATTCAGTGGGTGACTTCGCCAGGAAGCAATGTGCTTACTGGTGGTTGAGTGTCCACAGCTCCAGCCTGGCCCAGCTTTCCGTTTGTCAATTCGAATAGGACTTTATCAACTTCCTCATCAGCCTCCTCTTCGATCTCTTCATCCTCCTCGATATTCATGGCGTCATCAAGCATTTCCTCCATGATTCCAGCCTATACAAGTTAAACACGAATCAACCAGAGCACTGGAGTGCTTACTTTGGTCATTTCCATGCTCATCTCACGCATTGTTTGGCTGATTTGAGGTAGTTTGATCAAACTATTAGACAATCTCATGATCTCAGTGGACTTCCGGAGGGAACCCGAGACCTTGGCCATTGCTATGTGGGATGAAATCAGGGGTTCAGGGTGAACGAAGAAGAGGGTTGACAGTACCAAGTTGCTGAGATAGTTGAGTACCTATTGAGCCTAGACGAGCTTTGCTCACTGAGAGTCTATCCTTCTGCTTGTTACTTCGCACGACCTCACGCGCCAAAATCCGTGCCGACTTATTATCTCCTTTTTTTGCAAGTTGCTTGATGGTTTGTCGCACTTTATTCGTTTCAATATCTAGCTAATAGTGCAAGTCAATACCAGAGTTCCGACACTGCGGCCAGAAGCCAGACCTGCCTCATCTCTCGGTCCAAGATCCTACTTTCCTGACGAAGTTTGGCTTGCCAGGCGCGGACTCGGTCTTCCGGGGTTGGCCCATACAGGAAGCGATTAATCGTTTGCATAAAGGAGATGAGAAGGCAGTAGAGGCATGGGAACGGTACAGCTTACATAAGTCTAACATAAATCTTTGCGCGCGTCGCGTAGAATCCTCCTCCAACACGATGCTTGTCCGCTACTAATCTGTGCAATCACTGTTGTTCTACTTACTGCATACTGCGTCCTGCCACGAATTACTGGTAATCGAGCAGTATGTGGCGTGATTTATCCGCCGTGAGAAGGATGCCCAGATGAGAGTACGTCTTGTGCTGTCCATTGCTCCTGAGTCCTGACATGGTTGACAACGCGATATATCTCCATGCAAGATTGAGTTGGGAATAATCCAGTGACTTGATACGAAAACATATTTGATTCCACAGTCCAGAATAGCATTGCACTCGGGCTCAGCCACTATCAACGTTCTGATCCACGAAATTTCCATAGAACCTCACTGAGATAACTTAACTCAGGCACACCCAAATTGCCTTCACACCTGAGCTTAGGCAGACTGTACTGTCCAGTCTAGCCCACTCCCGTACAGTCTAGGCAGAGGTAATACGAGACGTAAATACTTGGCCTACAGTAATTTTGTCATTTCCGTGTGAAGGATCAATATCAATCAGTGGTTGCGATGGGTCTCGGAGCATCGCCATTCTCTGTAAGTAAAGGTTGGAGCAGAGCCGCTGTGCCCTGGCGTGTGCATCACCTTCAAGTTGCACCCCCATATTGATAAGAATGGACAAGACTTAATATCTGGGTGAGACGCATTCATGAAGTGTGGGAATTAGACAAAGGACCGATGATCGAAACAGCTGAATTTGGGTTAGACAGATTTCAAGTTGTCAGAGTTGTCAGCAGTTGATCATAAACGACCACCGAAACGACATAATTAAAAAAAATATACTCCACTGTCCACGTTGCCATAACATCTTTTGCTGCCGGTTTGGGACATTATGCCCTACTCGGGTCTTCTTATGACAAGGTCTCGGGATTCAAAAATTGAGATCTGAGTCTCGCCCTGAGTTGCGATGCCATCGTTTGCCAGAAGCCCGCCGAGCCCGCCGAGCCCGCCGATTATCCCCAGCATCACCAAGGTCCCCCATCCTGAAATGGTAATCGGGGATCAAAGGGTCAGGAACAGGAGCAAGTCTGATCTTGAGAGCCAGCGCCAAGTTGAAATTCACTTGTCTCACTCTCGCACGGTATGTAACCGAAGTTTTATACAGTATCTTACAGTATGGCGCTTTAGAGGGTCTATACCCGTTTCCCATCCTTCAGTCTTTGATTTCTCAGACTGAGCCGGTCTCAGCATTTTCTTGCCTTTTTTCCTTTCCAAATCGGAAGTGTCGGTGGTGCTAGTCCTCACCGCACTCCGTGACCCTGCCTTGTCCGCTCGAAAAGTGGAGGGGATGTCTAGACAGTCTTTTGCGCTGTTCGCCGTACGGGCTGGTGCCGCAGAGTTCGTGAATGACTACATAGATCACCCTGACTTGTGAGTTGGCACATCCTCCCATTATCAACACGGTGGTAATGACTCTGTGAACGCCAAGTCGATTGGTTGCAGCTTTCTTCCTTGGTTGGGTGTTTTTCAGCGGCCTCCGTCATGTCTGGTTTTCCGCTTTCCTTCGGGAGTTAATGTGGACTTGTAAAGCTGTTTCCGATCGCCTGTGCGGCAGGATGGAGGAGCCTGTCAATTTCACGGGTTCTCTGCATGACAAATCTGTCAGAATCCACCGTTCCTTGCATCAACACAAACAGCGGGGTGCCCCTGTGCTGTTGCTGTGCATGGCATTCATGTTGGCAAGCTTGTCCTCTTTTTTGTCGTTGTTGACTTTCTACCCAATGGCTGGTCAAGCGTCGTGTAGTGAGTATAGTTTAATCAAATTAGTGGGGAAGATTTCAGTCTGATGTCCGATTAGCCTTCGTGATCGCTGCCACCGCTGTGGCCTCTCAAGTCGCTCGGATGTTCGGTTTCTTGATCCTGGGTCTTGATCTGAGTCATTGTGTAAGAAGACCATGGGAATTGCATACTTTTTGGTTATTGCTCGGAATTGGGACAGGTTCGTGTGGTTGAGCGTGTTGCCCCTTTCATCCTGACCTTTCTGTTTTCCACACAAGTCCTGAGTGGAGTTACTGCCGTCATTGGAACCGGACAACTAATGTAAGTGTCTCTCCTCCTTGAATTGGGTTGATGCTCATCCCTTTGTCAGCACATCCCTGGCTGTGCCCACCGTGGCGCTGTGCATCAGAAAGAGGTAAATAAATCCCTACCCTATCAAATCTGCGTGCACATTGAGACGTTGAGAATAGATTTCTTCCAACATCGCTGGTATCATTCAGTCTGAACTTTGTCCTGGAACTGTACATCATCATTCGTTCACTGTCTCTGACACGACCTCCTCGACTGAAGCTCAGTATTGTGCAACATGCAAGGATTGTACAAGCTGGGAGCCTCTTACTCTTCGACCTTTTGGTAGTTGTCCCGAATACGATCTACACCAACATAATTGCCGAGTTCATTCCATATAGTATTGGAGCACTCGGTGTTCTTGGTTAGCGATTGCAATGTTTGTTTCGTTCCGAGTCATGAATAGCTGACTTTGTACCCCTGGGCAGCTGCTTTCAATAGCTCATTCAATCATGATGATCTCGTTGAATTCGTTCCAACTTGGTTAGATGTGCATTCTTCGAGACCTCGTATCGACAACCCCATTTCTGTAATTGCTGGTCCAAGTCCGGATGTCGAGGTACATGCATCACCATCACCACCACATAGTCCCCGAGAAATACGAAGGCACCCCATGACACCTTTGGACCGACAATACGACGGGACTCTTTCAACTCCCTCACCTCAACCATACGAAATATCTTCCCAGACGGCGATGAATACTGTTCCCTCTGGGGCTCAGCCGGAACCTGGAAATCTGCCCCGCCGGGAAAAAATATTGTCTTACTCTAACCCAGTCTGGGCAACCTTTGGCGCCCCACGAAATGAGAGGAGTAGCAGGCATGCATCCACCAACTCCGAGTTATCAATTGATGTCACGAGGACCTCTACCTCAAATGATCACTCTCATGAGCGATCTACCAAACTTCTCAGCGGCACTTCAACTATATTGGGTTCCGATATCATCAGGAGAACCACTTCAAACAAAGGCAAAGATCGCATGAGAATTCGCTATTCCATTCCTGACCTTCCACTTTCAACGACCTCGGTCCCTTCATCGAAATGGGCGATGCATCACTCGTGGTTATCCAGAGTGCCGGCAAATCCCATAACTTCTGAGGATACATCGCAGCGGCAACGATCGACACTACCGAAAGGAGGGGTGGTCTCTTCACGCCCGACGTCTTTGGTTAGCTCGAGGTCGAAACCCGGATCCAAGTCGAGCCGAAGCTCCAAGTCTCGAAAGAGCTCGAATTCCACCCGTTCGGCAAGGACAGCTGTCTTCAAGTCGGCGGAGGAGAGTACTTCAATGCCCGTCTGGACCAGGCCATCAATGGGCCCTGTAACACTCGCAAGGCCTCCCGCTTCGTTACTTCGGGATAGGGTGGGTTTTGTTCGTGGGCCGCGCCCACTACCGTCTCAGTTGCGAACACAGGATGACCTTGGCCGCCTCAGTATACGCAGTACACCAGTCTGAGTAGATTACAGTAGGTCACTTGGGAAACAGTGAGGCCCCTTCTTGCATCCCAAATATACAAATACATGCGAGCTGCTTCCGTGTGATCACTGCCGCATAACGACACTGAAATAGCTGCAAGCGGTCACGGTTTGTAGATGGGTGGGGGATTGTTTGGACTTGTTGTTCTGCGGATTGCTGTGGCCTTGGCCTCGATTTGATCATTTATCCACCATGGCGTCCAGCGAACTTTTGAAGCAGATTCAAGCTGGCAAATCGCTCAAGAAAGCAGTAACGAATGATAGAAGTGCACCTGCCCTCGAAGGCTCCAAAGGTGCAGGTAGAGGACCTATTGTAGGAGGAGCTGGACACAGTGCCCCGACGATTGCCTCGGCAGCGGCAGCGAGTGCAGGGCCTCCGCAAATAGGAGGTCTATTCGCAGGTGGCATTCCTAAGCTCAAGCCAGCGGGAAGCTCAGGTTCGTCCTATATACATGAGGTCCGTTACCTTTCCGACGGACAAGGTGCAGCTCTGGCCAAACCGCCCTCATTAGCCAAACCGCCAACTATTCCTGGGAGGGGTGGCGCAGCACCGAAACCTCCTGCGCCAGCGACTGCACCTCCCGTTCCTCCTGGGCCGCCAGGAAGACCACCCCCGCGGCCTAATGTACCTGCACCACCGCCGCCGCCGCCACCGTCAAGTGCTCCAAGTGTACCGTTTCGTTTGCCGCCACCTCGTCCTTCAAGTGCCGCGCCAACAGTTCCCGCAGCTGCGCCACCCCCTGCTTCGGTGACCCCTCCACGGCGACCTGGACCCCCTCCTGCACGATCGAGTCCTCAACTACGTCCTGTTCCTGCAATACCTCCCCGGAAGCAATCCCCTCCATCTCAAGCACAGGCGACACCTACACCGTCAGTAACTGTTCCAGCCCCGCCGGCTCGCAGCGTCCTTCCCCCCGCCCTGCCTGCACGGAAAGGATCAGGATCAGGATCAAGAGGAGTTGTGCTGGGACGGGCGCCTCCCCCACCGCCCCCAACAAGGCCTGTGTCATCCGCGCCTTCCCGCGTACCACCTGCAATCCCTCCGCGAAGAACGCTGGGAGGAGACGATGTTCCTTCTACTCCTACCGCACCACCAGCGCCACCTCAACTACCTACTCATCCTAGGGCGGCCTCTGCGAGCGACTCACCGCCCGTTCGAACAAGTTCTCCTGCCCGACGAAGTATAGCACCACCTCTGCCACCAGGGCCTGCACCCCCTCTGAGGACACGCGTTGTATCTCAGAATGCGTCGTCGCAACCTCCGCTAACTTCTACATTACCACCATCTCTTCCGTCCGGGAGACGTGCTGTTTCGGCTGTCTTCTCCGTCGCGAATGGGAACGCTGCCCCCCCTGCCCGTTCTCGAAAGAGTATGTCGTTTTCAAAAATCTTTCGCCTAGTTTTGAAGTACTCAATGATTCTGCCAAGTTCCTTCACCACCGCCGAACGTTGGGTCACACATCTTCCCCACGGACTTTCCTCAACCTCGAACGTTCCAGCAGAGTGCAAAGCAGTATGCGCAGGGGCGGACGGGGGGTAGTAACTTTGATTTGAAAGTGTTGTAATGACGTTTTGAATTCATCTTATTTAATGCGCCACGTCATTGGAATTCTGCCATTATGGTTTATATAGAGTAAGCTGATAGCCAACGTCTCTCTGTTCAACTTCTCTCTTCTGCCCTAGGATGCGCATTTCATCAATCCTAGCCTCTACCCTCTCTCTTACTCTCGCCACTTTCGCCCTTGCCGACGCCTCTTCCGATGTCATCGACTTGACCCCCTCCAACTTCAAGTCGGTAGTCGACCCAGAGAAGCTTATCCTTGTTGAATTCTTCGCGCCATGGTATCCGCTTATTTCTTTCTCCGTTTCTCATCGTAACTCGTTGTCTTCTGCTGAAGGTGCGGGCACTGCAAGGCTCTTGCTCCTCACTACGAGGAGGCAGCAACTTCCCTCAAAGAAAAGGGTATCAAACTCGCTAAAGTCAACTGCGTTGATGAGCCCGACCTGTGCCAATCACACGGTGTTCAAGGATATCCGTGAGCTTCACTCTCAGGCAATTTTTTCCCCCAATTAATGATGGAGTTCTTAGCACTTTGAAGGTTTTCCGGTATGGAGAGCCCAACGATTACACTGGTCCCCGAAAGGCAGACGGGATCGTCAGCTACATAATCAAGTACGTTGTTATTGTACTTACTTCAGCGTCCCCGTTCAATTCCCTCCTCTACAGACAATCGCTTCCCGCGGTCACCGAAGTCACAGCTGCCAATATTGAGGAATTCAAAAAGGCTGACAAGATCGTTGCTGTTGCATGCCTTTCCTCTCCCTCTGATGATCTTGCTGCAGTGTTCCAGGCCACTGCCGAGAAGCACCGTGACGACTATCTCTTTGGACAATCCGCTGATGCTACCGTAATTGAATCGGCTGGTGTCACCGCCCCAGCAATAGTCCTCTACCGTGACTTCGATGATCCCATCTCCGTTTACCCCCACGACGTCACTTCCGCAACCGTTGAGACGATTGAAAATTGGATCGCGGAACTTTCTATCCCGGTCATCGGCGAGGTCAACGCAGAGAACTACGTGTCCTATGCCCAGTCAGGGAAGCCGCTCGCCTATCTCTTCATTGACCCCACTTCCGACTCTAAGAATGAATACATCGAACAAGTGCGGGCCGTAGCTCTCGAGCACAAGGTGAAGGTTAACTTCGTCTGGATCGATGCGATTAAGTTCGGGGATCATGCAAAGTCTCTCAACCTCCCCGAAAGCGTCTGGCCGAGCTTTGTCATACAAGACCTGGGGAACCAACTCAAATATCCCATTGACCAGAAGACTGAGATCACGACCGCCATCGTCAAGGACTGGGTCGGGTCGTTTGTCGCCGGCACACTTGAACCCACTCTGAAGAGCCAGCCTGTGCCTGAGACCCACGACGAAGCCGTTTTCACCCTCGTGAGCAAAGAATTTGATAAGGTTGTCTCCCAAAGCGACAAGCATATCTTTGTCGAATTCTTCGCATCTTGGTGAGTGCGCCGCTTGCGTTCTCTTCACAAATCTTGACTATTGTAAAGGTGTGGACATTGTAAACGTCTGAAGCCAACGTGGGATGCTCTCGGTGAGCACTTTGCGGCCGCAAAGGATCATCTTGTCATGTATATCTTATGCTTTTCTGCTCTCGTCTCGTGTCTAACTGTCTTTGCAGTGCCAAAATGGATGTACCTGAAAACGACCTTCCATCCTCCGTCCCTTTCCGCATTGCCAGCTTCCCGACTCTGAAAATGAAACTGGCGGGCACAAATGAGTGGATTGACTACGAGGGAGATCGCTCACTGGAAAGTCTCATTGCATTTGTTGACGAGCACGCCAAGATTCCGCCCAAGGCAACCGCAGGGGACGATACAGTTCCTTCCCAGCCCAAAGTTGAGTTCCATGACCAGACCCATGATGAGTTGTGAGGGTTTCGCAGTATATAGTTGGTGCCCTGCGTGTATACATAACTTTTGGGACTTCACAGCCTCACAGTTAGTATTCTTGTAAATCGTGTCTGTCAGCGCTGCACAGGCACAGCGAATGGTTGACTTTTCAATTGTACAGAAGCAAGCGTATGGCTAGCACGGTGGGAAAATTCTTCATTGCACACTTAAGAGAGGCGCTGTGGAGCATTCATCTCTAAACTGATATACAACACTTATCGATCTGCCGCACAAACAAGAGATGAATTACTGCTCAGAGTTTTACCTCCTCAAGGCCATCCTTCCAAAATGTAAAGTAGGCTACAGAGGTACATTCGTTAGAGCTAAAGAATAAGAGAAAAGGGTATATTTACGCGTAATACCGTCTTCGCGGTAATTGAGTAGTGCGACCATGCCTTCGTCCTCAAGGGACTCACCGATGTACTGCAACTCATGTTGGGTCCAGCGGGAAAAAAAAACTGGGAGAGACCCACAAACTCGTAATCTTTAATGTTGGCTACGATTTTCTTCGCGTAGGCCTGAGCCCCCTTCTCGAAGTCAGCAACGCGGTCCTCGGGAAGCTTCTCTTTGATTCTTTTCATGTATCCCTATCGTTGATAGGATCACCAGATGCTCGGACCAGATAGACGGGTATAAAAACCTTGAGATGTTTGAGAAAGGAGCTCTTGTCAAAAGAAGTTGCCTGTAGGCGAAACGAATGCACGACATTGTTGACTTGCTCAGAGCCTTCTTCCAATGCTTCCTCTTGATCTTCGGAGGAGGGATTGGCACCTTAAAAGAAAACAAATATCAAATGAAGTACAAGGGATATCAGGAAGAAACAGACCGATATCGACATCAGCACCCTTTTTGATAACGATGTTCTGACAATCAACCTCGAAGACGATGTCATCTACAATTTTGCTTTGACGAGAACAGAACATCAGCAAAAAAATGATAGCAAACAGATGGACAGTGAATACATTGGGAACGCATCGGAGAACATCTCATCCCCAGAAATCCTATCCTTGTACAACAGCATTTTTTATGGGAGAAAGGAGAAACGAAAGGGCAAGGCGTGAAAATCGATCAAAAGCACCTATGAACACGTGACCCAGGAAAAGTTAATTGGACTCTGACAGTTCAGGCACTGCATGGATTACCAGCCTATCGTCCCAGGTAAACATGCAAAGCCTGCTCCAGAAAAACATAGCATAGAATCCAAGTATTGGAGATCATTCAAGAGCCCCGTTTTTGTCAAGGAATATGCTCCCGTTACTTCCATTCATTTCACGCACTCTAAACCGCATAGATATGCGGTCACCGCAGCTACGAGAGTGCACATATATGCACCGCGGACACAGAAGATAACCAAGACAATCGCAAGATTCAAAGATGTCGCACGGAGTGGTTTTATTCGTGATGATGGAAAGCTACTTGTCGCTGGGGATGACAGCGGTTTGATTCAGGCAGGTCATTACCCTCGACACTTTGAAGTACTCACGCCTCATGTGGTCAGATTTTTGACGTCAACTCGCGGGCTATTCTTCGCACTCTCGATGCTCATAAGCAACCTGTGCACGTCACGAAGTTCTCGATGCTGGATCACACACGGGTGCTTTCATGTTCCGATGATACCACTGTACGGCTGTGGGACGTACCCTCACAATCGACCATCACGACTTTCGTCTCCCACACTGATTATGTCCGCTCTGGCCAAGTCTCCTCTACTGATCCACATATCATCCTCACCGGTTCGTACGATGGCACGGTCCGTATCTTTGACACCCGCACAGGCGAATGTGAACTTCTCATGGGCTCAACGGCGGGGAGCTCGAGTGCTGGTACCATGCCTGTCGAACAAGTGCTCATGTATCCATCGGGGACTGTTGCATTGTCTGCTGCGGGGCCCATCCTCCGTGTGTGGGACATCGTTGCGGGTGGGCGATGTCTCCGCGCGATGTCAAACCATCAGAAAACTGTTGCTTCTCTCGCTTTTAACCCCAACTCGTCGAGGCTATTGACAGGGGGGCTTGATCACATGGTCAAGGTGTATGATATCAGCAATTACAACGTCGTGCATACGATGCGTTACTCTGCTCCAGTAATATGTCTCGCGTTATCGGTACGTCGTTACGCCTTCGCCCTGAAGAGAGGAATGGTTTTGACGATTCGCGGTGTAGCCCGATGAGACGCACATTGCTGTCGGCATGTCTGACGGAACGCTTTCCGTTCGTCGACGACAACCAAAAGCATTAGAAGAGACCTCAGCTCATGGCCTCTTGTCCGAAGCCTCTCTTCGCGCAGCTGCTCTCGAATCATTTTTAGGCGTTTCCCCTAGCATTGGCCAACCTCGCGTCCGGGATCGTACCAAGAACAAACCAGCTGGTGATGTGGACGAGTTTAAAGTCGAGAGCAGACGAAGGCGAAGATTGAAGGAGTATGATTGGCTGTTGAAGGGATTCAAGTACTCTGCTGCGCTGGACTCTGCTTTACGAAAGGTGACCACCGACTTTTCACGAGCCAAAAATTAGTATTTGATGACATATGATTTTAGCAAGTACCTCCTGCAACAACCTTTGCGCTCATTCAAGAACTTGTTTATCGTGATGGCCTTCACTCAGCTCTCACCGGCCGTGATGACGTCCTTCTCGAGCCCATTCTGCGGTTACTTCTGAAATACGTTACTGATCCCCGCTTCGGTGGCATAGCGTGCGACCTTGCGGGGTTAATTACCGGTGCGGCATCATTCACGACCTGAATTACAGCTATCGCTTTATGATGCTCTCCTATAGAGATGTATGCCCCCGTTCTTGGCCAGTCCCCTACTATCGATTCCCTTTTTCTACGCCTGCGCAGAAAAATGGTAGCCGAGTTGCGGCTTCAAAATGACCTTGTCAAGACGAAGGGAGCACTTGATATGCTGTTCGCATTTGCAGCGCTCTCAGCATGATGTTTTACATCGCACTCGGATGAAAAGTGCGTCAATACGAATAATATTAGCAACTTTCCAAGAAAGCTATTAGATGCTGTAATATCTCGCGTTGAGAAATGCCCTCGGAAGTGTTCAAATCTCCTTCGTCAATGTTATCACCGAAAATCCGCAACGTCGAGACAATGTCCAGAAATGACTTGTTTAGCCGGTTCAACATCTGCCGCACATGCTCGCGAATCTGGGGCCCCCATTAGAAATGCACATCCCAATGACTTGATAACACCTACCCCATCATCTTCCATGAGAGTCCATGCCAAGATGTAGTCCACAGTTTGTAGTGTGTAGAACCCACCATCCAGCCGTCGTAAATACCATGCGTCCTCCTCGTGTCCTATTCCCTCACCAGCCTTGAGTAATGCCTCTTTTTGCGCATCAATTTCCCCGTCCACGACGGTGAGCCTCGTCTGTGCCGATGTACGAATATCGAGTAGTTTGTCCGTCTTTTCGTAGTTATTCTCTACGAACTTCGCAAGGAGGCGGATGCGGGCTGGGGAGTCAGAAGGGAGATTTGTAAAGAGTGACGAAAGAATGCCAAGGGTATGCATTGTATCTTCCGGAGCAGAAGACTGCGTGGCACCTTTTTGCTTTTTTAGAGGCTGCATCATTTCAGAAGGAGAATGGAACGCGGATCCAAATTAAAAGCAGACCTTTCCCATGAAGGTGTTGAATAAGTATTTGAGGCCGGACGCCTCGACAAATACATTGCAAGCCTCCGTCCCTGCATGGCCAGACATTGCATGGTCCAAGGTTTTGACTGCACGTGAGCGCACTTGCATCTTATCCCTGACAGGGAAAAGATCAAGTCTGGCTCTTAAAAATAGACGTAAGACATACTTCATCATCAGAACCATGAGATCGACACCCTCGCTCTTCAGGAATAAATCTTTGATTTCCGACTCAGCAAGGGCGGAACATAATGAGTCAAATACGTTTTCCATGAACTCGGCCTCGTCAGCATCAGTAGGGTCTCGTCGACGAAATTGCTATGAATATGTGAGGACTCTGAACGAATATTACGATTGCAACATACTGAGGCGACGTTCAAGAGTTTCTCCACCCCATCCTTCCTCCCAAGCTCGAGGTGATTGCGCTGGCTCCCTTGCAACAGAATGGATAGTAACTCGGCTGAATAGCTACGATTCTCATCATGTGTTTCAGATTGAGTGCGGTTTAACAACCAAGACAGAAGGTTTGTCTTCAAAACCAATCGTTCAGCTAGAGGTGGCTGGGACCCAATAAAGTTCTCAAATATGCCCAAAACGTGAAAAATCCCTTGGCGGTCTGCCTCCTCGGCTTCGTTGAATCGTGTCATATTATCGACAAGCAACTCCAAGATCGAGAGGTTCAGCTTAGGGTATATGAGCGCACTTCCCTGTCATTCTATGAAGGCCAAACGCACCAAGGCACTAATCAAGCTCTTCAATGCGGCTTCTCTTTGATCCGGGTCCTCATCTTCATCCTCATCCTCTTCAGCGACGTCCTCATCCGTAAGTTCGTGAATCAACTCTATGACGTCAAGTGCAATATCGGCATTTTCATGGCTAAGAAGCCCGACCATTGCCTCTAGCTGGCCGGAGCCGACGAGAAGTGGATAAGCAACCTTGGGAACCTGGGCAAGAGGGAGTAGTGCTTTGATGGCAGTATCAAGGTCTGCTTCCGAATCGATGAACCTAACAGCGGTTATAGTGAGGACCAGGTAAGGAAACCATCGCCACCCACTTCGTCGGATCATCAGGGTATTTCGACCGTTGTGCCTGATTCTTATTGGCGGCTCTCTCCAGCCGTAGCAACAACTTTTTAATACCCGAGGAAGAGAGCATTTCAGACTGATGAATGTTAAGGACCATGTATAAGTATGACAACGCATGTTGAAAAGAGAGTGAATACAAACATCGTCCGGAGCCTGCTCAGCCCCTGCGTTGTCAAAGATGTTTAGTATTTCTTTTTGCTCGCTCGTGAGGCCACCACCGAAAAATCGCCCTTCTTCGTCCTCTTCGGCGAAGTAATCTGGGTCATTTCCTGGTGCAATGTTCTCTCCTAAGTGCACCACAGCGTCATCGTCATCGTCAGCATCTTGCACTGTTGCAACTCGCTTGGGAGGAGCAGTGGAAGACGGCGGTTCCAGGGGAGTAACGAGAGACGTGCCCTCCGACGCCAATCTCATCTTTTTGAGCATTTCAGGCGGTGGTGCATCTGGCATGCGCCGTTTGTTTCCGCCTGTAGGGAGTTTCGGTACCTCAAAGTGGATTCAATACACGAGGAAAGACACTGACAGCGCATACAGTACCTTGAAGAGTTTGTCGATATCCATGGTACAATGTAAACACGAAGTTGGACTAACGAGGTGCCCACCAGGGTACCATTGAAGTTTCATAATCGCACGTGAGCAACTTCAGCGGAAATCTATTCCACGAGCTGAGTACAGTACTAGTATAACACTCTACAAAATGAACATATGGCTAGTCGCTCACATCCTCACCGAGTCCCAGATGTAATCATCTCAAAGGGTCATCACAAATTGGTCAGAAGTGTCTCATGATCGCTTTGTATCTCATCCTAATTTAATATGCTCGTCAAGGGTAACTTAGTAGGGGAAGTTAAGCTACAATTCTATACTACTAGGCGGCTCTACGAAACGGACATGAAGAGGTGATGACGATCATCACAGCAGGAGAAAACAACACACATATGATGGTACCGGGTTGTGCAGACATTATGATATCTAATACGGCTTCTTCCTGTTCTTCTTCAGCTCCATTTCTAGCTGCTTCGCTTTCCGATGACCAATTTCCACAGGACGGATGGCAGTATTATCTGCTTTCTTCAATTTGATTGGACGATTTCCAACGTATTTGCCTGCAGGATATTAGAAAGGGAGGATACACCAGGGATTAAGGACCCACCATCCATCTCCTTCCAAGCTTTCAAGAAGTCTTCGGGGTCAGAAAATGCGACAAACCCATACCTGGCCTAGTCAAACAGTAAGTGATACTTACGGACATCAATGGAAAACGGAACACACCTTTTGACTCAGCCTGTCCCTAATAACACGCGCTTTCTGAAACGACGAATACTTATTAAAGGCACCAGAGAGGACGTCGTCAGAGACATCATTACTCAAATCCCCGACAAATAATCGGAACCATGCTACAAATAAGGATCAGTGGCGTATAAGACGATAGGGAAGAAACCTACATGGATTCCATTCGAGCAAGGTTTGGTCCTCCCAAGTCTTCCCGCCACCCTTTCGTAAAACGGTCATTCGCTTTCCGCCCTTTGCCAACTTGCCACCTGAACCACCCTTCTTGTCAATCATAGCACCTGGAACATACACGGATTGTTGGGCAAGTATGCCAACGTCATATTCGTAGGCGTTCGCGGGCACAGGTGCGCTGTGAGATGATGTAGAAGGTAAGGGATAAATTGGACCCTGGTACGGTTGATGATAGGGATTGACATCAGAAGAGGAAGACCCCTGTTGATGATTATTCTGGCCATAATTTGAGTACATGTTGACACGAGAGAAAGAATCGGTGGTTGGGACGAACCACAAGACACGCCCGATGCCTTTTCAGACCTAAGATTATGTAATGGATTCGGCCCGGCCACAAACTTTAATTATCATCGCTCATAGACCGACCAACCATCCATCGACTTAGGAGATTTCTTCTTAGTCAAAAAGTGAGTTGACAAACACAAAACATATACTTAACAGCGCACTTTCATACATATCGTGAGCTATGCCTCGACGGAACTGCCTATCACCTCGGCGGTGGATGGATGAAGCGTCTTACGGATGTGCTGACTTTGTCTCCAGATGCCATTCGTCAAGAAGGTCAAGAATGATGCATACTTCTCCCGATTTCAAGTAAAGTATCGTCGCAGGAGAGAGGGGAAAACTGATTGTACGCTGCTTTGTCTCCCTCATAAAGTCCATTCAGTGATTTCGTGCCAGATTATGCGCGCAAACGGTTAGTGGCGCAGGCAAAAAACAAGTAGTAAGTCGTTGTTCACGAACAAGTAACTAGCTCCTAAACTGTAGACTTAGTAACGCACCCAAGTATCGCCTTGTGGTTCGTTTCACAAACAAGGACGTCATCGTTCAGATTGTCTATGCGCGCCTCCAAGGTGACTTAGTCCTCGCCGCGGCACATTCACGAGAGTTACCGCGCTATGGCATTAACCACGGCCTTACAAATTGGACTGCCGGTATTAGCATCTTCGTGTTCAAGCACGCGCTTTTCTGATACTGAACTCCTTAGCGTATGCCACTGGTCTTCTCGTGGCCCGTCGGGCATTGACCAAGCTGGGCCTTGCCGACAAGTACCAAGGCGTCACGGAGCCTGATGGCACCATTTCCCTGACTGAGGCTCTCGATGATGAAGATTCTCCCCGGCCGTTCAAATGCTACCTCGATGTCGGCTTGAAACGTACTTCCACCGGTTCACGCGTTTTTGGGGCTCTCAAAGGTGCCAGCGATGGTGGTCTCTACATCCCCCACAACGAGAAGCGCTTCCCTGGTTATGACCCAGAAAGCAAGCAGTTGGACTCAGAAGTTCTGAAGAAATATATTTTTGGTGGACATGTCGCGGAGTATATGGAGAGTTTAGAAGAGGAAGATGACGAGCGGTGAGTATTTGTCATATTTGTTGTCTCATATCTCACCTTCCAATAGCTTCAAGAAGCAATTTTCCACATACCTTGCTGATGGCATTGGCTCAGAGGACATCGAGGAAATCTACACTAACGCGTATGCGGCCATTCGTGAGGATCCCACCTTCAAGCCAACAGAAAAGACGAAGGACTGGAAGGCCGAAAGTAAGAAATACGCAACAGATCGCCTCACTCTTGAGCAACGTAAAGCCAAAATCCAGGCAAAGATCGAGGCTTTCAAAGCCAATGGTGGAGATGCCGCAGACGAGGACGAAGAAGAGGACGAAGAGTAATTGGCATTTCTTTTCCGCGATTTTATTCTACGCCTCATGTCACTCGCACTTTCGCCTATGTCACATATTCATGTGTGCCTATCCCAATCCACGAGAGGATCATCGCCTCTGTTTAGTGCTCACGACATGGGCAGTGCATTATGCTGAGGGAAAGTCACACTCATAGACGGGGCTCAATGCCCAGAAAATGATTGTTCTATCACCTCCCGTATCCAGGAGAACAAGGGGGTCGACCCAGTGGCGTATGTTTTGAAAACCGTTTCCTCTTGTCCAGTGGGCCGTACAATCCGCGAAATTGAACACTGCAAATTATCTTCGCAGACAACTGAGAAAGTTCTAGAAACAGATTAGTCCCTAACACCCCACTAACATCATGAGGATTGGTTCTCACAGAGTTTGACCCTCCCATTTGCCTACTACCCGATTCATGGGCATATCAACGAGCCAAGTGCCGCTCAGCCGCTCGGACATCTCGGTGCCCAACTCGCAAATTCGTTGAAGAAGACATTGTTCTGTCTCATCGCGAAGGAGCTGGACGAGCTGAGGAATAGAAGAAACAGGTAGAGTCGCTTGAGATAGATGTGCCACCAAACACGAGGGTGATGAAAAGGTGAAGCGGAGAGTTCGGCTATGCGAACATTTATGAGCCAGGTGTTCTCATAGCATTTATACTACTCGCCTGTTATCAATGCGAATGGTGGTTACACCACTGATCTGGCCGGTGCCGGTGCCGATTAGTGATTCGAGAACACCAGAACTGTCCTCTCCGACGGCATCAAAGTGAAACTTCACAGGAACTCCAGCGCGACGCAAAATTTGAACAATATTGTTCATCTCTGTCTTCACGCGAGTGCAGAGGAGTTCGTATTGTAGGAGATCGATGACGGGTTGCAAAAGAGCTACGGTAGATTGGATGGAAGTCGGCGGAAATGCTTGGTCTGTATGTTGTCTTGAAAAGGACGCCTCTAGCGCTCCGATCCTGGCAAGCCTCCTGCGACAGTGTTCACAGAGAAGGAGGAGATGGAGAAAATTATATATCAAATCACATTTGGCTCGCGAAATCGGATCAGAGTCCACCTCTTGGGATGCAAGCCCATCCCGCTCGACCTAAGATATTGGGTCTATCAGTTAGAATAGATGGAATGGTCACACGAAGTCTAACCAGCTCGAACCGTATCTCAGTGTCCTGGGTAGCTTCAACAACGAGGAGTCTCTCGGCAACGCGCACGGAGCTGGTAGGGAAAACGCTCGCATCCCTGATTAATAAAGAAAATATCTCCTGTTCCAGGACTTCGCGCTGCGCCTCATGGAGAGTAGCTTGCAACGGATCACCATCCCTAGATTCATTCGCCATGGTATTGCACGCTGTTCTTTGTGTCCCAGAGGTATCCATGGTCGTAACACTAACACAGAGTATTGTTCTTTGTCTTCGCGGAAATACAATCGGTTCCTTTGAACTATGTGTGGCGAGTTGGCCAGTCGCTCTCTGACGAAAGACAGGCGACGCTTAAAGAAAGTTAGATGAGCGTTCGTGTGTGAGTGCGTGGAAAATAACATACATTCGGACAATCCGAACGATATCAAAAAGTCTTTGGTGGTTCGGTCTGCGCCTCGACCAGTGGGCATTCCAAATGGTAGAGGCGCCGGAGTGAGGCCCCAGTTTCGTCGTCTAATCTTCAATGCGTCTATCCAATATCGCGCACCGACATCATGGCCACGTTCAACCGCAATCGTGGCCGATTTGAATAGCTCAGAAGCTTTTCTTAGAGCCTCATCCTTTCCCCCTGCTACAAGACGTGCATGGAAAGACTGCACAGACGCTATTGAAGGTGGCTGTGATACCGAAGAAGAGGCCAGTAGGTTGTTTGGCAGCACAGGGACAGATGACGAGTCCGCATGCAAAGCGGTAGAAACGCTTGCAGGAGCAGTAGATGCTGCGAAAAGGGAAAGGACATCCCTGGCGAGTGTCATCTCACCAAGTGCGATGCTGGGGGCTTTAAGCAGTGGGTAAGCAATCTGGGCGCGACTCGCACGTACTGCAACTGTGGCAGAATTTCGAGTCTCATGTTCGACAGAGCTTCAGGGGAAGTGCTCTCCGTAGTCTGACCATCTGATGGCTGATCCAGTATGTCTTTAGACTGGGATGTCGCCCCCTGGTCATGGGCCAGCTTGTGGGCCTGCCGCTGTTCCTCATCCTGGTCAAAGAAGTCGAAGCTTCGTTCTAAGAACATACGTCTTAAATTTTCTCCGAGCCGTGAGCCAAGTTGCTCGTCGCTGTCCATGACACACCGTGAGCACTCAAACTACCTCGACGAAAGGATGGTTGGTGCGCACGGCTCGAAGACATAGCGGCCATCTGGCGTGATGTCGAATAGGGTAGGTATAAGACGTCCCAGGTCATCTTTGTAAAGTCTTTCGAGGGACAACCTGAGCGCAGACTCGGGCCCTCGAGAAACCGACATTATTGTGAACGAGGTATTGATGTTGGTCACGGTCAACGACTGGTCAACGCGGTTCGAGTGACCGGACCGGATGCCTTAACAGTTGCCGACTCGGACCGACCGCGTGAGTCAGGTTCGATTATCCTCGCATGGTCCACCACGAAAGCCACGTTCAAACACACAATGAATCTCCGGGACAAATGTCTCCTCAACCCCCTATGAAGAGGAAGAAATTCGATGATGATGATCTCAACGGATCAAAGAAAGCTCGGACCCGGGTCAGGTTCGTTCGCCATTCTTTTCAGAACGTGGATCTATCTTAAAGCTTGATCTTCTGGGTTCCAGCTATTCTTGTGGAGAGTGCCACCGCCGTAAGCAGAAGGTACGTTCAGAAGTTTAATGTTCTCGGATCCTCATATCGTAACTCGTGACTACATCGCAGTGTGACCGCCAAATTCCCTGTTCCCACGTATGCGTCTGTACTCAAGATGAACGCTGGCGGTACACTTAACTGCATTTTCAGTGTGTGGCCCGCAAGGTGCCTGAATTGTGTAAGGCATATACACCCGGTAAACCTGATCAGGATATCCACCTTCGTCTTGCTCGCCTAGAGCATATCATCGAGATTGCTTTGCCACAGTTTGCGTCGGGATCTGGTCTTTCTTCTAAGCGTGGTTGGTCTAGAGAGCATGCCCGGTCGCTCTCCCCTAGTATCGATGCGGGTACACACTCCCAAGCGGAAGAGGATGACTTTGGCGGCGGAACATTTCAGAGTGGAAAATGGTACGGAACCAGTGCAGCTGGGAGTATTGCCCCCGCTTCAGTATTACAACAGGTGAGTGTACCGACCCCACCTGCTTCGTGATACTTAAAAGAATATTGTATTTAGCTTCAAATTGCTGTACCTACTACTCAGACTAGCGCCACCTCGTCCTTGCTCCCTAATCCGACAGGCGGTGACGACACAAAGATTTTCGTGGCTGCTATTGATTCTGTACGGCAAGATGCAGAACCCACCGCGGCGGATAATCTCAAGACGCTCATTCAAGATTGTGGTGTCTCTCCTCACAAGATAACCGAACTTGTTCAGGAGCTCCCACCACAAAGGTTTGCAGACGTATTGGTCGACTTTTATTTTGCTTCGATGTAAGCTACTACTCCCGGGTCATTCGTGATGCTTGTCTTGTCTCACAAGGAGTAGAAACTGGACGCGTTACCCCATCTCCGAGCGGGATTTTCGGAGGTCTTATGCTTCGGTCTGCGCCAATGGTGTCAGTGTCCACCCGAATGACGTCCGCTTTTTACCTTTGCTCTTTGTCGTCCTTGCAATTGCTGTTCGTGTGGCACCGGAGCACCTAGCGGGGGATGCTAGGAACAGGAGACTAACATCCCTTAGGTATTATTGGTCTTGTATGTCTATCTTGTCGTCACCCGTCACTGTTAAACCCCGACGGCTTTGACAGCGCGACGATCTATGCTCATCGCTGCTGCGATCCAACCGGACTCTTTAGATATGGTCTTAACGCGACTTCTGGTAAGTGGGCTCCTCCATGAGTTGAGTAACGTTGACGCTGAAATAGAGTGCGCGTTATCTGACTTTTGATCGCCGAATAACCGAGTGCTGGAGTCAGTTGGGCGCCGCAGTACGAACAGCCCAGGTTAGACATAAGTATTGCCGTAATTACCCTTGACTCACAGACGTTAAGGCCCTTGGTTTGCATCGAGACGCATCAACAATGGTAAGAAGTAGTTTTGACGCTTTCTGTTTCTCCATTATCAACCTATATTTTAGGGATTAGAGCCCGCACAAGTCGAGTATCGCCGACGAATTTGGTTTGTTCTCTTTCATATCTCCAAGCAGAGCTAATTTGCGTAGGGCATATCTGTATCACGCAGATCGTTCGTATGCTCTCTTTCTTGGGAGACCAAATGCAATACAAGACGCTTACTCCTCGACCCTTCCCCCTCTAAATGTCGAGGACGAAGTCAGTATCTCTGAACTTCGTAGTCCACCTCCGTTAACTACTCCGACTCGCATGACTTTTGCTATTCTGCGTCACAAACTTGCAGGGATTATTGGTCGCATTGTCCACCACTTCCAGCAAGTTCGACAACATAGCCACTATTCCGAAGTGTTGGCTATGGATGACGACATCCTCAAATTCCTCGACAATCTCCCCCCTTATTTCTCTATGAATTTCGACACGTCTTTAGATGAATCCCTTCCGTACCTCCCCGCTCACCGGTTTCTTCTCCTGACAGAGGTCTTTTTTATTCGCATAAGCCTTCATCGACCATACTTGTTACGTCGCCTTGGCTCTGATCGTTACTCTCGCTCACGAAGAGCCTGCTTCGTCTCCGCTATCAAGGATTTCGAAATCAGGAGGGCGATAGTCTCGAAAATTTCCCAGGAAACTCTCATCGCCCTGAACATTGCATATCGAGATTTCCAAAGTG
Organism: Russula lepida; assembly: GCA_003316425.1. Lineage (NCBI taxonomy): Eukaryota > Fungi > Basidiomycota > Agaricomycetes > Russulales > Russulaceae > Russula > Russula lepida. The sequence continues at coordinate 545,633 of QFEZ01000104.1, forward strand.
CGATGATCAGTGGCATCTATTTGGTCATATATCCACGAGGGAGCATGGCTGAGCGTATGCATACTATTTTAGATACGTTTATAAAAGACCACGAGGGAATCAGGGAAATGGACGAGACGACGCGCAGGGAGGTTAAGATTATCGAGTTCCTGAAGGCGAAATCGTCACAAGTAGAAGCTTCCATCAACGACATACCCGCCTTCGAAGAGCCCTTGGAACCACTGGCCTCTGTCGATACGCAGCTCTCCCTACATATTCAAAAGCCGACATCTCGCAGTGCTGCTCTCGCTGCCCTCCCTATCAGTGGACCTATCTCCCCCAGGACCGCTGAGTCAACACCTTCGCTCAGCCATGTCCTCCCGTCCCCCACCATCCAGCGGCTGCAAGGCGAGTCCGGTATTGAGTCATCCAATTCGGGTAGCCCCACAGCCGAGGATGAGTCCGCTGCCCAGAATCTTCTTGATCAGTGGTACAATGCTGTAAGCATGTCAAGTGGGCCAGGTGGGGATGGTTCCTTGGACTTCGCTGGCCTCCCCTGGGGTGGTTTCGGGAGTACAGATCTGTCTGGGTGGTTCGGCACAATACAACCGACGGAGGGCTCAGCAGGAGTTAGCGCCAACCAGAACGTGGCCCCGTTTTCTGACGGGTCCGACTGGAATTATTGGGAGAACCTTGTGAAGGAGATCCGGGGAGGGCCAGTCGCATAGGCCTCTGTCTGTTGTTGTATGGTTATTTCCGCCGCTATTGCTAAGATAGTTACCGGTGTTCATCATATGAATTCACATGGACTTAGAAATCATTTCGTGTTCTTCATTTCCCCAGTTCTCTGTGCGATACTTTACGGTTGTAATCAGTCATTGACTTCTCAACTTTCTCGCACCTTTTTTCCTTTCTGCGGTAATTATTCTTTCTTGCGCGTCAAACTTCTCTTCTTCAGTATTTGAAGCGGGTGCAGTGCTTACTCAGAATCAGGCCGCGCTTACCCTCCAGCCCTTTCGCGTTAGCGAGGGTTCTTTCGGGTTGTGCCGACTAGGATGAGATGGACACCGGAATTAGGATCTCCGTTCTTCACGCCTCCTTGTCATCTTACCGCTTTATTTATTACATCTACACTGTTTGACGCTGTCCGTAATATAGTGCAATCAAAAATTTCCTTCCCAAGACCTTCCTTTCTGCGTCCTCCAGCTTTGCCGTATGGTGTCACGCTAACGTGACATGTAAGACGTGACTTGAGGGCACATTCCTCCGTTACTCGCTCACGTGTTGTTACTCTCGCTCACGTGCCGTCACGTCTTCAGGGTCAGAAGGGCGTTATGTGTTATGTGCTTAACACCTTTCCCCCCATTTCGCGTGGGGTTCTGCCTACAGTCTCATTAATCCCTAACCTCTCGCAATATCCGTTGGCATCTTAACTCAAATTATGGATGCAGCACCCCATCTTGGGACCACTGCAGATCTCGAAATGCGGACTGCTCGAGTAGCAGACCCGGCTCTCGGTGCGCATTTGGTTATGTTTCCTTCCAGTGGTCAACATCCTCAACGTCGATCCTGTAGACTTGACACGCAGACTCACAGCTGCTACTGAGCTACGTGACATGATAGATAATGTTCGCGATGCAGAGGCTACTCGCGTGTATCTTCAAACAATTCCTGCCCTGCTAGAGCTTCTCCGCTCGAATGAGCCTGCATTCCAAAAGGACACACCTGAGTACCAATTTCGACGTGTCATTGTCGAAATATTGCAGCGCCTCGCTTCGACGGAGGGTGCCCGCTCTTTGGTCTCGGTTGTCTTTCCTGGTATGTTGCACCTTTTGCGTCACGACAACGAAGAGATTGGTGTCTCTTGTTGCAAAACCCTTAGCGAGATAATCCGTACCCATCGAACTCTTCCGGAGGATCTAATTTCGCAATTTATGGTTGTTTTCCAAGAACTGGCCCTGAACATTCCCTCACTTGCTACGGAATATCTATCAGAGAGCTCTGCAGAACTTGAAATTAGGATCGTCCTTCCTAGTATGCACAGTTTTAAGGTGCTCAAGGAAATGGGCATTGTTGTCTCAGCCTTCATGCGCGACCAGCGACAGTCCATTGTTGCGCTCATTCAGAACAGCCTTCCATTACATTTCGAGGTTCTCGCAGTAGAGGCTCCTGCACAAAAGAAAGCAAGGGAAGACTATGAGGCTATGGGGGGTTTCTGGTCGGGAATGTCAGAGTCAATACGTAATGCTCAAGCATATAGCGACCTCATTCTCGCTCAAGTCAAAGTAAGTTCTTGATACTGGTAGACGACAAGATTTCCTTATTTCCTTAGATGCTATCTTACGTTGCTTATGTATTTCGAAGTCTTGGAGACCAGCATGATTCGCACGGAGATAGTCTCCTCCTGGCTTCGCTGCGGTTGTTACAGGATATTCCTGCACACGACATTTCTTCAAGACGGGTGCGCATTTGAGGTCTCTACCTCGCTGTCTTCTGACCATGTCGATGTAGGAACTTCTAACCTGTTTTCGAATTCTTGTAGCTACACCGTACCGTGGCGCACTCCTTCCTCAAGTAGATAAACTCTTGGACGAGAATGTGCTACTTGGACCTAGCTTCGGCAGCCGGGAGGCCCTCCGGTAAGCCCTTGTGAGCATTAACATGCAGTCCGTCTCTCCTAATGTTTCTCGTCAGTCCGACGGCGTATGCTGCCGCTGCCGACCTAGTTCACTACCTTCGTGGCGATCTATCACCTCGGCAACTAGCTCACTTCATCCACGTATACTCACGTGTTATTCACAACCCCTGCCTATCGAGCAGCGTTCACACACTAGCAGGAAAAATGATGTTCAATCTTATCGAAACTGTGGTAGCCAAGGATACCCCGGACGATGCTGCTAAGGTTCTTACTACTCTAATGGAAACTTGCGTGGACAGGCTCGAATCGCTCGCCGCTGTGCTCGATGAGGTCCAGCAACGCTTAGATCGTCGTAAAAACGAGGAAACAGAGTCTGGGAACTTTTTCATGGTCGAGAAGGCACGGCCTGTCGCTGCTGCTGTGTATGCCGCGGAAGATCCAGACAATGTCTTAACAGGTGAGTGCTCAAAAATGCAGTTCTTGACTATTCTCAATAAAGTAATGTCAGAGTTCCGGCTTTTATTCCGGACATTTGCACATGGTTTACGGGTCTGTCTCGGCGCTCTCAAAAAAATTGATTCACCAGTCCTCGATGGCTCGCTCATGCTTAGACTGTTCGAGGCTTGTATCCGCTGTATGAGTCTGTATGATGCTGATCCACGAGAGGGATCTGAGCCTATGGAAATGCTTGTTGGCGCCCTCCTTGAGATCAAACCCCATGTTTTCCAGGAAGTCTGGACTCTAAAGGTCGATTTTTTCTTCCAAACAGCGCAGAAGCGGCCCCATATTCTCCAGATATGTCAGGCTCTTTTTAGCCGCGAGCCCACCTCCGCAATTCTAGTCTCAGTTATCCTGCGACATCTCATACAGAATCTTCCACAACTCGGAGAGTACGACGACCCGACAGCAGTCATTACCATCCGGTTGTTCAAGATGGTATTTGGAACTATCGCGATGTACCCGCAGCACAATGAACCCATTCTCGCATCCCATTTATCACGGCTCATTACGGAATGCTTTCCCCTAGCTGCGAAGGCCACGAAGCCAACCAATCATTATCACCTTCTCAGGTGTTTGTTTCGAGCCATTGGTGGCGGCGGCGGCCGCTTTGAGCTTTTATATAAGGAGGTCCTTCCCCTTCTCCCAGAGATGCTGGAAAACCTCAACAAGCAACTTCTGGTCTCGGATGGTTACAGTCGCGATATGCTTGTTGAGCTTTGCTTGACAGTACCTTTACGCCTAACACATCTCTTACCCCACCTATCGTACTTGATGAAGCCCTTGGTGTTAGCTCTTCGCGGAGGCCCCGAACTCGTGGCACAGGGACTCAGAACACTGGAACTATGCATTGACAACCTCACTCCAGATTTTCTCGACCCCACTCTCAATACAGTCTTACGGGAGCTTATGGAAGCATTACAAAGCCACTTGAAGCCCCTTCCTGCCAATCATCATAATGCCCATACGACACTACGGATACTGGGTAAACTTGGTGGCAGGAATCGCCGTCTTCTGGGAAAAGAACCGGAACTCAAACACCACCATGTATCGGATCCTGCCCAAGTGTTCGTATCCTTCGGAGCAGGTACAAAGGGTCTCGACCTCGGTTCAGTCACGTCCGTAGCGGTAAAGGTTTTGAAGAGACATACCTCTCCATATCGTCAGCAGGCCTTTGATTTTCTGCAAGGAACTGTTGCCACACTCCTGAACAATGTACGTGTGATCCCTTTATCCTCGATGTGTCTGAAACCCGTTGCAGGGCTTACATGGGCGTGAGCGCGAAGACGTTTTCGTGCGGTGTCTGGAGGGGATGTTCGATGCTATTCATCAGCCCGACGTCCAGGAGAAAGCCGAGGCTTTCATCCGTGAACTTGCGCATCATGTCTTTCGTGCCGAAATTTGTAGAGCGGTCACCCTGGACAAGGCAATGCGGCGTTATGTGAGTCTCCTATTTTCCGCCTTTCTTGACGGACTTTGTTATGGGCTTTCACGGGAAAACCTTACTGAGGCATCGCGAGCCGTCGACCTGGCCAATTCATTGATACAAGACCCCATCATCCATGGAGGTTCAGGTGAAGCATCAACCCAGGATTCATCATTGCTCCAACACATCGCCGTACGATTCAGTGCTCTCTGCCGCGATGAATCATGGGTTCGGAAGAAGGCTGGTTGCAGCGGTATCAAGCTTATTTTGAATCTTCCCGAGTTTGGGCCCAAGTGGATCAATGACCGGGAGGTTGATCTTGTTCGGATGTTATTACACGTCTTGAAGGATATGCCCCATGATTCACCACGAGATGTTGATGATATCCTGAACACCTTGACGAGCGTGCTCCGCCTTAGCAACATTAACACATTGGCCCAGACCTCGGAGCCGAGTACGGCAAAGCTCGCTCATCTCCCGGGTATTTTCCTTACGGAGCTCTCGAGTTCCAATGCTATTGTCAGGAAGGCAGGCGAGACGTGCATTGCGCTCCTTTCCGAAATTACCGGGCAAACCATACACAGTCTTCTTATGCCTCATCGTGAACGTATGCTTCTGGGAATCTACACGAAGCCTCTTCGTGCACTCCCGTTTCCGACACAAATCGGAATCATCGAGGCAATGAGATACTGTGTAAGCCTGGATCCACCCCTTCCCGAGTTAAATGACGAACTGCTACGCCTGCTACACGAAGCTCTGGCTCTTGCCGATGCGGAGGATGCGGGTTTACTGAGCAGGGGAAGTGCTCGGCAGAGCAGCCTGGATATCACGAAGTTGCGCGTAGCCGCGATCCGACTTTTAACTGCCTCGATGCCCATTACGGAGTTCTTCTCCAAGCAACCGCAAACTCGTCAGCGGTAGGCCTATTCTATGCATACACTTGTTCATTCATCACCAACAATTAGCTAGGGTCACAAGCGTCTATTTCAAATCTCTCTACTCGCCGTCTCCAGAAGTCAAGGAAGTTGCCCATGAAGGTCTTCGAGTAGTGCTCACGCACCAGAATCGTTTGCCCAAGGAGCTCTTACAAACCGGATTGCGGCCCATTTTAATGAATCTTGCCGATCCAAAGCGCCTATCCGTCCTGGGCTTGGAGGGACTGGCGCGCCTACTCGAGCTCCTGACAAATTATTTCAAGGTCGAGATAGGCTACAAGTTACTCGATCATTTCCGCATAGTCGCCGATCCCCAGACATTTTCAAAGCTCCCTCCCACCGACACTGAGGGTATCACCAAACTCGTGTGCCTTGCAAACATTTTTCACCTACTACCCTCGGCGGCAAATGTGTTTCTCGAGAATTTGGTGAACGCGATTGTTCAGGCAGAAGCACAAATGCAATACTCTGGTTCGAGTCCATTCGCTCCTCCGTTGACCAAGTATCTGGATCGGTATCCGGCTGAGGCCGTCGACTTCTTTTTGAGACATTTCCATCTTCCTCGACATGTGGGCACATTACGAAGTATCATTCATTCCCGCCTGTCGTCGAGTCTGCAGCACGAGTTGGAATCGCGTACGCCAGCCATAATTCGCGACTGTTTAATGAGTACCGATGCGGCCTTGGTCGCATCGGCTCTGCAAGTTTTCTCGGACCTCGCTGAGATCAATCCTTACTGGACATCAGAATACCCATTCGTGGTCGATGCTTTACTTGACGTCTGGCGTGCCGAGACACCCCCAGCAGAAGATGATGCATCTGCAATTTCCACAGCCGTCAAGCGGCACTCCCTTATCATCACCATTTTCGAGGGCATTCTGAGGCAGAAACCTCGAGTTGATATACTCTTCGACCTTATCACGGTTTATACTCGCAGCCTCCCGATGGACCTGATCCGCATGACGCGTTTCCTTCTCAACTCTGTGGCCTTCAGCGACGATGTTTCCTATCAACGGAATGTCCTCTTCCGCTTCTTGACACGATTCCCGGATACTTCACAAAGTTGGTCTGATAAAACCCACTTCATACGTGTCTTCATAACTCCCATGTTTCTATACCGAACTCGAACTGCGTCGAAAAATGCTCTCTTGGACGAGGATCTTGTATCATACATCCATCGCCGTATCTGGATCCCAATGCTCAATGGTTCAACATTCGCGGGAGCTGATGATGCTTTCCATGTCGAGCTTTTGCACCTCACTGCGGTCCTCGTTGAACATTACCATTCCTCGTTGGAAGTAGCGCGGAAAGACATTATCAAGTGCGCCTGGCAGTACATCAATAGCGAGGACATATACGTGAAACAGACTACTTTCCTGCTCGCCGCACGGTTTTTCAAGAATTTCCCGACACCGCCCAAATTCATATTCACGGTCTGGACGGGATTACTCAAGCCTCCTCCCTCATATAACGAAGCAAGGTCACTTGTGAACCAGTCTCTAGATATCTTGGCACCATCCATTCCCCAAGAAGTTGGCTATCCTGTGTGGGCCAAAACAACCCGGCGCTTGCTCGAAGAGGAGAACAGTCAATCTATGATCATGACCGTTTACCAACTCATCGTTCGACAACCGGATCTTTTCTACCCCGTACGCGCTTTGTTCGTTCCTCATATTGTGAACTCGCTGGCCAAACTCGGCTTGCACTCGTCGGTGTCGAGCGAATCAAGAACCTTATCAATCGATATTACCCAAACCATCTATGACTGGGAACAACGAGCTACCGAAGAGAGAGGTTCTTCCGTCCCTTCAACTGGTAGCACTCAGATTTGGGTGACGCCATTACCGCTTCGCGAAAGCGTTGTTAGTTATCTCGTACGGCTCATCACGACGGCCGTCGACGGGCAATCGCGAACCATACTCGTACCTCGTGCTCTGACCTTGTTACGTTCGATTGTCGGGCCGAATGGCTGGACGGAGGTCACAGTTAAATTGAATTTCTTCTCCCGTTTTCTGGAACAGGTACGACAGATTGCTTGACTATCTCCTCCGTGAACTCAAGCTTCCTTTAGGCTGAATTAACGAGCGAGGGCACTCTTTCCCAAGCTTTATGTGCAGCAAATGTCCTTCAGGTGGTTGTCGCAGATAAGCCGGATGCGTGGTTTGCGGATGCCGAAAATGCCGCGACGCTGCAGAGACTTGTCCGTAAGGGGATGCTCACAGAGGATTTCGCTCTCCACGATGCTCTCCATCCTGTCTTTGATCGCCTTGTTCGCATTTTTCCCCTCCCAAAGGAAGAAGAGGATCAGCAAACAGAAATGTCCGGCTTCCACCAGTTCATACACAGATCTGTCGACGATGGATTGCAAAACGCAACGGCTCTACGTGGCACCCTCTTAATGTTGCGGTCCATCGTTCAGGTTACCCCTGAGAGGATCGAAGTTTTCAGTACATCGCTCATGAAACTCCTCGGTAAATTGACTAAGGAACACATTCAGGTACAAACTGCTACTCAAGGCTTCGAGAGCGGTGTGCGCCTCTTGACGTCAATGCTGGAAATCTCGCATATCTCGGTGTCGTACCTCGGAGAGCAAAGAAAGGTCCTGCTGGCCACACTTATCCAATTAATCGAGAAATCAAAGAGCCCATCCCTCTGCCGGTGTGTGCTTGACATTGCACGAGATTGGGCCTTACATCGCCAAGAATCCTATCCCACCATGAAGGAGAAGGCTAGCGTTTTGCAAAAAATGGCTACTTTCGAGACACGTGGAGAACCTCTGTTCAATGCTTATTTAGAACTCATTCTGGAAATATACACGGAGCCCTCCCTCCGTCGCAGTGACCTCACAACTAAACTCGAACAGTCATTCCTTCTGGGATGCAGAGCCCGCGAACCTCGCACGAGAGAGCGCTTCTTGTCCCTTTTAGACGGAAGCGTCCCACGAAGCTTGTTTGGTCGATTGTGTTATATTCTGGGTGTGCAGAGTTGGGAAGCCTTGGCTGATACAAACTGGATCCATGTTGCTATTCACCTCGTACTCAGCACTGTCGACGGTGACATGGCCCTAGGACCGAGGCAAACGTCGTCTGCGTCGAACGTCGCGCTTCAGCCCTTCTTGCCCCACCTTCGTGTTGCTGATCTTGTACAGCCAATTCAACGACTAGTTTTCCTTGACCCAAACGCGGCGCACGACACATGGTTGTCCCTGTTCCCGATCGCTTGGGCATCCCTTTCTCGGCGTGAACAGACAGATACTACTCAGCATACAATATCACTTCTCAGCAAAGACTATCACGTCCACCAGACGGAGCTGCGCCCTAATATCATCAACACCCTTCTCGCTGCGTCAAACCTGTGTTTCCCCACTATGGTGCTTCCTCCTCACCTGATCAAATACCTTGCCAAGACGTTCTGCGCTTGGCACGCGGGAGCCGAGATACTTCAGACTCTCAATAGTAATATCAAGCCCGATCAAGTTCTTCGTGACACAATGTTCGACGCGCTAGTGGAGCTATACGCGGAAATGGCCGAAGATGACCTTTTTTACGGATTATGGAGGAGACGTTGCCTGCATACAGAAACAAACGTCGGTCTAGCCTTCGAACAGAATGGTATGTGGGAGCATGCTTCCGTCATGTACGAGAATGCACAAGCAAAATCTCGCGCCGGTGCACTTGCATTCTCGGAACAAGAATATTGTCTGTGGGAGGATCACTGGATTCTCGCCGCGGAGAAGCTACAACAATGGGAGACGTTGTACGAGTTTGCCAGAAGCGAGGGAAATCAAGAACTGATGCTCGAGAGCGCCTGGCGAACGAAAAATTGGCCGGAGAACTGTGACACGCTAGAAGAACAGGTCAACTCCCTCCCAGAGGCCACAACCCCTCGACGACGTGTCTTCGAAGCATTTATCGCCCTTCTCAAGGTACCCTCTGCAGTAGAGAAGAATGTCGAGTTCACCAAGATCCTGGAGGATGCGATGCAGCTCACACTCAGGAAATGGGTGGCCCTTCCTGCTACCTTGTCCCCGGCCCACATTCCGCTGTTACAACATTTTCAACAATTCGTGGAGCTACAAGAGGCTGTGAAAATATTTGGTTCCCTGTCGACAACCAATAGTCAGAACTTGGAGAAGAAGTCCTCCGATCTGAAATTGGTGCTCCAAGCGTGGCGGGAAAGACTTCCGAACATTCATGACGATATCAGTATCTGGAGTGACCTCGTAGCCTGGAGACAAAACGTCTTTCATGCCATTAACAAGACATACATTCCCTTGATCGTTCCGAACACCACCAATGGCGGCGCTGCCGGAAACTCAAATACATACGGCTTCCGTGGCTACCATGAAACAGCCTGGATAATTAACCGCTTTGCCCATGTTGCTCGCAAGCACGATCTACTGGACGTCTGCTTCGCTCTTCTGAACAAGATTTATACACTTCCGAATATCGAGATATCGGAGGCTTTCCTCAAACTCCGCGAACAGGCCCGCTGTCACTACCAAAAGCCGAACGACCTCCAGGCTGGCTTAGAAGTCATCAACAACACGAACCTTATGTATTTTTCGACAGCCCAAAAGGCCGAGTTCTATACCTTAAAGGGGGTGTTCCACGCACGGTTCAACCGCAACGAGGAAGCAACCGCAGCATTTGGTCAAGCTGTTCAATTGGACATGAGCCAGGCCAGGTCCTGGGCCGAATGGGGAAAATACAATGACCGTATGTTCAAGGAAATGCCTATGGATATGTCCCACGCAGCGAATGCCGTTAGTTGCTACCTCCAAGCCATTGGTCTTTACAAGAGTGGAAAAAGCCGTCCTCTCCTCACCCGGGTCTTATGGTTGCTCAGTGTTGATGATGCCAATCTATCGATCTCCCGTGCTTTCGATACATACAAGGGTGAAGCCGCTTTCTGGTATTGGATCACATTAATCCCTCAGCTCTGCTTATCCCTGGGCTATCGTGAGTTCAAACAAGCCCGGTATATTCTCCTCAACTTGGCAAAGCTTTATCCCCAGGTCGGTAAACGTTGCGATATATGAAACAGGGATGACCTAAGAAGTTTCTAGGGCCTTTTCTTCCATCTTCGCACTACAAGGGAAGACCTAGTCTCCGCGAGGAGGCAGGCGCAGGCAGCCTCGCGAGTGCAAAGTGGAACGTCTTCAAATGAGCAAGATTCTGCTGGAAATCAGAACCCCACCAAGGTCGAACATGACCCTTCGTCGCGAACGGGAACCGATGCCCCTACATCATCTAACACCGATGGCTTGAAACCACCCGAGAACACCATCACGTTCCCTGGGCAACGGTCTTGGGAATATGTAGAAGAGGTCGTCAACATGCTGAAGACAGCGTTTCCTCTATTAATTCTCAGTATGGAAACGACGGTCGACCAAATCAGCCACCGCTTTAAAGCAACACAGGAGGAGGAGATTTATCGCCTTATTTGCATGCTTCTACAAGATGCAATGCAGGTAACGTCGATTGTACGAGCATTCGTCCTCAAAATTGAATAACATTCTCTTTGCAAGCACTATGCGCTTCGTGTCAACTCCATGGATGATGATGGTGCACTTCCCCAAGGGACCAACACAAATCTCCACCGTATGGTCACTAATCTATCTGGTCAGGCTCGAGTGGGTGAATCTTTCTCTCCGGAATGATACCAATTTATCGATAACTTTCTTCAGAAAGAATACGAGGAAGAATTTCTCAAGAGCAAATTTACGTTGTCCGAGTATATTCGTCGGCTCCAGCGCTGGCGTGATAGATATGAACGTAACTTGGATTCACGGCCACGGCTTCAACCACTAGACCTTCTCAGCCACTATCTCGCTGAATTCCAACACGGAAAGTTTGATGACATTGAAATCCCAGGGCAATACACCGAGGCGAGCTGTGTTCCTTGCTTCATGATTTCTATGATTAAGCCTCGTATAGGATAAGGACAGCAATCAAAATTTTGCTAAGATAGTCAAATTTGGTTCCAAATTTGAGAATTGCCGCTCTAATGGCTATTGCTGGAGACGTCTCACAGTTCATGGCTCTGACAACTCTGAAGTCTCTTTTTCTGTGCAACTTCCGTCTGGTCGGCACATTCGCAGAGAGGAGAGGGTGATGGCTTGCTTCCGCATGTTCAACGGGTCTGTTTCTACCTCTTCTCGTAATTGCCCTCTAACTGCGAATGCAGGGTGCTGAATCGTCATAAGGAGAGTCGGAAGCGCCACGTGAGCTTCCACATCCCCGCGTCGATATCTTGCAGCGCAAACCTCCGTCTACTGCAAAACGACTCGTCGTACATCTCTCTTGGCGACATCTTTGACAAGTTCTGTGAGGATTCTCGAATGGCCAGAGAAGATCCTATCCTTATTCCCGGGGAGAAAGTCAAGGAGACACTACGAAAATTCAGGGAGACGCATTTCCGCATGGTAAGTTGCTTCGCTTGTTTTTGTGTTGGCAGTTTCTGACGCAAAGATCAGCCAAATAAGATTGAGTACTTCTCTCTGAAAAAGGATATACTAGATGAAATTGTGGCACATATGGTACCCGAGACAATCCTTACCAACGTCCGTAATTACTGTGTTATCACACGGACAATATCTAACGTATGTGACAGTACATGACTCGAACGATGGACACACCGTCCGATCTCTGGCGAATGCGGAAACAATTTACTCTCCAACTTGCCGCGTCGTGTTTCATGACGCACGCATTTTTCCTCACCAGCAGGCTACCGAATAAATTCCACGTATCACGACGGACGGGGCTGATAGCCATGAGCGAACTGCTTCCCGGAATGGGTATCCCAGCTACTCTTCTCAGTTCCAATCAGCTCCCAGTCTTTGCCTCGCACGACGTGGTGCCGTTCCGGTTTACACCCAACTTGCAACACTTTGTTGGGGAGTGCTTTACTGAGGGCATTCTTGTAACGGCCATGATGGCGATGGGCCATGCTCTCTCAGAGCCACAGGTGGGGTCCATCGCGTAAGAGGTTCGTTCATACTCACATTCCTCTATTCCTGCCTGTAGAGCGACGTTGGGGATCAGTTATGTCTCTTTGCTCGAGATGAGATGATTACCTGGCTGCAAGCGCGAAACAGGATGTGGACCGTTGATCTACCTTTCCGTCAAAATGTGCAAGTGAACATCGAGACTATCATGAAAAGGATTGAAACAATGGGGTGCAAGATTGAGCATGATCAGGTCTGTAACAAAGCCACACACGCTTCGATGAGTCGCTTACTCTAGTTAAGGCCAAGAGCAACCCAAGTAACCCAGCTCCATCCCTACAGTCTGTGATGGGTACCACCATCAACCTCGTTGGCTGTGCTGCGGACCCCATAAACCTCATGAAAATGACAGAGATTTATTCTCCCTGGTTCTGATGCCGCTAGTTTTGTTCTTGTTTCTGTAGTCGACAAAGTTATGTAGCTGTCATTTTTGTCCAATTGTTCATGAATAAAGCACAGCTGTACAGCAGTACAACAAATAAGAATATGTGAATCAATTTGATACAACCGCTACCAACTCAGCTACGGTCAGTCATGTCAACGATGGCTACCTTTGATAATGCCCTCGGTCTGCCTGAAGGTGTTAATTTGTGCCTCGCTCTCCAGCATCATCTAATTTCCATAAGACCTCGCACAAGGGAATGAAAGGAAAAACACGCACCTCTTCAGCCATGTTAAATATGTCTGAGCCTGGTCTGTTATACATCAGAGAGTTTGCGAACATAAGATACACGTCTCTCTGAAATTCATCTGAGCTTGTGATCTGGCCCTCGCGAATACGCGCTTTAATTGTCTTAAGGTCCATTGGTCGTTTCACAATATCGTAGTAATCAGGTGCCTCAGATGTTTTGATAGGGTTGTGAAAGATGTTGCCATTACGGTGCTGAGAAATCTGCGAATGAACCATGGTAATGACCGTTTGGAATTTCTTGGACGTTTGCGAGTCGGCCGTGGGCGGGCGACCGCGTCGGCGCGTGGGACCTTTTCAAGCCATGAGGAACAGTAACAGGAAGTGTTAGACAGACGTACCTGGTTCGTCTTCGTCGACAGGTTGCGAGTCTTCACGAGTTTTTTTTCTGTCACGGGCTGAATCTGAGAATATACTTGCAGCCTCTGAGATCTTCCGCTTGTCTGAGAGGATACTCAGCATGGGGTACTGGCATAGTTTTCAAAGACTTACGATCACGACGCGACTGTTCTGCAACTGGAGATGCCACTTCATGGTCATTTTGTTGTTCCACTTCCATCTCATCGTCTTGCTCAACTTGGGTGTCCTCGGGCCGATTTTCGTCCAACTGAATCTCCTCCCTTACCTCCAACGTTCCGATTTCTTCTACGAGATGTGATTCAGCAGCGCTCAATGAGAGTGTACCAAACCTACCCTCGGGTTCCGTTTTTTGTCTGTCTGTCTGAAGTGTATTCGTAACTGAGGTAGTCGTGTCCCCCAAAGATAGAGGTGATCCCACGGCATGGATGGCGGGAGACTCAAACATATGGCGCATGGAGACATCATCTTTCTCGGCCATGTCTGATCTGCCTTCCGTAGATGTTTCGCCTTCCACTGGATCAGAGTTCGATACAGCGACACGCTCATCTGATTCAAGTTCAACCTCAGCTTCAGACTGTTCCACGATCTTAGAAAGCTCGACTCGTTGATCTTCATGTATTTCAGCTATCTCTGGAGGCTCTGCAATGCTTGGATGCTTGGGCTCCGCGGACACGGCGCCGTCAGAGCCTTCGAAAGGTTGGGATAGAGACGGGGCTTGTACAACCTCCGGGCGCTCGTGGGTGGGAGAGGGTTCGCGTTCGCTATCATCTTCTGCTGGGGTGATAATGTCGAGAGGATCCGGGGAATCGTGGAGCAGCTGTGGCGATCCAGGAACGTCGATGTGTTCATCTACATAGTCTGTGCCAACAGGACTTGGCACTGGGGATAGCTTTGGAGCAATAGACGGCTCGATGTCACCTTCATGAGTAGGTGGAGGGGTAGTATCGGGTGGAAGAAAGTCAGGAATAGCGAAATCTTCGTCCAATTGTCTTTGCACCATTTCCTCTTCCGGAAACGGCAAATCCGCCTAGAAATTTTCGTCAGGGTAAGGAGCGGTACTACAACATAGCAGACAAACAGCTACCTGTACCTGGGGGCTAGATGAGCTCGAGTCTGACACACCCGTAAGGTCTGACCCGGACACCTCGATCGCGCTGACCCCCTACGATTCGGACAGCTGAGCCTCCGCGTGGTTGAGCTAATAGAGAGGCATACCTCACTTTGCGGTGAAGGTGCCGGTCTGTCGAGGGTAGTTTCATCAACTACAAGGTCTTTCTTAAACTTTGCGTCCCATTTTCCTGCGCGGATGTCCTCTATTTCAGCAGCGACGGAACTAACGGCGTGACGGTAAGCAACAAAGCGGAATAGGGCCCCAGGATGAAAGCGAACTTGAACCGGGCCTCCTCGGCAAGAATAAGTTGCTTCAGTTCAAGTACTCTAGCCTGATACATCCGCTGGGCAAGCTTTAGGTTGTTCGAATGAGCTACAAAGGTATTAAGGAACATAGCAGATGACCCTCTCAGGTAAACACTTACCGTTCCGAGGTTGCTTTTCAGGTTCGGCGCTAGAGAAGGATTAGTTGAGATCGGGTTCGTATAGGCAGATGGGTGGTTCACCTGTCCAGTCCAACAATCCTCAGAAGGTCATGGTAGATGTTTTGGCAGGCCTGTATGGTGAATGTGGAGTTGAATAGCAGAATAGGACGGAGGGGGTACGAGATACCGAAGGAGAGAAGATCGCGTTGTCACGTTTAACCTGAAGGATGAGGGGATGCTGAGAAAGGATGCTTGAGACGCCTGACCAGGCATCTGAGCCGAGCTCGTATACGGCCTGGGCCAAGATGAGGCGTTCGAGGGTGTCAAGCGTTTCCACCTGGCTGGGAGCTGACACGGCGCCTTCGTCGACGGCGACGGCGGCAACAGACATACCCTCAATCCATTACGTCATTCACCTCTCCCAATCCTTCGGCAACTTCCGCGTAGTCGAGCCCGCAACTTCCCCACGCCAGCGCTCCAACTTAGGTTTCCTTTCCAACCACCATGTACCTCTCCGCTATCGCTTCCTTGCTACTTTTGCCGTATGCTGCGGGCGCAGGCGTGCACAAACTGAAGCTTAAGAAGCTCGATAATGGCCCCATTAATCCTTCCCTCGAGAGCTTGTATCTAGCAGAGAAGTACGGGGCTCATGCACCCACCCAGATGCCTCTGCTCGGCAGCGGTGGTCAGGGTCGTCGTCTTGGGTCGCCCTCCATCAGTGACGACCTTTACTGGACCCAGGAAGTCACCAATGGAGGACATAATGTCCCTCTTACAAGTACGCCGTCTTTCTCCTCTGCTCCAACCTCCAACTAATATATTTGCACCTGTTCAGACTACATGAATGCGCAGTATTATACTGAGATCTCTCTTGGAACTCCTCCCCAGAGTGTAAGTCCGATTCTTGTTAAAATAAAGAAGAGGTTTCAACACGTGTTGTTTGTTTAGTTCAAAGTCATCCTCGACACTGGGTAAGATCCTATCCTCGGTGTTCCCTGGCTTCACTCACCTTCGTCTTTAGCTCGAGCAATCTCTGGGTTCCGAGCGTCCAGTGTACCTCTATCGCGTGTTTCCTCCATACAAAGTTTGATTCGAAAGCTTCTTCGACTCACAAGAAGAACGGAACGTCCTTCGAAATTAAATACGGATCTGGTTCCATGGAGGGGTTTATCTCCCGCGACCATCTGAGGATCGGTGATTTGACCATTGAAAATCAGCTGTTTGCGGAGGCCGTGAAGGAACCTGGCCTTGCTTTTGCCTTCGGGAAGTGAGTCTGCTTTATAAAGTGATGTCATGCTGTTCGTGGATTCAGCTACGTTAGGTTCGATGGTATCCTCGGTCTCGCTTACGACACAATTTCCGTCAATCGTATCCCCCCACCTTTTTATGAAATGATCAACCAGAAACTTATCAAGGAGCCCGTCTTCGCGTTCCGTCTCGGTTCCTCTGAAGATGACGGTGGTGAAGCTATTTTCGGTGGTGTCGACTCAAGTGCATATACAGGTCACATTTCCTATGTCCCCGTTCGCCGCAAGGCCTACTGGGAGGTTGAACTTGAAAAGGTTGGATTCGGAGATGAGGAGCTAGAGCTTGAGGATACTGGCGCCGCTATTGACACCGGTTCGCCCCCTCCGATTTCGTCCTCACCTTGAATACGTTCTAATCCTTTAATTATAGGTACCTCACTCATCGTCCTCCCTGTTGACATCGCCGAGATGCTTAATGCCCAAATCGGTGCTAAGAAATCCTGGAATGGACAGTACATGGTTGACTGTAGCAAAGTTCCCGACTTGCCCGACCTTTCCTTCTATTTCAATGGTAAGGCGTACCCGCTGAAGGGTTCTGAATATGTGCTCGAGGTGCAAGGCACTTGCATTTCTTCTTTCACCCCGATGAACCTTCCTGGTGGTCTGTGGATTATTGGTATGTCATTATTGGATATGTGTAATGCCAACAATGATCAAATTGGATGATTACAGGGGATGTGTTCCTTCGCCGCTATTACACCGTTTATGATCTCGGACGTGATGCTGTCGGCTTTGCGGAATCTGTTTAAATTACTTTAGTATATGTGGAAATTATCTATATTGAAGTGGCTATCAATGCTGTTTTGCAATGACATGATAGAACTCCTGCTTCTTAAGTTAAGTGTGAGAGAAAATTTCAACTTTGCACTTTACAGTATGGTAAAATGTGAAAAAGTTTTAGTTGTAACACTACTTGATGGTATGCAAGCCATGATACAGTGGTTCTGAGTTGCATAAAATCTCTTTTCTATGGTATTATCTTAGTATAGTGTTGTTGTGGCTCTAGGCTGGTTTTGTAGTAGTGTTGCTGCAGCTACAAGCCTACAATTGATGTGTTCACAAAAAAAACAGCTATAGAAAATGCAATAAAATTCATAAAATTATGAAAATAATCATGTATATAGACCCCAATAGTGTGAACAAGTTCACTTAAGATGTCCTTTCAATCTGAGCAATAGTTGGCTCATAATTTGACAAAAAAGTGTCTGAACCAGTTGCCAAGCTGCAGCTCAGACACTTTTTTGTCAAATTATGAGCCAACTATTGCTCAGATTGAAAGGACATCTTAAGTGAACTTGTTCACACTATTGGGGTCTATATACATGATTATTTTCATAATTTTATGAATTTTATTGCATTTTCTATAGCTGTTTTTTTGTAAACACTGAATACATCAATTGTAGCTGCAGCAACACTATTTGTAGCCAGTTGAATTTTGAACAGTCAGATCAAAGAAGTCATCTAAAGTGACCTATCAGTTTGGAGATCTACTGTATCTACATAAATATGTTTGTGATTTTACATAATTTATTTCACAGGTCATCACAATTTTCTCAAAACAACCAGCTTGACTCTTGAGTCACAGCAACAACTAGAGAACAATTATTGTATAAATGTACAATAGTAGAGTATATACTCTTAAATATACTTATTATGCAAGTTATAAGAACTCTAAGCTAACAAAGACTCCTCAATCTCTCTGATTTCCATATCTTCTTCAGATTTATGAATATCTAAATGTTGCAGCCATATGGACATCTGTATAAAAGGCTGTAAGGTTTTCCAAATCTTTTCAACAGTTTTTAGCTCTGCAGTAGTAAATTGTACCATGGCTTGGCTAAGTTCTGCTTTGATAAGAAGGGTTGCATTTGCTTGGATATACCTTTGAATGTATTCTTGAATATAGGAAGCATATTCATCCAAAGTGTTAAGTACAATATGACTTTGCTGTTGTTGCTCCATTGAATTCAGAATGTGGTGAAGTTGGGCCATTTCTTCTTGCAGGACTTGCAACTGTGACTTTTTATGAATTAGGTCAGCTTCAATCTGCTATATCATCAGTTAAGATGAACAACAATTTGGCACAAAAACTATTACCTGTTGAATGACATTTTTTTCTTTTTGTTTAGAGATAGATTGATTCTTTTTGTCTCTTTTTATCTGATCACTTTGGAGCAATACTTCAGCAAGTCTTTCAGCTTGGATTTGAAATGTTTGGTTCCACAATTCTCCTTGTTTCTGAAGGGGGATAAAGGATGTTGAGACAAGATGATTGTAGCTCATGTCTAAGCTGTTGACAATGGTGGCCACAATAGGATCTATCTTGTCTTGTGTCTGATTATCCAAGGTGTTGTAGAACTGTTGGCTTTGACACTGCCAAATAGTTTCTGCCAGAGATTCTGACCTCCTTTTAAGCTGGTCTAACTTGCTGATAAATGTAGTGTCATTGGACCTACAATCACTATGAGCTTGTGTACATCTCCCTGAAGACAGACTCACCTCTCAATAGGTGAACAGGGTCTACTCTGGGGTTGATCCTGACTTAAATATGTCTCTGCTCTTGAAACCCAGTCTTTGAAAATTTCCAGTTGCTCGTTATCCTGGTCGAGAGTTGCCAAAGCGTTTTGGATATTTGAGCGGCATAAGAAACCGCGCTGCGCTAGCTTTCCTGAACAGAAGTCGTGTTCTGCTTTCGTTGTGACGCGTGTGTCGGTAAAACCATGAACTTTGCGCTGAAGGAGTTCCTTCGCTGCTCTTGTGGACACGACTTGGCGAGATTTACGCAACGCTAACAATTGCGAAAGCTCAGCATCGAGTTCCCGCATCTTCAAAGTCATTGCTATCGCGATTCTGAGGATGAGTTTCGGTAAGTAAGTCTTCTGGGCGTCATGTGAAAGCGCCACGAACCCCATATTGTCGGTGTCCGATAACGCGGAAATGAAATTATTGTCGTGGTCGCCATGCGGTGGTCGCATTTTGATCGATTGGCGGTCCGAAGACTGCGAAAACAGTGTATCAGAAGGTGATGTCCTACGTTCCTAGGAGAAAAGCTCAACTATGGTCGGCCCAAAAGCATTTTCACCGCGTTCTTCTTTACGCGTCGGGTCGCGTCGGCCCGAAGTAGGAATCGACGGTATGGCCGGAGACAACGGAATCGTCGTTGTCGCCCCATCCGGATTGTCATTGGCTCCAGTTTCCCTCATTAACGTGTCAGGGTCTGCCGGTTTCGTGACTGCTATTGCCGAAGATGCTTTGCCGCCATGACCTGACATCGAGGTTTCTCCCCCACTGGGTCCCGGATTGCTTCCAGCTGACCCCCATATATCGCCAGAGGTCCCCCACTCGCTGCCGGAGGATCCCCACGCATTGCCAGAAGATTTCAACGCATTTCCAGAGGATCCCCACCCATCACCAGGTGACCCCCGCCCATCGCCGGAGGACAGTATCCCATTGCCGGCGGACCCCCATTCAACTGCCTGGTGAGAAGAAGACGCCTGCTTGCCTGGAGCACCAGCCTCGTTCGACCATCCGTTTGATGGGCCTCCATGGTTATTGGCATTAGACCCCCAGCCAGGACCATCTGTTCCAGAACTACCCCACCCACTGGTCTCTGGTCTGGTCTGGTCACTCCGGCGTGATGGTGCTCCCCTGGCACCGGACGTCGCGCGAGGGTTGTGATCAAAACTAGTCATGTAGTCACCCCAAGCGCCAGAGCTAGAGGAGCTGCCCCATTCTTGGCCCAGAGCGGTTGCATTCGCGCCTGAAGCTGAAGGTCCGAATGAGGATTGGCCGCGGCCGCGGCCACCTTGAGGAGGCCCGCCTCTTCCACGGACAGGGGCGGACGGTGCGCGATCCCAATTCGGGTCGCTTGGGTGAATGAATTGACAGTTGGGACGACAAAGTATCTCGGTACCATTTGGCCGCATCTTACGAGAACCATTCTCGTCGAAGTTCTGTAATTTGCTTCAGTCAGCCCACAAGCGTAGCATGTTGGTTGGTGAGTTACCCGACACCGTCTTAATGGCATAAATAAATAGTCTCAGCTAAGGAAAATATTTTTGCGAGGAAGGGAAATGATGCGAGTGTGGAGGTACCGAACGCGCAGTTCGTAGTTCGCAGTCAGTAAAGACAGAAGCGGGAACTTGAAAACGACAATTCAACAAAGGAATCGCCGCTGCCTTACTCCGGACCGGGTATCCGCTTCAGTTGCATCTCCCAGTCCAAGTCCACCAGTGTTCTCACTCATTTTTCTTTCGCCAACATGTCATTTTGAAAAGTGTGTTCTTATTTTGAGTGGTAAGAGCCTTTTTTGGTTTGCGAAAAATAGACACCCAGAGGAACATTGATGTATTCTGGTCCTGGCCCTCTAAATAACCTAGCAAAGTTATATCTGTCATCTTTTGCTTACAGGCCATCTCTTCGTACTGTAAAAACGCTCTAAATCACCGGCGTTCCCGGACACGTACTTTATCGTACTCTGGATCGCCTGTCTGACTTGGCCTACTGTCTGTTCAGATTGACATGCTCGATAAGAACGGTTGTTGTATGCTGTCGGTGTGTGGCGTCGACGCCAACGGATGATTTTTGCTTCAAGTTAGTGGTGGCTAATCCAACATAGGTTTTTCCAAGAATCTGCGTACCCTCGTGCCTCTTGTGCCTATTAGTGCCTTCGACGTAAAAATATTACCCTATCCTCGAGATATCCACTAGCTCCGTTATCGTTCGGCCTGTTACACAGGCCGAACCGTCCGAGTCCTCTGAGACAGGTCAATCGCTTGCTGTCACTCCAACTACGTAAGGTACATGCTATGGCAGCGAAAGCCGGTACGGTGCAGTTCCTAAGACGAAGGCCGTTGACTTGTGTTAAGAGATCTGCAGGCTAACTATGACTGGATGCCACCTTATGGCCCATATTAGACACTGCACTTCAACTTGACTTTGAAAATTGTCGACCCTAAGTTTTCTCTGTGGGCTATTTTAACAAACGATTTAGATGACTGCGACTGGCTCGTATGGATGAAAATTCGTGAGACCTGCTCTACCGCCTTGATGAAGTAGTATTGTTAACGGTGTATTCAGTTCTTCATGTCAGCAGTTTCACCTGATATCTGGGTGCTACGCCAATGATGCCGGGCCGTGCACCCTGTCGCTAAACCACTTCACTAGCTTTAGTACAGTACTGGAAAGTTGCACTGTTACCCCGCCATAGGATGCGGAATGTATGCCGTCCGTCACAACGAGATATGCGCACCGTGGTCCGAGGATATGCTTACTTACAGTACATCGGAATTCTTGTGAATTTGAACATTACTATCTGGCTGCTTCAATTGCGTCGATAGGTCCCTCATCGCATTGGGAGTTCAATTGATTTACGACAGTCCTGTCAGAGTATGTTGACCATCCTCTCTGCGTCAGAGTCGCACGCGGTTTGTGGATTGAGTCACGGTTCCCGCGCGGGTGGAAAGTTTTCTAGCTCCAACACTACGAGCACGAGCGCTTGGCACCTACAACCTATCTGGGATTCTGCGTGGATGCACCCGCATCCCATACATTCAAGGCAATACGGTTTCCTGCTTTTCAGGTCCTCTCGAGTAAAGTAACTCGGTGATTTCAAGTTATGTAAGTCCATCGTTTCCCCTCACTGCTCTTACCAAGCCGGCTGTCTGAACGTGTCCTTGTTCATACCCATCCCTCTCACCATCTCTTCATTTTCAAAGCATTGTTGAGACATATTTCCTCGAACAACTCCGCTCTCGAACCGGCTTCCGGCTGGCACTGACGCTTCATCAGCCTTGTGCCTCACCAACACCTGTTCCTCCTTCTACTGACCCCTTACCGTCATCGTCATCTCACAACAGCCGCGCTCAAGCCATGAAGCCAGTTGACAATTCTGGCCCTCGCCGTGGGACTCCCAGTGGAGATGAGGATGAGTCGGCCATGCCTTTGTTAGTTTCGCGTGTGTCAGACCGGTTTGTCATGAACGAACAGTCTTCCAAGCACTATACGTGTCACTATTCTTACTATGATCACCGAGGAGGTTGGCGCTCTCCTAGCTCTAACTACGATCCGCGAGGAGAGTCGTCCTTGCAACATCGCCCTGTTAACGACAGCTGGCACCACCCCGAACCCCCGCATTCAGCTTACGACCTTCACCACATCCCCCCCGATGATCCATATCGCCGCAGCATACGAGATGACTACATCCGCGCTGAAGACTCCCGTATTAGTTGGCAGGAAGTTCATTCGCCGGAAGAATCACGGTATCCTCCGCCGGGTAGAGAGTGGGCTGAACGCTACCCCCCGTCTGCCCACTCTACAGTCAACTCTTGGCCCTCCCATAGCGAAAGGTCTCCTGTCCAGTTACAGCGTCAAGGAAGAACAGATTGGCAGCAGGAAGGAAAGAGCTGGCACAGGGACGACGGTCGCAGCGACGGTTGGCGAACGAACGACTCATGGGAGCCAAGACACACTGGTCACACTGGTCGCCAGCCTAATGATTGGAAGCGTAGGGATGTTCAAAATGACCGTTCTCAACGCAATACAGAAGACCGGTTATGGCAGCCTTCTGCGTCGTGGCAGTCACGAGGTGGAGGGGGCGGCCAAGGCCATCGCAATCAGAACAACAGACGGTACCAGAATCGGGACCGGGGCAGGGGCGGGAAAAAAGGTCGGTACAACTACCAACAAAGACGGGATTTCAGACCTGATGATAGTCATCTGAACAAGTAAGTGCTGCTCGGTGACATTCTTGTCTCAACTGACAGGGGAGCTAGTTGGACGAAACGTGAGGCCTCGGGAAGGCCGTTGAAAAAGGACCCAGGCAAGGAACGGCAGCAACGACCCTCACCTTCACCTTCACGTTCTCCAGTGGATTCCTATCGTTCTTACCTGTCCGATCGAAGCCGCTCTCCTTCGCAATCATTATCTCCTCAACGGCGGCAGAGAGATTCTAGCAGTACAAACGTCAGGGATCATACTCCTTCCCCTCGCAGGGATGATCGTCACAGACGACGATATTCTCCATCCCGTTCTCTTTCGCCAGAACAACCCTCGTCCCCTCTTCGACCGATGTCGCCAAATGGGTCACCCGTGCGGAAGGGAACGTCACCTTCACAGGCTGAATTCCCACGACATGGCCGTAGCCTCAAGCGAAACTACTCCCCAGCTTCTCGGTCAAGCTCCAGCAGAAGTAGAAGTCGTAGTCACAGCTTAAGCGTTAGTCCTCGCGAACGGCCACGGGCAGTCCATCGGCTTCCTATCACTACTTCGATTCAGGACATCAAAATGCCTACACCCTCTCGAGCGTCTCAACGCAATCTAAGTCAATCGAAGCTCCTTCCAAGAGATAACGGTTGGCCGAAACGAGAACGGGGTCGGCCCAATGGACATGGGCGAGGGCCAGCGCGTCAGGCCAAAGATTACGTTGTCGAGACAATGCCACCTCCTGCCCTCCCTCCCCAGGTCTCCTACCAGAATCACAACGACCTTACACACACTGCTGACTATCCACGTTCTGAAGAAGGACCTCCTATATCCCATCCCACCCGAGACGCACTCTTAGAATCGGCTGTTTATGCCTCTCGTCATGGGCACACTCCACCCTCGAGTCACCCCCTCACCGATGACATTCAAACCAATCGCCCCCTACATCAATCACCTGAATCTTTGCGTCCTCCGCCGCCAAATATGACATCCTTCAAAGTTGCGGGTTTCAAGCCCATTGGGCAAACTAGTTCAGCTGTTAGACAATTCTTCCCTGGTGACGACGATGACCGCGAAGATGCTGAGAAGCGTCATCCTTCTCCGCTGCTTATTCCCGGCCCACATTACCACCCGCCAGTTCCTGCTCCACTTATTCAGAACGGACAAGCACCCTTCAGCTCGGGTGAGGCCTTCCATCGATCTCACTATGATCCGGCACCTCGTTCTCCATACTCGACGTCAGGTCGGCCTCTAGGCAACAGCCCTGTTCCACCTGCCTCATACTCTGGACATGATGAAACGTTCCATGAAAGGCCCCCCATCCACGACTATGCTCACCATTATGGCCACGAACAGGGACGACATCATAGTCAGCACGAATCCACCTACTACCATGATGAGCGACATTTCCCGAGGCATAATGGACACGAATATCCGCCTCCCCATGACCCCGACGATGCAAGAGCACGCGATGGAGATTTCTCCCGTGCGCGTGAGCCAGAGATGACGAGACCGAATACACCTAGCAAGTCCTCCAATGAGTTGTATGCCATCGTCAGTCAGGTTGGCGAGGGTACCTTTGGCAAGGTTTACAAAGCCCGTAATACCGTCAGCGGATTATACGTCGCGCTCAAGCGTATCCGCATGGAATCGGAACGTGATGGATTCCCGGTGACTGCTATGCGGGAAATCAAGTTGTTACAGTCTTTACGTCACGTCAACATAGTGCGATTGTACGAGATGATGGTCTCTAACGGTACGTTCTGCGCGCCGTTTTTACATTCAAACTCATGGGCCAACTTCTCTCCTTAATGCAGGTTCCGTATACATGGTATTCGAGTACATGGATCACGATCTCACTGGGATTCTTTCCCAGAATCAGTTCACCTTTACTGATGCCCATTTAAAGTCTCTCTGTGAACAAATGCTCGCGGGGTTGGCATATCTCCACCACAAGGGCATCATACACCGGGACATAAAGGGTTCAAATATCTTGGTCAACAACCGGGGCGAGCTGAAACTTGGTGATTTCGGCCTCGCGCGATTCTATCACAAGCGTCGGCGAAGTGACTATACCAACCGTGTAATTACGTTGTGGTATCGGCCCCCAGAACTGCTTTTCGGCACAACCGTATATGGGCCAGAGGTCGACATGTGGAGCGCAGGGTATGTCGAGTTCATTTATTTCGCTAGGCATGAATGACTCACGCTTCCTTCTAGGTGTATAATGCTTGAGCTGTTTACGAAGAAACCGATATTCCAGGGTAACGACGAGATACATCAACTTGAATTTATCTTCAAGATCCTCGGCACTCCAACGCCAGAACGATGGCCTAGTGTGACTAACCTTCCTTGGTATGAACTTGTGCGGCCGAAGGAATTCATACCAAATCACTTCCGTGACATGTTTCGCAAGTAAGCCACTGGTTTTGATGACACATTATGATGCTCATAAACTTTGTAAGGTGGTTATCCCCGGCTGGCTTAGATCTAGCAGAGGAATTGTTGGCATTTGATCCCCTGCACCGAGTGACAGCTGTTCAAGCTCTTGAGGCCGCTTACTTCAAAATCGAAGAACCGCCACCGATGATGCCAACTGGGCTATCGTCGTTGGAAGGCGAGTGGCACGAGCTAGAAACGAAGCGCGAGCGTGCCAAGAAACGGAGAAAGATCGAAGGAGGCGCAGTGCAGTGAGGCTGTAGGGTTTCTTTTCATTCATGCATTGTATAGTATATACAAGCATCCTTATTTGCATTCTCTATCAAGTACACGCTGATTTACAGTCTGGGAAGAGGTTACACGTGAATGGCCGTCGTGCGTACAAGCCCATTCTCAGATAAGTGTTGTACAAGTGTTTCGACCTCGATTCGACGTCAGCAAATAAAAATAATGTTTGATACGGCACTACTCACATGTGCAGCCGTCATTCTGATTTGGTGGTCCCATCGTTTGGTGAATAATGAACCAGTGTCTTCCGTATCCTGGTTTACATCGCCTAGTCCACCGGCCTTGCCTTGCGCGTCGTCCTCTTCTCGCGCTGCTTCAAACCAGATTAGTTTGTCTACTTGGTCGATGTGTCCCTTGAGGCGACCTTGCTCAATCATCTTGCGCGCCATTGTTTCCGCGGCCCCAGGGGTGAGATCTAACAACGCACCAAGACCGCTAAAGGAGATGTTGTTATATATCCGCGAGCTCGCAAGAACATTGTGCTCCATTACTGCGCGGTCGAGGACGGTCGTGGGACCTGTACGCGTGCTGGCGCCTTCTACAAGGTCGCCATCTTCGAGCGTCGAAGACAGCCTGTCGTTCGTGGATAACGCAATCTGGGCCAGTTGATGGGGCTTGAGCGTTTTTTCGAACTCTTTGATTTCGATGGGGCGTAATATGTGGTCGAGGAACATTTTCGTAAGAACGCTATGGGTGGGGAGCTCGGCTGTACGCTCATCGCGACAGAGGGAGGATAAGATCCTGGAGCGGTTTGGGCCGGCTGGTGCGAGTACAGCGCAGGTGACCGCCGCAGACCTGCGGCACTCGATTTCGATAATGCACGGCACGAAATAGGTTGTGTACACGTACAGCATGTATGTCCTTTCATTCTCGTCAATCTCGCCGACAACACTTAATTCGTGATATCGACTCGCAGCCTCCAGAAACTTTCTCGCATAGTCACTGATGCGGGCTTGACAGAGCTTATAGGCCAGAAGGGTTTTACGGTCGCTTGTGGAATGAATGAGGGAGGTAGCACGATTATGATAGGTTTCTGCCTGCACGGAATCCTCCTCCTCAAGGAGTAGGCGGACGATGCGAATATAAACGTTCAGTTTCTCTTCGTCTGAACTAGTAGTAGATCAACAAAGTGGCTCGCGTGATTGAGACAAATTAGTGCACCGTTGACTGGCTTCGAGGTTGATACCCCTGAGAACACGGGCTGCGCCAGAGCAATCCTCGTCATGCTCTAAGATATCGGCGAGTTCGAACTTGAGGAGGTTTACCTGTATAGGGGTTAATATCAGGATCAGCTTTGGTCTATGCGGAACGCACTTGTTCTTCATAGCTGGTGGCACGCAATTGCACTACAGAGAGTACATCTTCCACAATCGCCTTGCGTAGTTCCGTGTTCGGGATGTTCGTTGAGGTGAGACCTTTGATAAGGTCGGTTAAAACCTGTCTGCCAGCAATAATCCCGGCATCCTGATTTATGAGATGGTCGACGAGAGCATGGATGTCATGTGCGATATTTGGATCTCCCTGTGGTGCAAAGATACTTGACAGTAACGACAAATACGCTGCACCCTTATCTTTCTGATTGAGAACCGAGAGTTGGGCAAGTTTTCGGTCCATCGTTGCGAATGATCGTTGCGATTGGTTAAGCGCTGGTCGGCACTCGCTATAACCGTGGGGCAGTGCAATTAATACTGAATTCGTTACCTCGCAACAATGCTCATCAATCATCTCACCTCGTCTTTGCCCTCTATAAGCATTTGCCCCCTTTTTTCAACCACCTTTAGTGCCGGACACTAATAGATAATTTATCTCTTTTATGTCTGTATCCCTTTCCCTCTCCGTCCTACGCTCGTCTCCATGAATTTTAGTCACCCCAGCCAACTGCCGACTCCTCCCGATACTGACGCCGACATCCTAGTCGGTGCTCACCACCCCATCGATCTTATGAATCCGTCCGGTCTACATATCGTGGATCAAGATACGAACCCTCCCGTGTCTGTCGGCGCGCCCGCTCGGCGCGTATCGACACTTGCCTACCACAGCTCGCCTCTCCGTGACCCACGCGAGAGGCCCAATGGACGACAATCTCGTTGGCTTATTGTCATCATACCTCCCGCATCGCTCGTTGAAGACCACGGGCCACTTGGCCACACGTTAGCTTCAGGCCCGACGCAACGCCTCTCCCAGGGCATTTTGATGCCCCTCCAACCAACTGTAAGGGAACACGTGTCCTTTACTAGTGTTCGCTTAATGGCATCCATTATAGATGTATGGCCAACTCACCGCCATTGCCCGTGAATTCAATTTCCCCAGCCCCGTCGGCCTCTGTCTCTACTTGCGTGTCACCGAACAGGGTATCTCTATGGCACCTCGCATTTCGGATGATATTTGGCCAGCACTTTGGGGTCACTTGTTTGAGTCGCGATCTCCGGTACCTACCTTTCAGATGCCGATCTGCGGACGTGTCGAGTTCGACATCGACAGGCGTAAGGCGCTCTGGCTCAATTCGTGGTTGGCCTCTGACCGTAGACACGCTGTGGATGTGCCTGTATCAGTGCCACCATCTCTGTCCCACCATCGCGGAGATAGCAAAAATTCTTTCTTTGACGAGCGCGGTGATGAACACGCGGAAGACCTATCGACACTGCACGCTAACTCACGGAGTCGCCACATCCCTAAGAAACTTTCGCTGGTTGACAGACTCGAGGCACTCTCCCTCACATCGAGCATGGCGAATGCGGTCACAGGAAGTGGCACCGCTCATCCCCAGTCGAACTCCTTGGCTTTAGTCCTAGGTGATGAACCAAAACCCGCTAAAATCGCCCTTGAGAAGCGTGTTGAGTCTTGGAGGGCGAGCTCTTCTGTTGCTCCCACCCCAATGGCGACAACAACTCAGATCCCCCCCGACCCCGAAAACATCCCGAACAATCTTCAGCTTACGGACTTTGATATTCTGGCTGACACCGAGGATGAAATCAACCTTAACGATTTCGCGTGGTCTGCATCTTCCCTGGGTCCTCCTGACTACGACTCACTCCAGTCGGCCGTTTCAGAGTCCCACGTCCTATCTGTACATCTCGACCGCCGCCTGGAAGGTTCTGTCCTCCTTACCCCGTCGACAGCAACCTCCTGGGGTCCAGAGACTCTCGACAGCCCTCCAACGTCAATATTATTTCGCCTTCCGTCACCTGACATCGCCCAACGCGTAATCGAGGATTGCCCACCTACACCCCCTTCAGCTACATCATGGGGACCGGAAGAGCTATTGTACTCCCCCGTGTCGGTGAAATTCCGCCTTCCCTCGCCGGACCTTGGCCAGCGTATGTTAGAAGATTGCCCTCCGACGCCAGTCACAGGTACATCGTGGAGATACCCTCGCTCTGCCATATCCGCGATATCGCGCTTTCCCTCACTTAACCTTGACATGAATATGCTGAGTATCTGGCCGTATACACCATCAAATACAATATCTTGTTTACCCGGTATGAGTGGGACATCAGGTACTGTTGAACCTGATTCGAGCAGTCTCATCTACCCATATCTCTCGGATCCAAGTCGCCCGACATGGACATTTGTTTGGCCACTGTATCAAGTGGAAAATGCATCCAACTCACTTCCTTTACAATTCCCCGATCGTCGCCCGACGTGGACGTTTGTTTGGCCATTATATGAGGCGGAAAATGTATCCAACTCGCTGCCATCACAATTCCCCGATCAGAACCTTGTGGACAGGGCATGTAAGTGAACCCCTTGATGTATGTACTGGTGATTATTTATGAGGCATGTTATAGATGATGCCGCACGTCTTCATTTCCTTATTTTCCCAGCACGATCCTCCGCAACAGAAGAATCTGTTGCACCTATTTGGTTTGGCCCATTTGCTTCGCGTACATTTATCTCTCCGAGTTAGGATTCTTTTCTTGTTTTCTGGGGCTTTTTTCTGAGTATTTTTAGACATATCCGTTTACCCGTCGCTTGATGAACATGGTGGTAAAATTTGCGGCACTTGTACCGACCTCGGAGCCATTTCTGCTCTTTTTGAAAGCAGCTATCCAACCTTGGTAACCTGTAAGTTCCTTACATCTGTCTCTCTATTTGCCTCTAAGCTAGTTGCAGATCTTCTGGTATTTCCTTACTTTCATCTCCCGCCCCTCGCAGACATGGGCATAAAACAAGAGGTCGGGCCTTCTAATATGCACGAATCAAATAGCCATCTAGAGCTGGGCATTCAATACCCTTTTTTGGGTCTGTAACTTTCGTTATGCAGTGCCGCGGCGCGGCTCCTGACACAGGCAACTCTGCAGACACCACGGAGTATCCCACTCAGCTCATGTATATTTATCCGCCTGCTGTGCAGTCAAGATCAGATGCTCTGCTATCAGCCTACCTACCGCCTGTATATCCTTCTATAGAACTATGTGCGTCCTTATGGTTTTGAGATGCCAATAACTGATTCTCGCACATAGATCCACCCCAATATCCCTTTATTACTCCTTACAGAGCAATCCCTTCTTTCAGTGAGATACATCGAATTCCAGGTAGTGGTGAGTTGGCACGTGGGTATTTGTCGACTCTGAACCAACTGGCCTGGTGATTCCAACAGCCGAGGCTTCCACCAGTCGCCAAGTTCAATTAGATGGTTTGACTGGGTGTAAGTGCATCTCTTATACCCCAACCCGTGTTTTACCTGATTGTTAGCCTCAGACACCCCTTTGTATCCCGCATTCGACATTTACCCTGTGCTTGCGGGGCCGGAAGCGGGCATTAGCCTCCACCTTCCTCAAGTTTACCCGAGAGATACACTCTGTAAGAACCTAACCTCAACTAATTCAAGTGGACGGACCGACCCAAGTTTACTGATAGATCCCGCGGTCTATCCTGAATTAAACCTCTACCCTCCTGTCTCCGCGGAAGGGGTACGTGGCATCCCAAAGACGGAGCTCATTTCCCAAGGTCCGCGCATACGTACATGTGTATCACTGAGGCTTTGGAGAGGTTACTGATCTGCACTGGCACAGGTCCCTCCGTTTATCCACGGCTACAAGTTTATCTGGGCCGTGTCTCCGCCGGACAGAATGACGTTGCGACGTTACAACCACAGTTCGACATATGTAGGCTCTACTTATTTTTTTGGTTATCCTCTTTCTCTCATCTTTCAAAGATCCCGTAGTATATCCACGCTTTGACATATACCGCACGGGTTCTCCCAAGGTGGGAGGTCAACGGGTCTCTCCTCTGTCGGTCATGTTGCCCACACAATACCCTGCGCTCAACCTCTGTGAGTCTTGACACGATTTCTTCTAATAATGCAATATAATGATCAATCCCTTGTAGATCCCCCGACATATCCTCATTTTGAAATCTACCCTCCCGTGATGCAAGCGCAAAGCATTTCAGCATCAAAACAGCCAACGCTTGTCAACGCGCGCATACCCAGTCAGAAGCATAGGTCTGTCGGCGAAGCAGGTGTCTTAAGTCCCATTCCCAATTTTAGGAGGGTAAGGAGAGCCCATAAGGCGCTGCATGAGGAAGTTTTTGCTCCGGTGAAAGCATCTGACGAACAGACTTTGAGCAAACCGCCTGTAGAAAATCAAGCGCGATATCCAACCAGCTCAAGAATACCTAACGCACACCTTGCCATACCACAAGCTGCTTCATCAGTACCCCCGGTTCCGCCGCTCCCTGTGTCGATGAGATCGTCTCTTCGTATGCCTTCCCACAATACGGAGGCGCGACACGGTGGCTCGTCCACGCCACCTTCCGAACCTAGTGAACCAACAGATCACCCAACTACAAAAAATACACAATCGCTTTCTAACCGTTCTGAAGAGTCGATAGCCCCCTCGAATTCTCTTACGTCCCACAATTCTAGCTCACGCAGGGATCACGGTCATTCCAAACAAGGCCTTCGTCCACGAGACAGTTTGGTATTGGAGAAGGCACGACATTTTGACCACCCCCATACGCTGCGTAAGGTTGTTACCTTGTGGTAATACTGTACATCTGATATTTCATACCCAGCACACAACGGTCGTCCGTCATCTGTCGTTGATGCCACCCACTTTTCGGTACCCCCAGTACCGCAACTAATTAATATTCCTCATCTACAGAAACTGGAACATACAAGATATCCCTCCGCATGATCCCTGTTCAGCGTTACTTTGATGACAGTGTGCTTTGTTACCTAAAGTGTATTGCACATTAAAACCGTACCCACCACTCCATGTATCGCGCTTTACCATAAAGTATATTTGACAGTATAGAGTATATATTGTAAATCATATAGGTGGGATGCAGTAATGGATAGAGGCGACATTTCGAATCTCAACACGTGCTACTCAACGTTTCATTATCCCGAATAAGCCGAGTGCTCAGCTTTTTCTCCCTCGTTGACATCGTTGTGAATACTCATGATCACTGACTTATTACAAGGAGGTCACATAGGCAGCAGGGATGACGAGTTCAGATAGGCCCTGTGCCGAACCCGCTCCAATTGCGACTGCTGAAACTTATAGGCAAAAGTTTCAGCAAAAACAGTGCAATCACTATGCCGGAAAATAAGGTCAAGAGTTATGAAGGATTTCACAACTGAGTTAGATGTCTAGACAACACGTGGCACCGAAGCACGCGAAGAAAGACATTATAGAGGATTTTGACGTAGGGCCTCGTCAGCGTCATCCCACAAGTCCCGCTGTCCCCAAATGCTTGTCACGGCACAGAATACAACCCATATAGAGCATTCGCTCAAGGTTTTGCGGTCTCCACTAGAGTCCAGGGGAGTCGTATATGTTTCTGCCCCACTGGTATCCATATCTGTAGTTCTATCCGTTTGCTCGTCGTCAGCGGAGGGCTGTGAACTCCCCACTTTTCGGCGGCGAACGACAGAGATTAGCGCAAGGCAAGCTCTTGCAAGATTGCGCAGACAGCTCATCTCATCCGCAGAGCAGAATAGGTCAATGCGGGTGAGGAGCGCGAAGATCCATCGCATGTGGATATCCGTCGGGGCGTAGGCCCTAGTAGTTTTATCGTCGTTGTTGCTGTTGGCATCTAGGGATCCAAGATACAGGTTGAACCAATGCGTAAAGTACATGACAAGCTGGAGAGAGAAGCGCTAGATAAGACCGTACTCGTGAGTTACAGTTAGGTCTGAAAGAAGAGGGGAGACATACGTGGTCTAGCTGAAACAATTGCGTGGGTGAGAGCTCTCTTGGCTTCTGTGTGGCATCACCATTGAGTGCCGTGGCATACGGAGGCTGGCGGGTAGCTGATAGGACATTAGGAGGATGGATTAGTCCTGAGTACAGTGTAAACGGACCTCCATGCTTCATTGGTTGTGGGAGATTCCAGACAGATTCTGGGGCGCCTTCGAGGAAGGCCCACCAAGCATCCCTGTTTTTCTTATCCGGCACCATCTTCTGGGATGGGCCTGCTTGCTGAGTGTGGGTGGTGGGCTGAGATATATTCTATAAAGGATGAGCACGCACACAAGATCGAAAGAGGCTTCGCAAACTCACACCACGGAAGTTACGAAAGCGATACTCGAATTTGCTGCGCCATTCTTCGCTTGGGAGTGGCGAGGGTGCCTCTACACTTCTGGTGGGTTCGGACGAAGGTTGGACGGCGTACTGAGTAGACCGTGGAGGACAGAATGTGTAGGGATTATCGACGTGCTTAATGTCGGGTATTCTCCGCGCATCTCGCCTGTGGATGTCATCGATCCTCGAACATCTCGATAAAGTGATAGATAGAACATACCTTACGGTGAACAGGTATTGCATACCATCCGTAGGTTCACCGTCGAAGTCAATGGGAAGATTTGCAACAGGAAGTATCTGGCGCAGGCCATATGTCGCCTCATCGTCATCGCCGCCTCCAACATGTTTGCGCTTTCGTTTCCGGGAAGCCACCATTTACTTTGGACTCGAGGTGAGGTGGTGAGTAACTTGGAGAGCGTGACTCAGGGCGGCCCGGATGTAGAGAAGACAGCGCATATATAAATATACTAGTACATCAAAACAAAAAATCCCGAAAACCCAGCACTACCTCACTGCAACCAGGTGAAAGGTATGATCCAACTCTATCGCAGTTCGGACACCCCATGGAACGAAAGAGGGCTATCTTAACGTAATGTCAACGCTCTCATTCCGTATACATAAAGCACTATGCCGACACAATACGCAAATACAATTTCTGAATCGCACGTAGATTAGCCCAGTTTATGAAAGTAAATCGGAGATTTGGCGTACGTTTTCGGCGATAGGGATACCAGCGCAACTCGGCCTGAAGCTGCGGAAATCCCATAGTGTTACAAAATATGTGAGCAGATATCGAGGACAGCATTGACTCTGTACACAGGTATAGAAAGGCGGTGTGGAACCCGAAGAGCGTGGTATAAGTGAATTGAAAGACTGTCCAACTAATTTAGACCGGACACATCAATGATTAGGGACTCATTTACGTATCAAAACAATTGCACGCCGCAGTGCTTGCCAGCTGCGGCCATGCATGTTATAAATTTCCCAAACGTGGTGTAAGTGAGCTAATATATGATTGAGTTTGTACCACAGCTCTTGTATAAGAGGGGGCGCACCGGAACCAAATGATAATGGTGTGAAGAATATTAGGAAAGCATTCGAGGCACCAGCAAGGCGGTAAGCACTGATTATACATGAACGCCAAACCAGTTCCTCAGATATGGGTCCCTGAATAAGTATACACACAAGTGTGAGATTCGTAGGGGTCCGTATGACTGGCACTTACAACGATATAGTTCCGGATTCCGACCCAGTCGAGGGTGTTCTTCCGTTGGTTGAACGACTCACGTGCCATGAAAGGCAGATCACGACTCAAGTACCGACCATACAGGGGACCGAGGAACAAAGCTGGCGTCACGAAGTAGGCGAGGAGATCGAACTTGCCCAAAGAAAACCCAAGATGGAGAGCGGCTCTATCCCACCGACTCTGGATGGTCTTGAGTAACATGTGCCCCAACTCAAAAAGACGCTTGCTTACTTCAAGTGGTTTGCTTGGACCCGTGGCTATGATATAGCCCATCAAGCACAACGAAGCCATCGTGCTGAGGGAGACCGACAACAGTCGGGCTTTGATGACTGCGGGGTCATCTCGCCAGCGTTCAGATGCACCCTTCGAACGGGTCCTGTTGTTTTCTGGGGTCTTGGAAAAAGAGAGACGCGTAAACTTTGTGAAGTAAAGTGGAAGAACATATCCTAAAGTTAGTATTGCATTAATCAAGTGAGCATCCCGCAGGAATAATGGCGCTGCGGCGGTCTCAGAACTAGCGGGCATGTGAGCAACGGCCGCAGGGGTAAACCTGTGGCCGGCCCGCATTTTGACCCCGCACGTGCCAGTGAATCACGTGAGGTGAGCTTTTCTCTACGATCCTTCTAACTTCCAGAATATTTTAAAGGTCAATATTAATTCGGTTGTACAACTGGACCATAATAGATTGCACAGTACGCGAACAGGTATCAGTGAATTTGTTAGTGAATCAACGTTTGCGAAGTCAAAAGTATGCAAGCAAATGCCCCAACGGCACCTACGACTGCCCACTGTGTAAAATCTTCAAAATGACGCCCACTCGCTGTCGTTGTCAACCCGCGAAAGGCATACAGTGTGATGCCTGTAATAAATGCTGCAATCGCGTAGAGCAAGAAGACCAAGGGAAGAGAGAGGAGGACGCTTCGTCGCTTCAGGTTCGAATCCATATTAGCCATATTAGCTAAGAGAGGGAGCATTTACAGATGACACATACCGAAAGTAGGACTAGTCCCTCTCCGCGAGGATACGCAATCGGATTCTCTATATCCGACTTGTATCGAAATAATGCGATGACAGCAGAAACAAGACTTGATGCGGAGAGAAGGATGGCAAGAAAACCGGCAACGCGTGAAATGTCATCGATACCGGGTAGTGTGATGAATGTCACCGAGGCACTCAAAACAATAGCCGCCTGGGAGGCGAAGCGAAATTAATATATGACTTGTTAGGTGACCTCAACTCACGATCAGGCAAGCAAGCGCGCCGACGACAAGCATAGGGCCAGCATTACTACGTACGCCACCTTCAGTGTCGAATCTTTGATGATGTGATCGTTCCAGGAAAAGATAAGGGAGACCAAGACAGACAAAGGAGATAACGAAATCCCCCGCAGTACGAAGAAACGGAACACGAGCTGGAGGGATGTCGAACCTCCCCCGCAAATCTTGATTCCAGAGACGACCTTGTCTCCATGCAGCTAAATAGACCTGGTAAGACCAGGTAATGTGTAGGCGAGCTCAAACTTACCGACGCGAACGAGTACTTTGGATACGACACGTGTGCGAACAATTGACACGGCCTGCGCAGGCAAGTCTAGGAGTGGGATGTATGTCAAAGAGTCGGGAATCATTGCGTGAGAAGGCTCACGGTCAAAAGAATGAAGCATCTTTAGAAGTTCCTGACATTCTTCTTGGCTAAATGGGGGTAGGGATGAGTGGGGCGACGGTAGCAGTCGGTCTGATGCAAGGAAAATGAGAGGCAACATAAGATGAGGAAAAGTAAACGGACCAGTGTATGACCATGTGAGGACGTCAATGGCTTTGGAGATGGATTCTGGTGGGAGCGGCGCATGAGCGGGATGGGATACCATGAATGACCAGTACTGGTATTCCATGTCTGACTCTGTCGAGTCATCAACACAAGCATCGGCAAATGACTCTGAGCAACGTACTATCAACGCCTTTGTTTATAATTTCACCCGGATCTGATGAAGGGCGTTCGAACAGCACCATCCGCGCCTTGTGATGTACCCAGGCTTTGATCAGGGAAGAGGCCGTAGTTGATTCACTCGCGTCACGGAGCCACAATTCCCACTCTGGCGGAGGTAGGGTCTCCGGGTCGCGTTCATCAAGGAATGTCGTGATTACATCTACCCTTTCGGCGTTGCGTAAATCGACATCTGTGACGACTTGAAGGTTTGGGTTCGAAAAGTAACGAGCGCCATCCGGGAGCAAAATTTCTTGCCACCCAAGGCTTGCAAATCTGCGCATTGGCACTTGCCACAACGAACTGTCATTTTGCGAGGCAGGGACCAAGACAGATCGTAAAGGCCCCGTCTGTCCGTAATTAGGGAGATCCTTGAGGGACGTTGTAGACGGCTGGAGGAGTGGACGAGTCTCACTAACAATAATGAGGAAAGTACCATTTGCAAAAAATGAGTAACATACTCGGTGTCATATTCGATTTCTCTGGGCGAGAATATGCTACCTTTATCCGCAGCACTGAGATTTGATGGCCCTGTCTGAATGGGCCTTCAAGTGTACAAATGAGCAGGGTTTCACCGGCAGAGGGTTGGCTTACATTGCGTATACAACCTCACTAGAGGGTGGAAGGGGAACATCAACTGGCGCTGCAGCCCATACATTCCTGGAACTAGTAACCGTCATGTTGGGAGTCATAGTATAAGAAAACGTTTCTTACTCAG
The DNA here is from genome assembly GCA_003316425.1 of Russula lepida. Taxonomy (NCBI): domain Eukaryota; kingdom Fungi; phylum Basidiomycota; class Agaricomycetes; order Russulales; family Russulaceae; genus Russula; species Russula lepida. The sequence goes on from QFEZ01000104.1 coordinate 582,916, forward strand.
ACATTGACATAGCAGGTTGCTCTGTCGGGCGAGGTGCCGAGGGAGGTCGCACGGCCTCGAATGGATTCGCATATGGATCTTCAACGGTCCTTATAAGATGGTGTCATCTCTGAGAATCGCCTTTACAAAGTAAAGAACGCACTGGGTACTGGGAGGAACCCTGGCACCTTCCTGACGAGGTTCTGTAGAGGCAGCATGGACCGGTTGACTAGACAACGCCGCAGCCGACGATGCCAAGGAGGATGCGCTTGGCCTCCTGGAAACTCGACCGTTGAAGATAGACGGCGTGCGAGGGCGGACCTGAGAAGAAACGGTGGAACCCCGCGTCCTGCTCCTCAACATAAGACTGGCCACCTCTGCAGATGCCTGGTCGAAGGTGGGTGGGTTGTTCTGTCAGGGGGTTATCATACCAGCATAACTCACATTGACAGGCTGAGCCTCCGTTGCCAAAGGGGGGGTTGAAACTCGGTCGATGACCTGTCCATGCGATCGGGTGCTGCCAGAATCTTCAGACTGCCGAACTGGTAGAGCTTCGTCTGGGCGCGCTGATTCAGCACGACCAATAGATTCTGGAGATTGTGAGAGATAGGGTGCGGTGTCGGCCGACTTGGTTGGAATTGGTTCAGGGGATGAATTTCTTGGAAGAGGCGGAACCGACACGGGGACAGCAGGTTCGGGAGTGGATGAAACAGTAGGTTCAGACGTAGGATCCGGAGCAGCAATAGGAGGACCCGATAATCTCGACGGTCCGGTTGGCTCTGGCATAGATTCGGCAGCTTCGCGGGCAGGGGATTCTGCAACAGGACTTGGCATAACATGCTCTAGACTAGCGGCATTTGCTTCCAGTCTGAGAGACTCGGTCGACGACCTGGATGGCGTTCCTGGCCTCGCGAGACCGCCGAGAGCGGTCGATGATCGCCTCATTATGGTACCCATGCGGGATTTTAGAGATTTCGAAGAGGGCGACCCTTGAAGTTGCTTAGACATGATAAATAGTTAGGCGTTGTTACTGCTGGTGGTGTTACGGGAGGATGGAAAGCGAGCGTGCGTCAATTAGCAGGGACGGGTTTTTATCATCGCTTGCAAACCCTCGAATGTTGCACGCGAGGCTGCCTGGCGGCATCATTGATCGAGGCCAGCACTGCGATGCGTGTCTTCAGTCGCAAGGCGGCCGACGTGACGGCCACTGAATATTGGCAGATACACGCTATTGGACGCGGCATCCATCATTCCCGCTGCGGGAGGGGGATATGAGTAACTCACGAGGCATACACGTGTTGAAAGACGTGCTTTAGTACAGCCTGTATAGGTGAAGATGTGACAGTGCACCGTCCTGAATTGCACCTCATCATCGGGCCACATTATTCGTATAACACCCATGCAGCAATGGTAGTGTAGACTTGGACGCGCTTTGCAGCCCATTGCCATTACAGAGTTGCAGTATTATACAATGAGACATTTCGAGTTTTGCATGGTTAGCGACACGCGTGATTGGCATGGCGTGAACGTGAAAGCCACGTGGCCGTTAGAGGCCTCGATCATGATATGAACGGCGTGCTGGCGTAGTGTAACTAGTGTGGCGGCCTAGAGAATTGAGAACGTGAATTTGTTGCAGGAGCCGGGACTGCTGGGAGTGCTGCTGGACACCTGTCATCCAAGGAAATGGCCGCCTGGCTGATGATCGGAGAACACGTTACGCTAACTCTCTTTGTTTCATCCATCAAACCCTGGTTGCTTGCCACGTAGAACACAGGTCATTTGTTCATAATCAAAAAAGTTCCATGACGCAATGCTCTTAGACGTTAACGTACGCATATCTTTGTCTTCTCGACATTTTTTCTAAACGCCATTGCGTCAGCGAAAAGTATTCAACAGGTCCGACCGTGTCAAAGCAGTCGATTTCCATCCCACAGAACCATGGCTTCTAGCTGGTCTCTATAACGGCTCTGTTAACATATACAACCACGAGACGGGTGCACTGGTGAAAACGTTCGAAGTCGCAGAGGTCCCAGTGCGGTGCTGCCGATTCATCGCTCGAAAGAGTTGGTTCGTCGCTGGTTCCGACGACTTTCAGCTACGCGTCTTCAATTACAATACACATGAGAAGGTCATAGTATTTGAAGCGCATCCTGACTACATACGGTGTCTCACCGTGCATCCTACCGCAAACATCGTCCTGACTGGGAGTGATGATATGACAATCAAAGCTTGGGACTGGGAAAAGCAATGGAAGTGCATCCAGGTGAACCGCCTCTTTTGGGTCGAGATTTGGGGCCAGAGATTTGACCTATCCATAGACGTACGAAGGTCACACGCACTATATTATGAACATCGCGGTCAATCCCAAGGACCCAAATACCTTTGCGTCGTCATGCCTTGATCGTACGGTAAAAATTTGGGCCATGGGTTCTCCCGTCCCAAATTTTTCGATGGAGGCGCATGAAAAAGGCGTCAACTACGTCGAATTCTACCCAGGCGCCGATAAGCCCTACCTTGTGACGACGGGTGACGACAAGACGGTCAAAGTATGGGACTATCTCAGCAAAAGCTGCGTGCAAACAATGGAGAGTCACACCAACAACGTCTCATTTGCCCTATTTCATCCCAATCTTCCTATTATCATCAGTGGCAGCGAGGATGGTACAGTCAAGATCTGGAATAGCGGGACGTACCGCCTTGAAAACACCCTGAACTATGGCCTGGAGCGTGTTTGGTGTGTTGCTATCCGCAGGGAAGGAAACGAAGTTGCAGTAGGCTTCGACGAAGGTTCTGTTATCCTGAAGGTGCGTTCTGCTGGTCGTTTACATTTATACACATACCGAATACCTTTTAGCTAGGTCGCGATGAACCCACATTCTCGATGGATCCTTCGGGAAAGCTCATCTATACCCGCAATAATGAGGTTTTATCCACAAACCTTCAGACCGTCTCCGATGATACCTTTATTGAAGGCTCTCGTATACCTCTTTCTGTTAAAGAGCTCGGCTCGACGGAGATCTTCCCTACGTCGCTCAATCACTCCCCGAATGGTCGGTTTGTCACGGTTGTTGGTGACGGAGAGTATATTATCTACACTGCTCTTGCATGGCGAAACAAGGCTTTTGGCACAGGCAACTCATTCGCGTGGGCTGGCGACTCTAACACCTACGCTGTTCTGGAAGGCAAGCTTCAGGTTCATGTCTTCAAGAACTTCAAGGAACGTTCTGGTCCCGTTATGAAGGGTCTTGGGTCCTGGATTATTGATGGACTGCACGGAGGGACTCTTCTCGGTGGTCGTAGTAGCACTTTTGTTGTCTTCTGGGACTGGGAGACGGGCGAGATAGTGAGACGTATTGATGTAGAGGCAAAGAATGTGCGCCCATTCCAACAATGTCCGACTTTGGCTCATTCGCCTCTCCAGGTCTTCTGGTCACTCACTGGGACGTTGGTTGCCATTGCCGCAGATGAATCGTTCTATGTTCTTCGATTTGACCGTGACGCCTATACATCAAAGGTCGAGGCCGGTGCAGATCTTGGGGATGAAGGAGTTGAAGAAGCCTTTGAGATCGTGACAGAAGTGCCCGAGAAGTACGTTCGATGTTCATTTTTGTCGCTCGTCACTTTCTTACCTTTGCCAGGATAAAAACAGCTCAATGGATCGGCGAATGCTTTATCTATACCAACGCAGCCAACCGATTGAACTACTTTATTGGTACGGAATCCTATTCTGTTGCCAATTTTGACCGGTATGGCGGGCGGTTTTTTTTGGCAGGATCACGCTAATCATCTGTGGTTTCAGGCCTATGTCTCTGCTTGGTTATATTCCAACACATAACCGAGTCTACGTGATGGATAAGGACATGAATGTCTCCGGCTACTCCCTGGCACTGAGCGTGATTGAATATCAGACCGCAGTATTGAGAGGTGATATGGCTGCTGCCGAGCAAATCTTGCCAACCGTGCCGAAAGATCAGCGCAACAAGGTCGCCAGGTTCTTAGAAAGCAAAGGTATGCAGTGATATCGTAGTGTCGATGACGATTGTCTCATCCCACCTACAGATCTCAAGGAGTTAGCGTTCCAAGTTACTGCCGATCTTGACCATAAATTCGACTTGGCGTTACAGCTGGATGATCTGGATTCAGCCCTTGAAATTGTGCGCGATATTCCCGATACCGAAGCCGAGACCAAATGGAAAGCGATTGGCGATCGTGCTCTGGTGGGTTGGCGATTCGACTTGGCTCGGGAGTGCTTCGAAAAGGCCGGTGATCTCAATGCACTCATGCTTCTTCTACTCTCTACTGGGGACAAAGAAGGGCTGCGGCAGTTGGCAATCAAAGCAGGTTTGTCGAATTCTTTAATAATTCTCGAAGAATATTTCTGATCAATCCATCCATGAACAGAGAAAAAGGGTCAGAATAACCTTGCTTTCGCAAGTCTATTTCAGCTTGGGGATGCTAAGGCATGTACCGATCTCCTCGCAAAAACGCAGCGTATACCAGAAGCAGCGCTTTTTGCACGAACATATGCTCCAAGGTACTTGTCTGTTTTGTGTAATCGTCAAGCTCCATTCTTATATTGTTTCTCAGTAGGATCCCCGAGATCGTCGACGCGTGGAGATCAGATCTTCAGGGAAAAGGACGTTCTAAGCTGGCTTCTTCAATCGCTTCTCCTACCGAGCACGATGACTTGTTTGAAGAAGGGTGGGCCGAGGCGGTGAAACGCGAGGGAGACTTGGACTCGGTTATGTAACGATAGTTTAGTTAGTAATCAGAATTGGCTGTGTCTGTCACGTGTCACTCGTTGTGACCCCCGTTACCGGGATAGCCGGGGAAGGAAGAGTCCTCCGCGTTGCCAGTAGAGCGGTCAGGGCAGTCATCCCAAGTCTGTCCTCAAACTCAACTGCCGACCCTTTCCTCTCCTTTCTCTCTACTTCGTCATGGCTTCCTCCTCTTTCTCGTCACCTGCACTTGCGTCTGGTGACCTCGTTGACCTCGTCCCATCGTCATCCGCTGCCACTGTCCACCCAACGGACGACGCCGTCCTCCAAGTCCTTCAAGCATCCTTCCGTGCTGACCGCCCTTATTCTAGGATCAACACGTCCAATCTTATTGTGGTCAATCCTTTCAAATCACTAGCCAGTACAAACGATAATAGTGCCAAAGAATACGAAGAGCGTTGTTACAGGGACACATCTCCACCTTCCGGCTCTTCCCAGCCGCCTTTACCTCCCCATCCCTATGATTTGGCCGCTAGGGCCTACCTGCTAATGAGAAGGAGGGGTGAATCTCAGGCCATTGTATTTCGGTAAGTGATAGGTGTCACCAATTTTACACAACCTCTCAACGTCACCTAGGGGCATTACCGGGTCGGGCAAGTCTTTCACCAGAGACTTGGTTGTCAAACAAATTCTGCGCCTCTCGGCTCATTCCAAGCGGGAGACAAAGGTTTCTGAGCTTGTCAAGGCCTTGACGTCACTGATAGATTCCTTCGGCAACGCCAAAACACTCATGAACCCGAATGCCTCTCGCCATGGTCGATTTTTTGAGCTCCATTTTAATAACCGCGGCCGCATCAGCGGCGCCAAGATCCTTACATATGGTCTCGACAAGTCCCGATTAAATCGCCTTAGCCACGAAGAACGCACGTACCATGTTTTCTATCAATTCCTCGCTGGTGCCACCCCCGCCGAACGAGATCTTTTCGCATTAGAGGATCCGTCTGACTACGCCCTTTTGGCCTCTTCCGGCACGTATCGCCTTCCAGCAGGTCCATTCAGTGACGACGCCATGGCCATGGACCAGTTACGAGAAGACATGAAAACGTTAGGTTTCAAGCCGAAACATGTGACTTCTATCTTTAGCCTCCTTGTCGCCATCCTCCTTCTTAGTAATCTCCAATTCGCGGAGGGTGATGCCCGTGATGTACCCGCCTATGTCACAAACATGCCCGTTCTCGACCATATCTCCACGCTTCTTGGCGTCACTTCGGAGGACCTTGCCCAAACGCTGACAAATAAGACGAGTTATGTTCGCAAGGAGCTCTATACCGTCCTCATGAATGCAGATCAAAGTTCTCTACAACGAGACCAGTTTGCAAGGGATCTCTATGCCATCCTTTTTGCATTCGCTGTGGAGACAGCAAATCATAAAGTCTCCCCGAATCCGCAGGAGCCGCCACCTCATTCGCAAATTGTTTTGTTAGATCAGCCAGGCTTCCATTCCCGCGGGCCGTCCTCCACTGGATCGGTGATGTTCACCGCCGGTGCCCCACTCGTCCAAGCGTATGGGCAAAATGGCTTCGACGAATTTTGCATTAATTTCGCAGACGAGCTCCTGCACTCTTACGTGATGCGAGCGACTTTTGAAGACACTGTGGGTTATAATGGTCATATAGCGGGGGATGGGGTCTCATTGCCGACTATCACGACAATCGACAATTCCGCATGCGTGGAGCTGCTCCGTGGTACGCAACTCAATGAACGAGCTCACAAGAAACAAGGTGGGATGCTTGGTGTGCTCTCTAAGGCTTGTTCGTCGTACAAGTCCGGAAAGAGTGGCGATAAGAAGGACGAAGATCTATTGCAGGACCTCGTCTCCCGGTATGCAATTCATACGTCTTTCGTTGCCAATCCTAGCGTCGCCGGGTCTGAGGGCCGCAACCTATTTGGAATCAATCACTATGCGGGGGGTTGCTCTTACGACGCCACCGGATTCGTCGAGAAGGACACGGATCTTTTGGATTCGGCCCTTGTCACCCTTCTCCGCAATTCGAGTGATCCGTTCATCTCCAAACTTTTTGCGGGACCAAGTCTGGCTGCAGAGAGACACAGCAAGGACGAGAGCATGATTGTGCAGGCGCAGGTGTCATCCAAGCCACTCCGCCACCCTACCCCAGTCATATCATTTAGCCGAGCTGAGGCAGGGGAAGAGCATCCTCATCTCGATCCTTCGAAGGTATACCCTATAACGACGCAGCTCAATTTCACGTTGTCTGAAGTTATCGTGAATCTGGACTGCACGCGCTTGTGGACGGTTTCGTGTATTCGGCCAAATGATTCGGGCTCGCCCAACTCATTTGACAAGCGCCGTGTCAAGGCACAGATTCGTTCTTTACTACTCCCGAATGTCATTGTGCGTCGGAAGACGGAGTATGTGGCTGACTTGGAACAAGATGGCTTCTGTGAACGCTACGTCCCGGCAGCTCCAGGCACAACGGATGAAAAAATTCGACAATATATCATGGCTAACGGTTGGAGGGAGGGTATTGATTTTGCTCTCGGGCATAGGATGATTTGGCTGTCATACGGCTCTTGGAAGACAGCAGAAGATGAACTCCGTTCGACCGAGAAGGAGTTGCGGAAGCCCCTACAAGACGACGAGAGTAACTATCCTGACGATAACACCGACTATACACATCAGGATCCGACTTTCCCCCCGCAAAGTGCCTACTACGGTCAAAGCGAAGATAACCTCTTACTCACCCGTGTCACCACCAACGGAACGCAGTATCGCGACCCTAATGCCAGTTACGGACAAGGTGGCCTTTCGACACCGGGCCTGTCTGCTCCCCCCTACAAGGAAGATGAAAGTGGATGGGGATCTGATTACGACAAGAAAGAGTTGCCACAGAGCACACCAGACCTTTCCAAGGAAGCAGGGCTGGTTGTGAAAGATGCCCCGAATGCAATCGAAGAGGTCCCTACAAGTCGTGCTCGCAGGTTCTGGCTATATATCGTCTGGGCAACTACGTGGTGGATCCCTAGTTTTTGCCTCTCGTGGATTGGACGTATGAAGCGTCCTGACATCCGGCTTGCGTGGCGAGAAAAGCTCACAATCTTCTTTCTAATCTTTCTCATCAATGCCATCGTGATATTCTACATCGTTGAGTTTGGACGTCTACTTTGTCCAGACTTTGACAAGGCATGGTCACTCAAGGAGGTCGCTCAGCACACTGGCAGTAATGACTACTGGGTAACAGTCCAGGGTCAAGTCTATGATCTCACAGACTTTATTCAGCGCCAGCATAGCGATATAACGGGTGAACCTAGCAACGCTCAGGATACCTTGGAAACTCTAGCTGGCCAAGATCTGACACACTATTTCCCACCCCCCCTTGTTCTTGGTTGTCCCTCTCTTGTTAATGACAAAACTCTCATATTCCAGTATCAAAACTTCAGTCCTTTGATCCCGACTGCTGTACACACCTCCGGTTCCCAACAGAGCGCACAAGGCACAAAACTTGATGCTTCTGATTGGTATACTTCGCGATTTCTCCCTACAATTAAACAATACCACAAGGGGCCCCTAGTTTACGACAGTAAAGCGATCAGCTCTGCTTCGACTTCGGCCAATCAGTCAACCTCGAGGTTAGTGTCTCTGAAAAGGTGCATAGCACTACTCATGATGCCGCAGGACATGGGCGATCTGGGAAAAGTCTATCTATGACTTGACAGACTACTTCTACACAATCAGCGTCAACCAGGGCAACACTGGTCCTTATACATATTTAAACAGTGCTATCTCTGACATCTTCCAGCAACAGCCTGGTCAGGATATTACAAAGCCTCTGAATGCCGCTCTGGCCAAACTAGACTCAACGACAGTCCAAGAAAACATACAATGTCTGAAGAACATGTTTTACGTCGGAGAGAAGGACTTTCGTAAGGAGGCCCGGTGCCAAGTGCAAAATTATCTCCTTATCGTGGCGTCTAGCATTCTGGTCGCCTCCGTTGCCATGAAATGTGAGTGTTCACACCCGTTTTCAGCTACAGACCGATTCAAGGTTGAGTGCAGTCCTTGCCGCGCTCCAGTTGAGCCCGAAGCGAGATCCTGAGTTGCTGGACAAGTTCGTCGTCTGTCAAGTTCCGTGTTACACTGAGGGCGAGGACTCGTTACGCCGAACTATCGATTCCCTCGCGGCTCTCAACTATGATGACAAGAGGAAGCTACTTTTCCTTATCTGCGACGGCAACATCATCGGTAGTGGTAACGACAGGACGACCCCTCGTATTGTGCTGGACATCCTCGGTGTGGACCCCAAACTCGACCCCGAGCCCTTATTATTCAAGTCAATTGGCGAAGGTTCCAAGCAGATCAACTACGGCAAGGTGTATTCCGGCCTCTACGAATTTGAGGGTCATGTCGTACCGTATGTGTTTTCCATCCCAATACCTCCTCGACTTTCTTTTGATGAAATGTCAGGTACATGGTCATCGTCAAGGTTGGAAAACCGACCGAGCGTTCGAAGCCTGGCAATCGTGGAAAACGTGATAGTCAAATACTACTCATGCACTATCTCAACCGCGTTCATTTTGACAGCCCTATGTCGCCTCTGGAGTTGGAGATCTATCACCAAATGCGCAACGTCATCGGCATTGACCCCGCCTTTTATGAATACATCTTCACCGTCGACGCTGATACGGTAATGTGGCTTCATCATCGCATAGGGATCTTGATTGACAATTGTGCATCGCAGACAGTGACCCCAGAATCTCTCAACCGTCTCGTAGCTTCTGCTGCAGATGATTCAAGTATCATTGGGATTTGTGGTGAGACTCGGCTCAAGAACGAAGAAGATTCCTGGTGGACCATGATCCAGGTATTTCGATGTCAACATCTGCATGGATCAATCCCTCTCACCGTTGCCCTGTGCACGTAGGTTTATGAGTACTATATCTCCCACAACTTATCCAAGGCATTCGAGAGTCTATTTGGTTCCGTCACCTGTTTGCCTGGTTGCTTTTCCATGTACCGCATTCGCACAGCTGACAAAGGCCGCCCAATCATCATTTCCAACCGGATCATCGATGAGTACTCAGAGCCGAATGTGGACACGCTTCACAAGAAGAATCTTTTATCACTCGGCGAAGACCGTTTCCTGACGACTCTACTCATGAAGCACTTCCCAACATTCAAGACGAAGTTTACACAAGACGCACGTGCACACACAGTCGCCCCGGAGTCCTGGCGTGTGCTTCTTTCTCAGCGTCGTCGTTGGATTAATTCAACCGTGCATAACTTGTGCGAGCTTATTTTGCTCCCTGAGCTATTCGGATTCTGTTGTTTCTCGATGCGATTTTTTGTCTTTCTTGACTTGCTGGGCACGCTGGTGGGTTATCCGCTGAGAGCTACCGTCCACCCACTCATACTTCGCTTAGATTCTTCCTGCAACCGTCGTATACGTAGGTCACTACATGGTTTATCGAGGTCTATGCTCATTCAACTTTCGTAGTTGGTCTACCTCATCATCGTCGTCTCTAGTGGGCACTCTGCCTTCCCGCTTATCTCGATTATAATGATTGCAGCTGTATATGGGCTACAGGTAAGATTGTATAGAAATTATAGAAATTGTAACGCTTTGACTAACTGGGCTTTTCTTGAGGCCCTAATCTTCATCATCAGACGAGAATTCATGCTAGTTGGCTGGATGGTTGTCTATCTTCTGTCGTATGTACTTCAGCCTAGGAATAACCGATACATCTGGTACTCACTTACCATGATAGGTATCCGGTATACAGCTTCTTATTACCCGTATATTCTTTCTGGTGCATGGATGACTTTGGATGGGGTAATACGCGTCTGGTCATTGGCGAAGGGTCTAGCAAGAAGGTGATGATCAATGAAGATGAAAAGTTCGATGAGTCCATGATTCCTCTCAAGAAATTCAGCGGTATGGCTTGTATCCTTGACGAACTTAACCAACTCACACTACCTTGCAGAGTACGAAGCAGAAGCCTGGGAAACTGGCTCGCGTCATTCAGAAGAGAGTTATCGCACTGGGCTGTCCAAGCCTCGATCACGCATACCATCAGGGAGAGACTCACCTCACAGTTATCAGCAAGCGTCGCAGTCAGGCGACTACTATCGCGACACGAACGTGATGTCGACCCACAACCTCCGCAACCAGCCATCTCATAGCAATGGTTCTCAGAATGCTGGCCAAACTTCGATGTCGCAGTACGGTGGTGTACCTCAACTACCCATCATGCCACTTGGGGGCGGATTCAACGGTTCACCTGCCGGTTCAGAATATGGAGGCCAAAGGCCCGCATCTACCTTACCATATTCTGGAAGTATCTACGGCATGCCACCCATGATGGCCGGGTTGAACATGTTCAGTGGCCCCATGACCGGTGGTGGTTTGTCGGCACCTCAGTCTGCGGCGGGTACAATCCCTCCGTCAGTTGGAGTAGGCCAACGACCCTTGTCAACATTCTCCCTTGCAACAACCGTAAACCCGTTTGCGGGACCGAGTCAAAATCCGGATCCAAGCGACGAGGAGCTGTTCCAAGCATTGCGGAACTACCTGAGCACGCAAGACCTGATGACTGTCACGAAGAAGTGAGTGGTCAGCACGCTACTGATGCCAAGTTAGACTTACAAGAGAATGAACTTCAGGACTGCCCGTGAGGCGATCATGGCCCGCTTCCCGAAAGCAGATCTCACGCCGAAAAAGGCGTTCCTGAATGAGTCGATCGACAAGATTTTGTCCCAGTCATGAGGACTTCTCTCTGCATTTGTACGAGTTATTCACCACCTCACTACACGCATTTTACGATAGCTATCGTATCGTCACGGACTATACGGATAATATTCTCCTATCTTGCTTCGGTCCTCAGAACTTTTTTTTGTTACCCATTATTTCCGTTCCTTCCATGCATGTCGGACTTGTTATAGCGAACACTGCTTTGCCACATAGTTACCTAGTTACCCGTTACCCGTAGAGACCCTAAGTAGTTGAACACTAGTTGAACACTAGAATGTCCCGGCCCGGGATCCGACAATGTGCCAAATATGACCGTCGCCACGCTTAACCAGTACTTAACCCTGCCAGCGCACCACAGTGAACACAGAAATGCCAGGGCCTGTCGTCTACGTCGCTGTGGCTATCAGTGCAGTAGCCGTAGTCATAGTCCTCAAGGAGGTCGGTTGTTCTTGCATCCTTTATTCCGTGCGGCTCATCTCATGGCCATTAGTTCATCTATGATCCCTGGAAGGAGGAACGCCGAAGGGCTAGATCTCACTTGCATACTGTACCTACACCGTCCCCACCCTCTTCTGAAGGTGGTGATGAAAGCCGGTCGTCCCCTCAGCGAAGCACCTGGGGCAAGAAGAAACCGTCTAAGCGATCAGTAGAATCCAGGGTTACACCACGTATTGACTTACAGCGTCTAATTGAAAACGAAGTTGAATCACTGAAGAGCGGCGTAGAACCCGATGGAAATAATACGGGCATCCGTCTACGGCGTGTTGGGGAGCCCCAGAAAATGCGTAATCGCTCTCCGGGAAATGTAAGTCATTTAGTCCCCTGGGTTGAGGTGTTACTCATCAAGTGATTGCTTTGTTCAAGCATGCGCGCACTTTGGGCACAAATTCAACGCAGTCCCTTATTTCCTTAGATGGCTTAAGTACACCAGATGAAATCCCGACGATGGGATCTACGAATAGACTCCCCGAACCTCTCAAACCGTCTTCCCCGTCTCTACCCTCCGCTGGAACACATACGCAGAGCTCTACACAAGCTTCACGACAGAACGATACTTCTAGACACGGCGGTATTCCACTTGCTTCTGACGTACGGGTATCCCCTAACCCACAGAATCCCATCCTCGTTGGGATACCACATGTCCCAACATCGCAAATCACCGGGCCTGGCAATACCTTCACACCACTATTGGGGTCACTGGGTGAAGCAGAAAATACAAGATCCTCCTCCCCAGACACAGAATTTCTCAGCCCATCGGACATACTCTCGGGGGAACAATATCTTGCTGCTCACGATCAAACTCTCACACCTCAGAGGGTCCATGACACTGCCTCCCCGACGCTCTCTTCAAATTTGAGTGTCGAGTTCCTTTCCTCCACACCTATCTCACCTCCTGGTTCCCCATTCGTTGATGCGGGGATGTATCTCGAGTTGGTGGAATCACGTAGGGGCGGCGGCGCAGCTGCACCACAAAGCGAAATCCCAAGCGGAGCAGAGCCATCATCATCCGACATTGCCGGAAGAACACCCCCTGGTGCCGTCCTCCGACCTGTTATCAGAGGGGACTCAGAGGTATTCTCGCTTTCCTCGCAGATGTCGAGCGATATGAGCTCCGATGAAGGTGACTACGACTCGGCCTCCATTCTGGAGAGCGAGCTGTCCAATTGACGTAGTTGGTGGGGAAAGAGTAGCAGCATAACGTCGACACACGGATAAAGAATTGGTCGTAATATTTGATGGACTGTATAGCTGAGAGGGTTTCCTGTAACTATATATTTGATGCAGTCTGCTGCGTCATGCGGGTCAATGTGAAGATGTTGTATTTCAGACGTGCACCAGGTGCGTCTGTTGGCTTCTCTCGCTCAGATTGGCAGGCATAAGATCGATTCTGGCGGTACTAAATCGGATACTACACTCTACGCCAGACACAGTGACACAAGCCATCTTCTAGGAGCTGTGTGTCGATGTCTGCGAATAAATTAGTACGAGTCGTGTTTGGTTTATTCACTATCCTAGCTGATTTGCACACGAACCAGATGCATGAAATGATAATAATCGCGGATAAAAGTGTGAGGGAATGCATAATGCAATCTATCCTGCTGATACCTGATACAATGTGATCCCCTGGATTGCTGATACAAACACGTGTGAACTAAGGGATACAAATCTGTATGCGTGTATACTACAGAAATCCTTTACGTCTTGGTTCTCGATGCGGATTTGCCGATGAGTTTCGCCTTTTCAATGGCAGCGACAGACTGCCGCACAAGATTCTGTTTGTAATCGACAATAGAGATATCCTCTCTCGTCAGGTTGCGAATCTTGTGGTCCGCGACTTCCCAAAGTTCCTCCGCTACTTGAGAGATGAGGCGGAAGTCGTGCGAGACGATGACTACGCCGCCTTCGTAGTCTTTGATAGCACGAGCGAGAGCATCAATCGACGCCATGTCCAAGTGATTAGTGGGCTCGTCTGGGGATCAACTGTGATAAGGATTCAAGCTTTAGATCCGGCCGAAAAACGCCTCACCGAGAAGGAGGATGTGAGGGTGTTCCATTGAAAGTTGGGAGAAGACAACACTAAGCAGCCTATTAGCTCTCGCCAAATGTCGTAGGATCCACTAGAATTACCGGTTGCGCAGACCGTCGGAAAGGTGTCGGATGGGCGATGTCTGATGGGAACCTGAAAGACCAAACCGGCCAAGTTGCGCTCGCCAAGCCTACAAGAGTGTCAGGGAAAAAATGTAAGATGCGAGCGAGAAATGCACCTGGACATCCTTCTCCGGGAATCTCTCAGAGAAAAGCTGCTGGAAATATTCAAGAGGAGATTGATTATATGGTAGTTGATCGGAAGAGTGCTGAGAATATTTGGAGAGTTTGAGATTAGCATGCTTAGAAATCGTGCCTTCAACTGGTTGTAGGGCGCCAGTGATGAGGTTGAGAAGTGTCGATTTTCCTGCGCCATTGGCTCCTAGGATGGCGATGCGCGAGTCCATGCTATGAAACCACTCGTGAGCCTGAGTAGCGCAACCAGGACAAGACACGTACTCGATACCAAAGGACAGTTTCTCATAGAGGTAATCCACCTTTTTGCGCGAGTACGAGAAAGCAACCTCGTTGAATGCCAAGATCGGAGGAGGTAACTTTCGGATGTTTTCGAAGCGGAAGTTTAATGGCTTTGGTGTTTCGACCTTTTCAATGAGGCCTGCAGCTTCCATTTTGTCGATTATTTTCTGTTTGGATTTGGCTTGTTTGACGAGATTAGCGTATGTACCGGCCGAGGCTATGAACCTGCATTGATCACATTAGCACGGAACAGTCAGCGTGAAGCACGTCTCACTTCTTGATATGAGCGATTTCATCCTGTTGCTTTTGGTACGCCTTCATCTGGTTTACCTCATTCTCCTTTTTCGTCCGTACATATGTTGTGTAATTACCGGTGTAATAAACCATTTTTTTCTTGTGCGTCAGGTCCATAATATTCGTGCAGACACTGTCCATGAAATCCTGAGAGTGCGATGTAATGACAAGGATGTGATTGTAGGTCGACAAGTATGCTTCCAGCCAGACAACAGCGCCTAAGTCCAAATGGTTCGTGGGCTCATCGAGAAGGAGTAGATGGGGCTTGATAAATAAGGCACGGGCCAGAGAAACACGCATCCGCCAGCCTCCTGACATGTCTTTGGTCGGTTTCTTCATCATGTCTTGAGAGAATCCAAGACCATGCAATATACTCCCGGCCTTGGCCTCGAATGTACTGGGGTCCATTTCGTCTAATTCTTCATAAGCAGCATCCAAAGCAAGCTCGTCCACGTTATCGGCTAGCGACATTTCTTCGATGCGAGCTTCAAGTCTCGCTACCTTCGCCTTCGCTGAGGCAACAATGAAGTCAAGCGCATTCACGTCGGAAGGGTCTGCCTCTCCACGGACAATGTATATGTCTATGTGAGATGGGAGAGCGATATCCTGTTCAGCAATGGACTGCAGGAACGTCGACTGGCGGTACATCAGACGACTATCACAAAAGGAAGACCATCTGCGATCTGAACAGACCTTTCCTGAACCATTGTCTCCGAGAAGACCGTATCTTTGGCCATAGTTAAGGGCGATCTCTGCGCCCTCAACCAGTAATCTGCCGTGGAAGGATAGTGTATATGCATCAATCTTGATATCCCTACCCTTCGGGTCCGATACCAGCACGCCTGCTGTGCTCCTTAAAATAATGTTAAGAAAGTTGCATTAAAATAAAGTCGAGTAAAATCAACCTCTCCGTAGCAATTTGCAGCTTTGCCATGGACGTGAGATCCTCCTGACTGGTAGCGGCCGATAGACTGGTCAACGGGGTATTGAGCGAGCTTCCGCCATTTGTGGATCCTGGTGGGGTGGATGAAGAAACAGAGGGATCTGCAGCATTACCAACGGCTTTGGCTGCCTGCTTTGCTGCCTTTTCTGCAAGACGCTTTTGCTTTGACGCAGAAGGAGGCATGGCGGGGTGGAAGCAAAAAATGAGTGAGTGAGCGCTAATCGAACAAAATCAGTGCATCTAAGCCCTAACCCTAACCCCTGCTCCTATAAGTCAGTCAGTTCCCCTTACCGGGCCCGAGCCAATTCAACATCAATTGAACCAACCGTCTCAAGAGAATGCCCGGGTCCCTCAGCTCGGAACTTACCTATGAAGGATCTCTGTGAGTTTCAATCAGGCCAAACTAGTCTTGCCGTTCTTGATGGTCCGCCTAATATCGTAGTCATGACCCCTCGGAGCGTGACACGTCCAGCATTCCGGACGAGCGTATACCCGCTCAGGCTGCAGAGCAGCTACCCGATTCTTCTGATTCTCATGCTCCTGATACAACGCATGATCCGCAGCCTGATAACAGGCTTTCGGTCGTTTCTGCTGTCCCTCTAGAACCCCGACGACGTAGTCGCCACCACCACCACCACCACCACCATCACCACAGTCGCAATAGCCATATCCACCGTGAACTCGCACATATGCTCTCCGTTTCTTCGCGTGATGCAAAGGAGCTTAGACGCGGTCTCAGTGCTGCCTTCGACAAATTAGACCAATCGCGCGTACGAGCGTCCCACGCGGAAAGACTTGCGCTTGAAACGCTTCTCCGTGTCCGTGAGGCAGAGCAGGAGAGGACCGACGCGATGCAACAGTCCTCTGCCGTTCGCGAGGAATTGGGAAAATACAAGTCACTATTGGACCATGCGCATGAGGAGATTCGGCGTTCACAACAAATGCTTCGAGATCAGGAGCAACTACGTTACGAAGCAGAAGCAACCGCGGCTCGCGATCGCGACAAAGCTCGGCTGATGAAGCAAAGGCGACTCATTGACCTGGCGAGGGAGCAAGGTCGTAAGATCGGATATAATGAAGGTATTCAAGCTGGTCAACGCTTCGGAGACCATGAAAGTAGGAGTCCCACAGCGGACGAAGGGCTCTACCAAATTGAGGGGCCCCGATTCCGCGAGATCTTTGATGAGAGCAGATATCGGCTCGATGAATTCGACGAACCCCCGCCTTTCCGAGATACCTATCTAACTTCTCCACATGCAGGAATTCCTACGCCTTTACCCAGACGTCAGGTATATCCTCGCTTGCAGGAGCAAATTGGTGCACCTCAGTCAGCTATTGATGCTGCCAATCTGATCTCAGAGCCACCTTATGCCCCAAGGCCCCAGTCAGGAGTCCAGCGCACATCTTCCGCCGATTCATCCAGTACGACCACCCTCCCTGTTGCTCCTGTCACTCTACATGTATCATCTCGTGCGCCACCACCTATGCCTACCATCCCAGAAGTGTCAAGCACAGAACTAGGTTCTGTGTCCTTGAGATCAAGGTCTCCGAGGGACTCTTCACGGACGCAAAGCCGTATACAACCTGCTTTGACTCCAGAGATGTCTACCAACGCTGATATTCTCCCTCCAGTCGACTCTTATTCGCAGGGCGACGCCACTTTCGTGCCCCCACTGGGAACTGTGGACGATGCACCCTCTGCACCCGTCAACGGAAATCGCTCCGAATCCGGTACCCATATCTATGAGTCTCCATCACCGCATAGGGCTTTTGATAACCCTTCAGTTTTGAACAATGGTGTAATCCCTGATGTATCTCGGAGTCCGGTCCACGAGAGCTTTTCAACCACTACAGGAGATACTCAGAGTCCTCCACGAGAACGCTTCGAAGCATTCCCAGAACTTAACCGGAGTCCTACGCGAGAACGCTTCCAAACATTCCCAGAACCTAACAGAAGTCCTGCGCGAGAACGCTTCCAAACATTCCCAGAACTTAACCGGAGTCCTGCGCGAGAACATTTCGAACCATTTCCACAACCTATCCGGAGTCCTGCGCGAGGAAATTCCGAAACGTTCTCGAGAGCTATGCAGGATCCTGCCCGAGAACGCTTTGAAACACCCCCAGGACCCATTCCGAGTCCTGTGCAGGAACGTTATTCAACTAACCACCGTGACTCTCCTAAGGTCACCCGTGCTCACTCTGACGGTGTCCGATTTGCGGGTGATCTGCGGGACCCGGAGTCCTCGACGAGGCCTAGCAGTAGACCTGTGCGTAGTTTTTCTCCTGACCTTACCTTTTAGTATACCACCCTCTCATGGACACCTAAGGAAGGTCCGTCGCGGCTACGAAATGGCCCGCCAAGGCGACACCCCTTTCCTCAGATGCCTCCCCTTGCACCTCAGTACAGCGTGAATGCCCCATATACCCACGGATCTCATAGCACGGCACAACGGGGGCGACAATCACAATCTGACTATCGGATGCCACGCGATGCGAGCTTGAACGCTGCCCCAAATCATGCCTCTAACTGGTACCCTCACTCTTCACAGAATATACCAAATTCGGCAGGGCGCCCCGTACACATTGACGATACGTCCAAAAACATGTCGAGCGTGCCGCGCTCGACAGTTACGCCACAGGTCATACCAAATTCGGCAGAACGTCCCGTACGCATTGACGATACGTCTTCTCATACTGTACTAATTCTCTCCCACTCTTCTCCAGACGGACAGGGTGCCAGAGCAACACGCGCGAGCGTTATCGCCTCAGATATCCGGCGAGCAACTTTCTCATCCAGGCGCTACTCACGATCCGCCCCTCACAGCGACTCCTGTCTTTGCCGACGGTTCCTCAACTAGCCAGCCGAGGTCACCTCAGAATGTTCCTCCTCAACCACACATGCAGATCCCGCCAACCAGATATAATGCCCCAGACACGACGTCACCTCACCTAGCCACCCCGCCGGCAACAGGAAGCCACCGTGACATCTCACCCACTGAGACGTACATTCCTCGTGCTACTTCCCCCAATCCCAGTCTAAGGGCGTCAGGCTCAGCGATTCAGTCTCCACCCCGCCGATACCCTCCTACCCTTTATAACGAGCCCCATCTGCAACGGCGCTCCACACCGTTTGATCACGAGCGGGAGCGTAGAGTATCCTCACCCGTATTACCCATCCCATTCCGAGACCGGCCTACTGCACCCGGAATACTTATCCCTCCGGCGGACCCTTCCAATGAGGGTTCCAGGCCAAGAACGGCAATTACCTCCCCACACAATGGCACACCCACGGATACTCTTCCCGTCCGGCCTCCATCTGTGTCACCCCGCCCTGCGGCCTTTGCCCTACCGATACCCTCACCTCACGGTGGTGCTACATCCTCTACACCGAGGCGCGCCGCTTCTCCAAATCCCTTGCCCAGAGGTGCATCTCCTGCTCCCCTTCTTCGAGCTTCATCACCTGCCCCACTGCCGATCCGCTCGCCGTCAGTGCGATCTACTCACATGTACCGGAGCCCATCAGATGTCTCGCTTCCAGGTGCTCCTAACTCACCTTACAAGCACTATAACCCGAGCCTGGAAGCTGACATTGCGATGCTAGCTAGTCCAAGTGCCGACAATTTTGCGGGACCTAGTCGATGATTTGTTTGTTAGTTTTCTGTGTGTATGTGTAGCGCCCGTGATTAAATTATTTATCCGTGGTAAAGATTACACAATCTGTGCTGAGTCAGCGTCATCACGCTTTAGTCTGAGCGCTCACCATGCCCATAACATATCCTCGCTCACTTGCACACCCTTCGTACCTCGCTCATGTTTCCGACGCAGATGACTCCATTGTCCTCTCTGACCTCGTCCGTTCAGGTGAAGTCTCCCGGCTGCGCCGTCGCGGTGCCATAGCTATCCGTGACATGAATGTTCCGCAGTCACCAGTCCCACTTACTCTCAATGCACCTCCAACATCCGGAACTTCCCACCCCTCTTCCGTATCTCTTCCACCTGTAGCACAACCAAATCCAGATCCAGACCTATCGGAGACTGATGATGATGATGCCGAGCAGCGACAGGGCGGGGTCGGAAGATGGTTCTTTCGGTCCCGTCTTAACTTGAGAGAGCTATCAACGAGTGACCTTAATGACCCCGATCCGTCCTTGTTTCCACAGGAGTTCGATGTCCATCTTGAAGACGATGACTCAAATTCCTCATATGTGCTATTCTGCGGCGGGAGACTACGCGAAAGTGAATGGTATAGTCCTCCTAACTTACCACGACCACACGATTCTCCTACAAGGCATCGTGCATCTGCATTTCGAGCTCCAACCCCTTCTTGCAGATCCTCGTTTCCCCGTGCAAGGCGGACGAACGGTTGCGGTGTGTTGATTCACCTCAATGTACAACCTCGTCGGCGACAGGGGACGTGGGTTGCATGTGGAGCCGCAGCAGAAACGGTTGTAAGGATGCCCGCTCGTTATTTTGACTGTTACTCCACAGTCAGGATGATCAAGAGCGCGTGCGGTTGTGTGCGCGAAGGAGTGGGGTGTCGTGTCTGGTGAGTTGTTTTGATCTCGCTTCATTGCATTGTTCGCTGAGGTCCCTCCACATCGTAGTGGTAACCCGCTTGGAATCATCTATCTCCCTTGTCAGGCTGCCGCAGATGGCCTCAATATCTCCCGAGCGCCGTCATCATCAAGCCAGTCTTCGACAAGCCGAACTCAACAACCTGCGCAAACCTCAACCCATATTCAACCACCCGGTCCCTGTTATTGGATGCCCGGTGTGGGTGCATGTCAGAGACGCCGACATACTGCGTCACCTGAGATATTTAACTTCTTTTCGGAGCGTGTACGCTCTGCTCCCGAATTCACTTTCCCTCCGCTACCACCCGAGGAATTATCCTCGCGAACGATGCGGCCTTTATCGCCTGGGTCATTTGCCACACCGTCACGGCGCCTTTCTGCATCATCAATACCGGATGCCTACGCTTTCCGCCAGTGGGCGGATAGGTCTTCAATTCCCTCGGTCGACAGCTTACAGGCTTCGGATCCCCTCTGGGATAATCAACCTGGAGAGGATTCGGGTACTGTTGGCAACACTTCCCAGGAGAGCGAGGCTGAGGGCGACAATGCGGAGAAGCCCGAGGATCCCGTGCCTAGTAGCGGCGGCCAGATCCTATGGGCTGAACGATGATGGCTGTTTCGGCTCTTTATGGATGGAACCCTCACGTCACACACGATACACCCTGTCAATGTCTTTATTTCTTACGTCTACATACTGTGATACGTCCTGATGCCCGTTCATCGGAGGCCTCATGGGTCTGTGACATGAGACCTTCATCAAATACACGACTATCGGGTGTTTGCCTTCAGAATGATGTAGCGTGTGCATAATGCGGTTCTGGACCCGATCGCCATTACTGCATCTAGTCTTCCAGCCCCCAGGGATTGGGATTTACGAGACGAGGAACTGATGACCCTGCGGTCACAGTCACGATAAGTGCTATTCTGTACCTCACTCCTGCCCACGCATAGACTGATCGAGGGACCCAGAGGCATGAGAAGGTATGTACAAGCCATGTGTCAGTGTGCCTATTGCTATGCGTTAGGGTTCCCAAAGATGCTATGTAAACGGGAATAATTGTATTGTGACCAGCAGATACGGACTCGGAGGCTGGGCGATCTTGACGAGTTTCGTGAAACCATACAATGCATACAAAAGTGCTTTGATCCGGGTGTGTTTCCGTAGTAACCAGACTTGTACACTTGCGTGTCTCAACTAATTACAATAATTAAGGATTCAGTCAGGTGGACCAGATGTTCCAGCCGAGATGGCAGAACTTGACACAGGTTTGACAATTTGACAGCTTGACAGTGTGGACAATATTATGAACCCTCAAACCCAAATCCGAACCATTCTTGATCTGGGCTGCGCTACAGCCAGGAACAACAGTAACTTTCTATTCTAAGTGATGTAAAGCATGTAAGAAACATCATATGTAATTCCCAAACTCGGTAGATCGGCTGCCGTGGTGTCGGAGAAAAGACTTTTTGACAACAAACAGACCTCAAGATCATCATCGCCTTCAGGAACTCAAGGAGACATTAAAAGTGTATAAAATTACCCCTTCCTGATTATTCTCATGCGTTTTTGGGATCGTATAGCGCTATAGGTGATCTCGGGGTAAGTCGGGTGCCAGTCTTCCCACGTCAGTGCACCAGACATGCATGCAGCGGTGATCGAGGAAACCCCGAAGTGGCAAAGACATCAGGCTACGGCCGCTCATCGCTGTAGCCAAATAGATGCCACTTATAGGAAATAATCTGCAGGCGGTCGTTTCAATGGTACAGAACGAACGTCCTGTCCGTAGTCAGCACCCAGAGACATCGTAAGCTCCGACAAGCATGGAAGGCTTACCGAGGGAGCATGCTGAAAAACTTTGTATTCCTGGGCCAGATTTTCATCAAGCTCAAGAATAGATGCCACATTGCCGCAACTGAGTGTCCATGGTCAGGGGAAATACGCCAAGCAAAGCGGAGCCAGAACAGATACAGGTCAGCGAAATCCGCCTCTAATAAGAAGCCGGGGCGACGCGGGGACGGCATAAGTACTAACCGATAGCAATAATTGGGGGCACTCCAAACTGTTACAATCGTTTGGTCAAACATCAATTTGTAACCTTCCATTGCGAGCTGGTGTGCTCTAGCGATGAGGTCAATGGCATTGTTATGCGCGAAAGTCTTGGTGATATCCGCTCCAAAAAGGAAGCCAGCTCCGCGAGGGGAAAGACCCCAACCGGTTATATCTTTCACGAAAGAATTTTGTCAGTATTGAATAACGGTTCATTTCTCGTGGACCTTGCGCGAAATCGGGGGGGGGGGGGGGACACGGGGATGACCAAAGATGCTCACCATCGGGATCAGACCATAGCAGGTCGCACATTGGCCCATCGTGAGGAACCTCCTGCTTCCTGTCGATAGCACGAATCTGTATCCATGTCAACGAGCAGATCAAGAACCAACTGTAAGGTTCAAATACCTGATCAATGGCCTGCAACACCGGGCTCAACCCGCCGTGGACGCAGAAAACGCGACCGTCCACGATGGCGCCCAGCGCTAGATAATCAAACACTTCACAGCACCAGCGCCATACGTTGCTACTGCCGTATTTGCGTTGACATTCATCGTAAAAGCCGTATACTTGCGTGATCTGTCTCGACTCATGGTTTCCACGGATGAGCGTTATACGATCCGGATATCGCACTTTGAGCGCTAGAAGGAGAAGGAACGTTTCGACGCTGTAGAAACCTCGGTCCACGAAGTCCCCTGAAGTGATAGGCACGATGTGTGTGAGTTGAAGAGATTGGTCTGGTACATACAAATACTCACCGATGAAAATGTAATTCGTCTCTGGGCAAGTGCCTCCAATCTTGAAGAGCTCCATCAGATCAAAGAACTGGCCATGGATGTCACCGCAGATCTAATTCAGTAACAAATTTCAAACCAGTTGGTTACATGCGAAGCTCGTAGTGCGATTACATACGGTCACCGGGGCGTCAACGACCTGGACATTACTCTCCTCTACCAGGATTTCTCTGGCCTTGATGCATAGCCGTTTAACCTGCTCTTCTGATATAGGGGTGCATTGGATGAGCTGTTCTATTTGGCTTGGAAATGCATTAGTACGAGAGATACGACTCTCGACAGCGACTCACCTATCTAGGTCACTGGGCATATGAGCGTCACCGGTCAACCACGTAATAATTAATTATTATTAAACTGACTCCCTGCTTTCTATTGATTCAAACAACAAAATACCATCCCGTAACTAATTTGCCACTCGTACCACAGTGTAGAATGAGAGTATCGCCGACAGACCATCACATGCGCAGATGGAGACTACGCTTGGCAATTAGTATTGTTGTCATTGCCGCACATGGTGCAAGCCACGCGCCATCTGGGGGCCGGGGGCCCGTACGACTCTAGTCCGTTAACGTATTGAACGCCCAACGGTGCATGTGCACGAGAACCTCTTCATAATGTCTTCCCATCACAAAACAAATCCAACTCCCCCATGCATAGCCGCGGTCCCTCTCGCATCAGATGTCAGGTGCTGCCACGGTGTGCTTCCATGGTCATATATACCTCCGGAGGACATGAGATCCATGGTATGGTAATGTTCAGTAGCAGGGGCTTGGTGTTGCGTCGGCCGAGGTGGTCCTGGCAACGGGTCTATCATGCCATTCGCAATGGCGGGGGGGAAGGTATGCTTTTGATAAAGTAAATGAGGAGAGTGCTCCGATCCTTGTGAGGACCGTGATAGTGATGATACCGGAGATGGAGATTCAGTGGGGGTGACCGGTGATATGTGGGGGTGATTTGATGATGTATTAGTACACAAGGGCTGTCCGTGTGTGCTTGGGTTGTCCCGAGGGTGTGGCTGAACAAGTGGAATATCGACACAGGATGCGTTGCTCGACTGCGTCGAAGGATGGTTTGGTGACGAGTGAGTTGGGGGTGCAAATGTGCCGTACATGGTATACGTCGCTGAGTTTGACAGCCCATTCATGGCGTGAGACCCGGTCATCACTAAGGCACCGGAAGAAGGCACGTAGATATGATTTTCTGGGGGGCAGGGGCCATGCTCACTACCAGACGTATTGTCACATGAATCACGGCGCAAGTCACGCATAACCGCAGAAGGACAAGCATGAGATAACAATTCCTCGGGAGCGGAAAGGGGTCCAGCATGAAACGCACGGCGAGACCCACGTGGATCAAAACAGGATGCAACCGTAACGGCGTCCTGGTAGTCTTGCTTGACATATTCCTGCACTGAGGGGTAAGATGAGGCAGATAAAGGCGGTGACGGTTCCGATGCAGAATAGATATGAGGAACAACAGCCAGTTCTAGTGCAGGTGGAGTAGAAGGGGGTGAGTCCGAAGGCGCCTCGGGCGCGGGGGGGAGAACCTTCATGTGCTTATTAATGGCTAAGATCTGACTGCGTGACGCAGAATTGCGACGCGAGCCAGGCGTCAAGTGAATTCGATAGCTGAAGACGCACCAGCAGTCAGCGAAACCCCGGTGATTGGCCAGCTTAGGATCAGAGGAAAGGACGCACTGTTGCTGGAGATTATCCTGACGAGAACATCGGGTGTCGCACCCTGGAAATGGACATTTATGATTCCGCTCTCCTGTGTGGATACGGGTGTGTCTGGACAGATGGCCGCTTGTGGTGAACGACTTGGAACATAAGTGACACACGTGCTTTTTCTTGTTCGCCATTGAGGGGGTAACCTGGATAGGAGAAGGACTGTGGTCAATATCCGAGGTATCTTGGGGAAACTGGCGCTTTGGGCGGGAGGTAAGAAGGTGAGAAGAAGTGGTTGAGGGTAAGGAAGATGAAGACTGGGCAGGGATTGAAGGAAGGTGGGAATGGTGTGGGGCGGTCATGATATAACGGTGAGTGGTAAGTAAAGGGATGGGTGATGCTGAGGGTAGTCACCCAAGTGGAATATTTAACGGAGACGGGGAGGACAGAGTGAGGCAGGACGGTCTGGAAACTGGCTCAGGACGAGTTCGCTTGTTCAGGCGCAGGCGGACTCTTGAGCTGAGTTTCTCCGGGCGCCAGCCTCTCGGACCAACCTTAGATCGCCGATCCTGTAATATAAGTGATATTACTTCTGTCGATTTTTCCCGCTTCTCTGGCCTATTCGAGCAACTGTCATGCCGATGCTTCTCTCGACTACATTTTTGACGCTGACCTCCTCCCTTCGATTGTACTTCGGGAAAGAAGATAAACGCGATAGAGGCTTGCCGACGCTGCGTCCTATATCGCAATTGCCGATTGCCGATAGTCAATCTTCGTATCGCTTATGGGCGTCTCTGCCCTACTTTATTGTGTCCGTGGCACGCGCTATAGAATGAAAATGTGCACCGAACGCAGTAATCTACGCTTCGACTAGCCCGGATTGTAGTGTCGCTCTCGGGTAAAATACGCTTCATCAACTCGCGCTTATCGGCAGGTCTTCTTCGAGACTATGGGTACGGGCCGGGAATGCCGGCAGACGCAACGGTCACATGACGAGGATGTTCACTTAGTGGCACTTTCTCACGTTCACTCTCTCCCACCTAAGAACTACTGATAGCATGCCATCAACTCCCTCAAGGTCCATTTCTTCATCTCCAGAATCTATTTATACCCACGAAACTCGTCGCGATGCGAGTAGTCCTCGGCACTCCTACCGTCATTCGTCGGATCGCCTGTCCGTGACGAAAATTGCAAGCATTTTACGTTATGACGAACAACAATCAAAGGACCTTCGCCGTATGCTTCTTACGGTGACAGAACAACTCAAACAAGAGTCTCAGAGAGCAGATGACAATGAGCGTCGTGCTCGAGAGGCTATTCAACGCTTCAGAGCCATAAATGAAGCCCGTGTTGCCGCGCAACAAGATGCCGCCCGCGCCAACGAAGAACTAAGGATGTACAAATTACAGCTCGAATATGCTCAGAAAGAGATTTTCAGGGCCCAAGACATTTTGGACTCCTTGGAGACCCAACGCCATGACGCAGAAACTAGTGCGGTGAGGGCCAGGAACGTGGCGAGAAAGCTTCGGGAAGAGGGTCTTGTGGACCTTGCGAGGGAAGAAGGGCGTCGACTCGGGTTACAGGAGGGCCTTGCTCGCGGTCGCAGGTTTGGCTCCGACCATGCGCGTTCAACCTCGGATCGGCGCGACTCCAGATTAGTTCAGAGCATTCCGTCTCACGTAGACGATCAAGAAGACCACGTAAGGTCTGCCGCTCATACCCAGACACCTGTCGTCGCAGAACCGCCTTTGGAACCCATTGAAGAGACCATGCTAAATTTCCCCCCATCACCTCCCACCGCTAATGCACCCAATCCAGAGGTGTTGTCACGTCCAGAACCAGCACCAACTCCTCACAATAATCTCCCACCAATGGTGGTCAGGGATACCCCATCGCCCTCCCGCCGACCCAGGAGCATAAATCTTCAAGATGGTTTTATACCACACGCAGAGAATGATTCCATCAGCCTACCTCACCCGCACGAAATGACACAACCTGTTGCACTCTCACCGACCCTCGATAGACAATTATCTATCGAGTCTGAGCCACCACTTATGATGCGAGACCCTGGCGTGCGACATGAGATTGTTCCCTTGGAGCCCGAGTCTCCCGGTTCAACAACTATCTCACAGTTTGAACTAGTGAGCGATCCCAGTGGCTCTGTTTCCCGACAATCCCGCAAGAAGCGAAGAAGCCTCAGCGTCATCCCGGAAGCTGTCAGTGGCGACAACACACCCGCGGCTGAGCTCAGGAGTATTTCTTCAGGCCGCGGATCTCGGCCAGCTTCTGCAAGTGTTTCACATGGACCGGTGAGTTCGTTCCGGATGTGTACTCGTATGCACCGAGCGGTGATAAACCCCTCTTAGCCCCTAGCGTCACCCTCCGCCCCACGGTCGCCAGGCTTTGTTCGAGCACCAGCGAATATTGCAGATGGCTCCCGTGAGCCAGATCGTTATGTTTATAATAGACCCAGTTATGCATCTAGTTCATCGTCGGGCTCGGCGCGTGTTATCCAACAAACTCCCGCACGATCGACGCGGAGTTTGGCACGGATGAGTAGTTCGTCTAGCATGATAAATATTACTGTCGAAGCTCCGGTGATTATTTTTTCCTTACCTTCATTTCGGTCCGTTCGTTGGAAAATAATAACGCACATTCTAGTCTCGCTCTCAATCGCAAACGCCTCAAGCTACTCCGTATATGTCTCATGCTGGGCACTTCCTCAGTGCCGATGACGCCCACCGCCATTCGTCACCGACAATTTCGACGCCAGCCCTAGATCCGTCATCATCTCCAGTCGTGCCTCAGGACAGCTCCGCAGGTCCAGCAGGTGATCCTGGCCAATCTGTCATTACCTTATCCGATGGACAGCTCCCTCGTGGATTTGTACCTGTCATGACTGTATCATCTCCATCACAGCCCCCTCCGCCTCAACTGGGGCCAACGTTCTCCTACACCACGTCATCCGCACCGACAAGTGGCGCCGTCATGAGCCCAAGGATGTCTGTACACACGGACCCGCGTGCTCCGTACGGTGTCCCCGTACCAGATGCAAGTTCGTCTTCGGGCCGGCTGTCTCTCAATTCAGTCCGCGTCCCGGTGACGTCAACCACCACGGGAGAATCGTCCGTCATGGTGCCGCCTGCTAGCATTTTCTCGCAGCCAAATGAGCTGAGCTCCGAGACGGACGAGGACGATGCAGTGGCGTCAAGTATTGCGAGCTCGAATGATACGTTTACGACGCCTCCCCCGTCAAGCAAGAAGCTTAAGGCCAAGAGGTCTAGACGCCCTGCATACGACGCCGCACCAGTGCCACCCGGCCAAGCATATCCATCATCACCCCTTCTGCGCACAAACACGCTTGCCTCCCCGGGGCCCTCGGCGACGTCGGCGAGTCAAGGGCGCCGCGGGCCTGCTGGCATGACACCTACTTCGCGGCATAGAAATTTAAATAACTGACTGTCGCATGAGGTCGTTGTCAACGTGCCAATTCTATTTTTCAAGACCTGTCGGATCATGAGAAGAACCTATCTTTTTCCTGTCATCAGTGTCATGTTGTCGGATACCCCCATCGGAAGTCTTTTTTGAAATTTGTAGGGATGGGTTTATGAAATTTGAGGGGGTGAATAAATTGTGCTGTAGTCAATCATTGTTGCCAACAGAATCTGATGTGACTACGTATGTTTAATAGCATATTGATCTGTTTTTGATACTGCTTCGTTGATAATCGCCGGGTGAATCCCCACTCGGAAATGGCTCGGAAATGCTACTGCGGGATTTGTGCTCTGACCGATGTAACCTAACCACTCGACCATGTGATGCGGTTTGATGTGAGAACATGTGGAAAAGCTATCCTGGTCTAGGGAAGGCTGATACGGTACCTACTTTGCCCGACCACCATGATTGGCAGATACTTATCAATTTCAAACACTCTCTGTACCAATATCGTTTACGAAGAAAAATGAATGATTCGAATCTCGGCATTCGATACGTATGTATGTATGTAAGTACAAAGTATGTACCAAAGAGGAAACGTGATGGACCGTGATAAATTGAGAGATAAGACAGCGGCAAGCTAGAAGTGCTCGACAATGAATGTCCATTTGCCTTCGATAAAGTCAAAGCTCTCGAACGTGGTATCCTTCATGTTTTTCAAACGCTTTATATGCTTCACAGCTGATGGGTGCTTCTCATCCTTGATCGGCTGCCGAGTCGCCTTGTCAAGCGGCCAGCAGTGAAGAAGCATGATACGTGCGCGAACATTGAGCCCGTTACCCGGTGGCGGCTTGTCAACACCATCACTGTCTGGGTACACGCTGCACTCCATTTCATCGAAGCGCACTTGATCGCCAAGCAAATCACTCAGCTTTGTAAGCGTCGTGAGGTCAACAGGCTCCAAGAATCGAATTTCTCCAAAGCCTATGCGCTTCACGACGAGGTCCTTCACCACGGCCAACTCCTCATAACCGAGCTTGGAAAGCGTGGAAAGGCTTGGTTCTACGCTGTAATCACCTTCCTGGGGTGTAGTAGGACCCTCATCTGGGGTCTGAGAGTCTAGCGATGCGAAAGTAGTTCCACGCTCGTTTGAGGGGTGCGTTCGAGCGGATGACGAGGTGGGTAGTGCCGTTGTTTCTTTTTCACGGGCGGCGATAGCGAGGGAAGCATTGAAAGCGGGCCTTTTAGGACTCGGTGACGCACCCGACCGCTTGAGAAGATCGGTAGCATCAACTTTCTTGTCAAGCACAAGCTTCTTGAAGCTCGCTCTTGAATCGGCCTTGAGTAGACTCGTTCCGAACGGTTCTGAGCCAGTTGTCACTTTTCCAGGGCTCCCAGTCAATGTCAAACTGAGTGCGTTAGGCTTTCCCGTCGTCAACGACAAGGTCAAGCCATTGTTTGACGATGGACTGGACGCAGTAGAGGTATAGCCACGCAATCTGGTCTGTACAGGTTGATAGGCAATCGACCGCGACGTGGGAGCCCGGACTGAGTCAAACAAGTTGACTTTCTTCTTGGTTGATGTCTCCAACGTCGGGGCATTCGATGAAGGGAGGAGGGAGAAAATCGGGACATTCGTAGCAATGGGCTGCGCAATAGAGGCTTGTAGGCCTTGCGAGCCTGTACCACCCCCAAGAGCAGAAGTCCCTAGGGTACTACCTAACATGGAGATTCCGAGCGGTTGTGTACCAGATGGTGTTGCACCGCTGGTGGGTGCGGACGCCCGCCCAAAAACGCCAGTCCCGCCTCCAAAGGCGTTGTTTGTCGGCTGGGAAGCTGACTGTCCGAATGCGTTTCCGAAGAGGCTGGTTTGCTGGGGCGCAGGAGTCGTGTTCGTTTGACCGGTAGTACTGCTGCCAAAGATTCCGCCCCCCGTCGTTGGAGTGGTTGTTTTGTTTCCGAACAACCCCAACCCGAAGGTGGACGGCTGACCAGTTTGCTGCTGAGAACTTTGCTGTTGTGTGTTCCCAAACAGACCGCCTCCCCCAGAATTACCAAACAGCCCAGTAGTAGGCTGTTGAGCTTGGGTATTGCCAAATACTGCGTTCGAAGTTGGTAGAATTCAGACAGTAGACTATGAATAACAACGTACATCCACCCTGTTGCGGCTGTCCCGTCTGGGTTGTGTTAGCCTGTCCAAACCCTGGTTGATTTCCAAAGAGTCCGGTGGTGCCCTGCTGGGCTTGGCCTTGAGGGCCCTGTTGTTGCTGAGATCCAAACAACCCAAAGCCACTACCAGATGCTGGTTGTTGGGTCTGCCCGAATGCGGATGGTTTCTGGCCAGCAGTATTGGCACCTGCTCAAAATAGGTTAGCTGCAACACGCGGCCAATTGCGTAGCACATACCAAATGCGCCCCCACCGAATGTACTACCAGCTGGCTGATTTTGCCCAAACAGGCCGGTAGAAGCAGGTTGCTGTTGCTGCTGTTGCTGTTGCTGCTGCTGTTGCTGCTGCTGCTGCTGCTGCTGCTGTTGCTGCGCAGTACTGGTCTGTCCAAAAAGACCAGTAGATCCAGTGTTGGAACTCGTTCCAAACGCACCGGTACTGCCTGTAGTATGGTAAGTTAACAATACGGAGACTGATGATAAGATATACCGAAGCCGCCCAACGGTTTATTCTGTGTTGCAAATGCACTGCCGCCCCCGAACAAGCCAGTATTCTGAGGTTGCTGACCCTGGTTGAAGGATCCGAAGCCACTCGCCGCCGGTTGCTGGGCCGGCTGCTGACCCTGGTTGAAAGTACCAAATCCCCCCGTCGGTTGTGTCGATGTTTGACCCATCCCGCCAAAAGCACTCCCCGAAGTCGGATTGCTGGCACCGGTATTACCGAATGAACCAAACATGGAGTTCGCGGGTTGTTGCGGCTGATTAGATTGTCCAAATAAGTTGGTGGAAGTGGAAGGCTGTGTTGTACCGCCAAACGCCGATTGACCGAACGAGGTAGAGCCAGCAGTCTTTCGGTTCTGCTGGTAATCCTGCACGCGCAACTCCTAGGAGGAAGCATCAGTGAACCCGTTCCCGATAGATGCGAACAGAAAGCAAGTCTAGCCACGAACAAAACGCGGTAAATACATGGCTTACAAGACACCCACCTCAAACGAATTGCCACGGTACTGGGGCATGCAGGTAATACTTTGATATTGCAGAGTCATGTTTGTATTAGCAGGATCCTTCTCGCTGAAGACACTATAGGCGGGATTCGCTGTTCCAGTTGTCACAGGGGGAACTGCATCATAGGTCCCCGCATTCGAATTTGCTACAAAGGACACAGTAGGTTAGTGTCAACGTACAGGGAGTTCCTCCGAAGACATACAACTTGTCGGTCCGAACGCGCTTGTTGTTGCGGGCTTGTTACCAAAAGTACCGGGCCCAAACGCGCTGCCAGTGGTATTTGTCTGCCCAAACAACCCTGTGTTTGACGCAGCCGGCTGAGATGGAGTCGTCGAGCCGAATGTTCCGCCACCCGTGCCAAAGGCGGATGTCCCTCCACTCCCAAACGCGCCAAACCCAGTGGCAGGCTTTGTGTTACCAAATGGATTATTGTTATTGCTCCCAAATGCCCCTGATGAGGTGTTGATAAGAAGAAAAATGCGGATGAAAGAGACCAACCAAACGTCGAGCCCCCTGTCGCAGGCGTAGGATTAGGATTGGAAGCAATGTTTCCAAACATCGCGTTCGCCTGCTGAGGCTGTTGTGGATTTGGATTTTGGCCAAATCCTCCACCAGATCCGAAACCTGAGCAACAATGGAACAAAATATGCTTAAAGGAAACAAAACGTGTCGAGGGTAAACGACGCACCTCCCCCACCCCCACCCCCTCCCCCTCCCCCTCCTCCAGAGCTAAACGCGCTTGGCTGACCAAACACAGATCCGGTTTGTGGTTGCTGCGGCTGCTGAGGTTGCTGTTGATTTTGTTGAGGATTAGCCCAAGAGGACTGAATACCACTGTTTCCGAACATGAGGAGAGAGGCTTAGAGGGTGATATCGAAAGAGTGCTCGCTCGCCGTTCCCGTCGTTGTCGTTCAATTGGCGACTAGTGCCGAGTCATTTAATCGGAGCCTCAAACGCGCTCCTTATTTTGGTATTCACGCGTATATTATGTAAGCTATTTTTCACCCGTCCAATATGCCAGTGCCAGATATCGCTAAACATACCTTCAACACTTTGGCTCGTGAATCAACGTTTAGACATCCTCCCACTGGCAGCTCTGCCTTCCCGATATTGAATGAGTTTGTTGCACCGCATATCGAATCATTCAATGCGCTTTTCGATGACTCGGGGCTGCCTTTTGGAGACGGGGACGGTCTCGGCCTCCTCAGCTTGGCAATAAAGGATATCGGTGAACGCGTGGTTTTTGATGGAATAAGGCAGTCCTCCTCTGGAGAAAGCCACAACGAGTGGGGAAACAGGTTGAGCAGTGAGAATCCGGATTTCTGTCACGAGTTCATCTCCACTGAGAAATTCAAGTTTGGATCGAGCAAGTCTCCATCGCACGACCGATGGTTTCCGACAGAGATAGACGTGCCATAGAGCGCAAAATATTTCCTTCTGAGGTGGGCATTCTCCTCAGATGTCATCCTTGACATGCGATTTTGTCCTGGAGCTAAGCACGTTCCCTCAGGCCAGAGAAAGACTGACATCCTACCGCGGACGTATGACCATAAAACTTTGTTGGAAGGTTGACGGACCGGATCAATCTGTGCAGTTTGTCACCAAAGATTGTGGTCTAATCCCAATCATGGTTCGAGTAAGTGTTCCCTCCAACGTCCTACAGCTCTAGCCTTAATATCAAAGTGCAGTCTGTTCGTTGTAATCTTCGTTCCCTATCTCCAGCAGAACTCGTGAGGCGCCATGAAGAACCCGAAGAATTTGGAGGATACTTCATCATCAATGGAAATGAACGTCTCATTCGCTATCTCATTCTTCCTCGTAGGAATCACGTCATTGCTCTCAACCGTCCCTCTTTCCAAAGTCGGGGTCTTTCCTACACACCGTATGCTGTCCAAATACGTTGTGTACGCCCAGATCAGACTGGTGTTACAAACACACTCCACTACCTGACGAACGGTAACGCAATGTTGCGGTTTAGCTGGCGAAAACAAGAATATGTCGTGCCTACTATGCTTCTTTTGAAAGCTTTAGTTGGGGCCTCAGACAGGGATGTATTTGAAGGTGTCGTCATGCAAGACTACGAAAACACGTTTTTGATAGACCGTGCTGAACTGTTGTTGCGCAGCTATAAGATATATAGCTTGCACAGCAGTGACCAGTGCTTGGATTACCTTGGTGACAAGTTTCGCGTTGTATTAGGACTGCCTGAAGATTGGACAAACTCAGCAGTTGGCACGTGGCTTGTCCGAAAACTCATTCTTGTTCATCTTGAGGCGCCTCGTGACAAGTTCAGAATGCTCCTGTACGCCGTCACCCCCTTTCGGCATCCAATGATCGCTACTCACAATTAAACAGGTTTATGCTTAGGAAGTTGTATGCCATTGTGTCAAAGACTTGTAGCATCGATAACCCTGATTCTCCCCAACATCAGGAAGTTCTTCTGCCGGGCAGTTTGTATGGCATGATCATCAAGGAGAAGCTCGAAGAAGCGCTCAATCAGGTTCGCAATCAAATAATCCAAGACGTTCGAAAGCAAGACACATCAGTTAACTTATTGGACGGTAGAGAGATGACCTATCTTACATAGCGGAACTGACGTTCTTCTGAAGATCGGTACCTCCACAAGATTTTGGCACGTATAAATTTTGATATCGGAGGACGGTTGGCAAATTTTCTCGCAACCGGGAACTTGGTGTCACCAACAGGCCTTGACCTACAACAGGCGGCAGGATTCACGATTGTTGCCGAAAAACTGAATTGGCATCGGTACATCAGCCATTTCAGGTGTATTCATCGGGGCGCCTTCTTTGCGGAACTGAAAACGACCACGGTGCGGAAGCTACTTCCCGAAGCCTGGGGTTGAGTAATCCTCTTGGTGAGCTTTTGCACGTGACTAACATCCTTCCAGGTTTTCTTTGTCCTGTTCATACACCGGATGGATCCCCATGTGGTCTACTCAACCACCTATCTCGCACATGTCGTATCGTCACCTCTCCTCTTGCGGTCTCTCACGTCCCTGCTTTGCTTGTTGCTCATGGGATGACCGATCCCTTCGCACCTTCTGTAAAGGGAAACCAAAATATCTGTGTTCAGTTGGATGGGCGTATCATCGGCTGGGCGAAACCATCGGTAGCAAAAAGGCTTGCCGCTAGTCTACGAATATGGAAGACGGAAGGTATCCATAACATTCCTTTGGATCTCGAAATTGGTGTGGTCCTACCATCCGAAGGTGGGCAATACCCCGGTTTATTCCTCTTCGCGTCATGCTCGCGCATGATGCGCCCCGTCAAATACGTCGTCAATGGGAAGGACGATCAGATTGGATCCTTTGAACAGGTATACATGGACATTGCAGTATCACCCAACGAGATAGAATCTGGCGTCTCGACACACGTCGAACATGCACCGACAAACTTTCTCTCAATTTTAGCTAACATGACACCTTTCTCAGACTTCAATCAGAGTCCCCGCAACATTTATCAGTGTCAGGTGCGTCGTACAGTATCTTGTGAAGTGAGTTCAATGTAAAGAAAATGTATGACAGATGGGGAAACAGACAATGGGAACTCCGTCGACCTCGCTGAACCATCGGACGGATAACAAGCTCTATCGGTTACAGTCTGCACAATCACCTCTGGTTCGGCCCAAGTTGCATAATACCTATGCTATGGACTCTTTCCCGAATGGGACCAATGCGGTTGTCGCTGTCATCTCATATACAGGCTATGACATGGAGGACGCTATGATATTGAACAAGTCTGTGCACGAACGCGGATTCGGTTATGGAACCGTGTACAAGTCTCAAATTATTGATTTGAAAGAGACTAGAGGGGCCTCAAAATCTAACGCCACACCCACGCTGCATTTTGGACTTGGGCGAGACATAAGATTAGGGCCGGAGGATAAGCAGCACCCTTGCTGCCAATTTCTCGATATAGATGGTCTTCCCTTCATTGGAACCCGACTGATATCAGGCGATCCAATTGCTGCTTACGTCGACGATACTACGGGGCGGACCTGCTTTGTGAAGTACAAAGGTGACGAAATAGCATATGTTGATCGAGTTCGTCTTCTCGGTATGCCGTATCATTGCCCCTCATTCTTTCTTCGAGGCGTCCTGAGTGATTAACAGGAACTGACGCGGGTGATTCTGAGCTACAAAAAATACATATCACGCTCAGGATTTCTCGCTCTCCTGTAATTGGTGACAAATTCTCTTCTCGGCACGGACAGAAAGGTGTCTGCTCCCAAAAATGGCCAATGATCGACATGCCCTTTAGCGAAAGCGGAATGCAGCCTGATATCATAATCAACCCACATGCCTTCCCTAGTCGCATGACCATCGGTATGTTGGTCGAGAGCATGGCCGGCAAAGCTGCCGCCATGCACGGCCTAGCACATGACGCCACACCTTTTACGTTTGTGGAATTTGCCGTTTGCCATATCTTGCGTCCTGATCGTTGCGGCAGATTCTCCGAATCAGACACTGCTATAGATTACTTCGGCAGGCAGCTACGAGCTGCTGGGTACAACTACTATGGCAATGAACCGATGTATTCTGGGATAACCGGTCAGGAATTTACTGCCGATATCTACTTCGGTGTGGTCTATTATCAACGGCTGCGGCACATGGTACTCGACAAGTTTCAAGTACGAACCACTGGCCCTGTTGACCCACTGACAAGACAGCCTGTTAAGGTGAAGGGCATAATAATGATCTTTCATTTTCATCGCTCACGTTGGTTGTATCGATTAGGGTCGGAAACGCGCCGGTGGCATCCGCTTCGGAGAAATGGAGCGCGATGCGCTCATTGCCCATGGCACTTCCTTTTTACTACAAGACCGATTGATGAATTGCTCTGACTACTCAACGACTTGGGTATGTCGGACATGCGGTAGCCTAATATCGTTCGGTTACGACGACGGCACGCTCAACGCAGAAATATCAAACCTAACTGGCCCGGGAGGCGAGTACTGTCGAGTATGTCGAGAAGGCACAGACAACGATGATACGCAAGTTCGGGATACCTTAGGTCACGATCTCAATCCCTCGGGGTATGGGGACGTGACGATGGCACTTCCGTCCGACCATGTTCTGCGAGGCCAGGCCAAAGGTAGCAATTTGGATATCGTTGCTGTACCATTCGTTTTCCGATATTTGTGCGCGGAGCTGGCATCCATGGGCATCGCTGTTTCATTGGAGGTACGATAGAGATCGTCTGCCTTTTTCGGCCTCTGCATTAGCTTGCTTCTACAAAAAAGTATGTATTTTATCCGTATGGATTGTTCATAATGCAGAGCGAGCTGAGGGTGCTCATAAATGTGAAGCTTGTAATTGAGATCGCTTACTGGAACCTATGGCATTGGGTCATTTTATCCTGTACTAGTCTGAGAATGCGATGTCTTCTATATTCAGAGAGATCCTTTTTTAGAGTACGGTTGCACAACGACACGGGGTTCATGCGATCTACGCTATGTCCACCGTACATGAAAAGTATGTTATTCCTATCACCCCCTAATTCGGGAGTATCTTTTTGAGCCACTCCGTCAAGTCGCTGAGTTCTTCTGGTGCGGCTCCATGCTGTAACCCAGCATAGCTCTTGAATAAGACGCCTTTCAACGCTGCAGCGTCTGACCCTTCGGCGGTGGCCGCGGAGAGACCGACGGTTGTCTTCAGAAAATCCACTGAAGAACTCCCTATCTTGTATGTGACGAGTGGGTCAGCAGTGCCATGACCCCAAAAGACTGGTGTCGACGTCGCGTGCTCAGAACACATCTAGTTAATTTGTGTCAGGGTGGGTTTCCAAGGAAAAATGAAGCTTACCGACCGCCTTCAGTTTATTCCTCAGAAGTACCCAGCCGCTCAGACAGGCAACGCCCGCTAACTTGTAGTCACTGGTGAGGCCCGTAAGGACGCTAATCGCCCCTCCTTGGCTAAAACCGCCAATTACGATCCGCCCCGGTTCAATTCCGGACTCGATTTCTGCAGAGATGAGTCGATTGACACAGGATACCGTGCGCAGCATGCCGGGTTCGTCTTCTTCGGATTCAAAGTTGAAACTCTTCATGTCAAACCTGCAAGTGCCGAACCCAATGGTACAGGTGCCGAGCGATCAGTTCAGGACATTTCGCGGAAATGGGGCTGTGTGTACCATGCTGGCATTGTCATGCCCATGTTTGCGGTGACAGCAAGGGAAGGACTGGATCAATGGAGCGTGTGATTAGAGAGTGCCGTAGAAGATGGCCTTGAGGCGTATAGCTCACGCATGGGGCAGGATCCACTTGACATGGGAAAGGCCAGATTCGCTTCTGAAGATGCCCTCAACGAATGGGCTCCACCCGTGGCCTGTATCGCCCAAACCCTGACAGTCGTCTCGTCAGCGAGCATGCAATTTACACAACCAAGTTGACGCTAACGTGGAAAAAAATGACAGTTGCTGTGTGCTTGGTGGTAGCATTGAGAACAAGCGATTTGAGATGTGCAGACATGACTGATGATTGAGAAACTCAAGCCAGATTGTGACGGCGTGGAAGAAAACGGTGCGCCGTTTGGTCGCTTGTATCGTGGCACGGGCACAGACCGAGGGGGTAGAACGCGCCCTAGGCCTATTACTACTACTGTACATATTGAGTAAGGGAAGGGAGGACCGGTCGATTAGGAGACTCTCCCTTATATTAAGTTACATTATCCTCCCTCGAAAAACAGACAACGCGATGGTAAAGGTCTGTACACTATCCACTGAGCAAACCATCGAGCTGTTCCCTGTATCGTTCCATCTCCTTCTCTGCCTGCTCCTCGTCAACCTGAGAAACCTACGAATCCATTATTCAGTGGTGACTTCGCCAGGAAACAATGTACTTACCGGTGGTTGTGTCTCCACAGTTCCAGCCTGGCCAAGCTTTCCGTTTGTCAATTCGAATAAGACTTTATCAACTTCCTCATCAGCCTCCACTTCGACCTCTTCGTCCTCCTCAACATTCATGGCGTCATCGAGCATTTCCTCCATGATGCCAGCCTATACAAGTTCAACACGGATCAGCAAGAGTACTGAAGCGCTTACTTTGGTCATTTCCATGCTCATCTCGCGCATCGTTTGGCTGACTTGAGGTAGTTTGATCAAACTATTAGATAATCTCATGATCTCGGTGGACTTCCGGAGGGAACCAGAGACCTTGGCCATTGCTATGTAGGATGAAATTAAGGGTTCAGGGTGAACGAAGAAGAGGGTTGACGATACCAAGTTGCTGAGATAGTTGACTTCCTATTGAGCCTAGACGAGCCTTGCTCACTGAGAGTCGATCCTTCTGCTTGTTACTTCGCACGACCTCGCGCGCCAAAATCCGTGCCGACTTGTTATCTCCTTTTTTTGCAAGTTGCTTGATGGTTTGTCGCACTTTATTTGTTTCGATATCTAACTAAAAGTGTGAGTCCATACCAGAGTTCCGACAGTGTGACAAGGGGCCAGACCTGCCTCATTTCTCGGTCCAATATCCTACTTTCCTGACGAAGTTTGGCTTGCCAGGCCCGGACTTGGTCTTCCGGGGTTGGCCCATACAGGAAGCGATTGATCGTTTGCATAAAGGAGATGAGAAGATGCAACGACAGTAGGCCGTAATCTTGTAGAGGATGAGCGTGAGAAGAGAAGTTGGGCTAGCCAAAAACGGGATCCACACCGCGTGATCGCCTATACCGCACGCTTACTACTGGTCCGCACTTATCGACCGACAGCAATGGAATATGATACGGCGCACGCTCTTGAAAAGTCAACATCACTAGAAAACGCCTCGGGGGCTGTAATGCTCTCAAAAAAGGCACAAAAAAAGGCCCTCAAAATGGCAAGATTGGAAGAACGAAAGATTGAACGGCGAGCAAAGGAGAAAGCGGCGAAGAAAGAGAAAAAGAGAAAAAGAGCGGAGAGACTTGCCGCAGGGGAGCAGCTGTCCGAGGACGAAAGGCAAAAGCGAGCAAAAGTGAATCGCACAAAAGAGCCGTTCGCTGCCAGAGTTGTCTTGGATCTGGGGTTTGACGATAAGATGAGCGATAAGGTGCGAGGGTGCATTCGTGTTGTTCCACAGCGTATCGAAACGGTGCTGTATCTCGGTCACCACAGGAAATAACTTCACTGTGCTCGCAACTCGCCTATGTCTACAGCGTCAATCGACGCTCTTCAAATCCGTTCCGCTCACTCCTCTTCACCTCACTCAATGGCCGAACACTATCTAGACTTGAGAAACTAAACGATGCGGGATATAAGCGGTGGGCTGGGACAGAGTGGTGGACCGACGGCTATGAGAGGCTTTGGTTACAAAATTCTGCTGGGTCTGCTCCTGGAGACGATGAAAGTTTAAGAGGCGCACCAAGTGAAGAAGATCATGCGGGAGATAACGAGGATGACAACGACCCAGAAAAGTTGCTCGCGACTCCAGTATCACAGGATCGCGTGGTTTATCTTACTGCGGACTCAACTGAGATCTTGGAGGAACTGAAGGAAGGAGAGACCTATGTTATCGGTGGACTTTGTGATCATAATCGATACAAGGTGCGTAGGCAATATTGATAGTGCAGTTCTTCCTCATAAAGGAGTCCGCAGAATCTTTGTCTAGACAAAGCCAGGGAATCAGGAGTCCGCGCCGCTCAACTCCCCATTGGGCGATTTTTATCGCATTTACCAACAAGAAAGGTTCTCACAGTCAACCAAGTATTTGAGATTCTCGGTAAATGGGTGGAGACGAGAGATTGGGAGTTGTCATTATACGCGGTCATACCAAAGCGTAAATTCCAGGACGGTGTTGCACACGACGACCCCACTGCGTCGGGAATCGCGAATACGGCTGTGGAGACGGCCGTGAAGGAACCAGCATTATAGCCTCTCCCTTCTCACTAGAGGACGTCTTTGAGGTTTGCTTTTCCCGAGCCCCTCTCTAATGGCTTTGGCTGCTGCGGTGCAGGCTTCCACCCAATCTACACTTGCACGGTGAGTGAGACGAAAAATTGCACAATATATATGGCTGACCAGGTAGATGACCTGGAACGTAGCTGGCACCGTGCCATCCTCTTCTCCATGGAGCTCTAGATGTGTAGGTGGTTAGTGTACCTAAGTTCTGTGATTCCACCATACCTTTGTATATCGCTGAGGCGGCGGCTAGCGTGTCTCTATGCAATAAGTGACGACTTGAATCTACCGTGAGCTTTGCGTGGGTGAATCGATAATACAGTGCCCACCGTCCAATAATAGCGTTACTCTCGCCCATGTCTCTGAGATCATCTAGAAGCTCCCACATACTTGGGTATCCTACGCTGACTTCGTCAACATCTACAGTAAGGAGGGTGAAGCCAGCACGGCTCATCAGGTTTGACATGTCACGAGGATCTGCACTGGCAATCATTGGTTACTCTCGGTTGGGGACAAACGCAACGCACCTGCCATTGGCGATACATGGGGAGATATTCCACCTTCTCTCTCGACTTCAGCGAGTTGAAGAGAGGTACGCAACTCAAAGAGCGTGTCACCTCCCAGGATGGCGCCGATGAAGACACCGTCAGGTTTCAAGGCTTCCTTAATCTGTACCAGCACACCTGTTGGTCGCGTCAATTCATGTAGTTGAAATCACAAAAATAGCCTACCTGGCAGATCGTTAACCCAATGAAGGCTTAGACACGATACGATTGCTTCTTGGGAGTTCCGAGAGATCGTATCAAGTAGCTTCTCTTCGTCTACGACGAGCCTCTCAACCGGAACTGTCCACGGATCATCAGCCAGGTGCATGAAGTGCAAAGTAAAGAGAAAGGCGCACCCTCAAACTCCGTGTCAGGGTCTCTTTCAAGGGCACGTTCTGGAGGAATATTGAATAAAAATTTGACGTTATACGTCATCCCTTACTACTCAGGTCCAGCATTGTCACTTTCTTCGTCTGATCTGACTCGAGCAGTTTGGCGAAATGACCAGAACCTGAACCGAGATCGAGGATGGTCGAAAATTTTCTCTTTATGTCCTGGTCTCCGACTCAGCCACATGTATGAGAGCTGCACAGAATAAATACTAGCCATAAACCTCTCTATCATCCTGTTGGCTACATCATCACGAATGTAGTCAACTGTTCGGCTGCGATGTCCCTCATCGCGAGCCACTGCACGATCTTTTTGCAAGCGCTTGGCGTGTCTGTCGAAGACTTGAAATGGGCTTTGGGTAGTGGTGTTGATTTGAAAGGGTGATAAAGATGCAAGTGATCGTAAGGGCGGAAGCCTCGACCGAGTAACGAGCATGAAGTACAGGCAGGCGCGTCAGTCTCGGAACGCGAACAGGACGTATATTTGAACTTGTCAAATTCCTTGCCCAATTCTTGCTCAGTCACTACGGAATTTTATACACAATGTCCTGTACTTTCTACCAGTATACCAGTATGGTCAGGACATTTAATGTTGTGAGGCAAAGGAGGCAAAATCGGATGTTTGTCACGTGTGCGTCAACCAATGACGTCGCGTTGGCGATTGTCAGTTTCTGGCGGCATAAGTGAGCAAAGCAAAGCCACTATCGCCCTGTTTTATGTATGGAGTATGAAGATTCGTAACTTGAATACTGTGCTGGATTGAGTGAGAAATTTCTCGAATGAGGAGGATTCCCACGCATTGGTCACGCAGACGTGACGGAACAGTCATCACATATTTCTCTATTCCCCACTACACTACATGGATGGCAGAAACAACCACCCTATCCCTCAGGATATGCAAAAC
This sequence comes from Russula lepida, assembly GCA_003316425.1. Classification (NCBI taxonomy): domain Eukaryota; kingdom Fungi; phylum Basidiomycota; class Agaricomycetes; order Russulales; family Russulaceae; genus Russula; species Russula lepida. The sequence goes on from QFEZ01000104.1 coordinate 625,101, forward strand.
CGTGAACTGATCAATGCTGTTCCACCGGAAGTCAATCGTTTCATCCAGGGCGGTGTGACTCCAGAACAATTTGCTGAGAATGCACGTCAGCTTGAGAATTACAGTCGGATGAATGCGATGGGTTTGCAGGTATATTTACAGAGGCAATCTGAACAAGCAGAGCAACGTAGGCAGGATGAGTGAGTCATCTTCGTATCATATCAAGTTGGCGATACTCACCACTTATGAGTAGGTTGCGTGTCATTCAGTTGGCTCAACAGCTTGCCTCTAGGACGTGCGTGCCCCTCTCTCTCACCTTTGTACATCCATCATATTGAGAATATGTTAGACTTCCGCCACCACCACTTCCGCCACCCGCGCCGCCACCTCACTACCACCATTCTGTTCTTCCACAGCAGCCCATGGTTGCCAGGAACGCACCTGTGGTATGTTCTTTTCCTTTGCACTCATCTGGGAAAGACAAGGGATCTCATTTATAACATATTCATAACCCCTGCCAGTCTTACAATCAAGCGAACACAAACCATTTAGCGTCTCAACATTGGTCTTACGTAGATCGCCCTGGACCCAATGTGCAGCACCAACAACCCCGTCCATCTGTCAGCGCGTCGGCACCCGTTGGAAACCAGAGTATATATTTGCCACATGAGACAAACTTTGGATCACATTCAGACGGACGGGTGGGAGTTTCGGCCGCCGTGAGTAACCACATACTTTAGCTTTGCACTTGTCGATAATGTTTTTTCTCAGTCAACCTTCCCCACTTCTCAAATTGCACAGCCACCCAAGGCAGCACCAACTTTTGTGCATCAAACACCTCAGTATTCGCGATATTCGGGCGCCACTGCAACTAGCTCACAAGCCAATTCGGGGCAAGCCAGTGCGTCGGGTGGGACTACGAGCAATGGTGTTAATCACCCAGTACGTAAATATCGTTGTTTATTTGATCTCAATTCTCTGAGATCATCTCTAAAGCATGCGAATCTCCATGAGCTGTACTCTTCGTGGGTTAGGGTATGTGTTTTGTGTAATAACGCGTCAGTGTACTTATCAGGTCGTCACAAGGCCTATGGCTCTGTCAAGGCTACTTTGATGGCGAAAGAACATATTCAGTCGTGGAGGCAAGAGACCCATGCGACGGCGACAATTCCGTATTCTACAGTCGCCCGTCCCACGGCTCCGATGTCGGCGCAAAATCTCCAACGTCCCAATACATTTCAGGTTTCCAAGCCGGAAGGGGCGGCAGTACCACCGCGCCCGCACCCTCAAACCCAGGAGTGGAATGCATTCGCTCCTGTGGTTTCTACACATGGGCGACAAACGTTGTCACAACACGCCCCAGCCGCGCCACCTAGTCACGCACCACTTCAGCGCACTCCCGCCAATGAACTGGCCTCAGATACAAATGCTGTTCGGTTAGCACGGGACACCGGAGACGTATATAATGCCACAGAGGCGCAATCATACTATCCGGAGACTACCACAAGCAGTCGCGTCGTAACGTCGACTTATCTCGCTTCAGCCGTTTCTGCTCCACGAAGTTCGCAATCAGATTCGACGAAATCAATACTGTTAGCGTCGGAGAAGAAGGGGACAGCTCCGTATTCCATGAGTGGCCTTGCGGCTAGCATTAAGCGCTCCTTGAATGCAGAGAGATTGGCGGCGTCTATTGAGCCATCCGCTTTACCTGATTTACACAGCCAGGAATGGAAGCCGTCGGACTCGATTGAAGCCGTGGATACTCAGCATCAAGCAAAGTCAAACACACCTGACTTGACTATCGGAAATTCTCACGAGCGAGACCCCGACTCTAAAGCGGAAACCAAACCTGTCGATCTTGTCACCGAGCCTGCTGACACGCCGTTGACACTCCCAGTATCAGTTTCTGGGGCTTCAACACCACACGAGGAAACAATACACACTACGAATGAATTCCCCATTCCAACTTCACAGCACAATTCGCCTCACAACTTTACACCTTTCTCAACTCTGACAGGCGCAGTTTCATTTGACAACGATACTGATTCTGTACCTGTCAACCACAATCCTGCGCCTTCCTCAGTCGCCACCGGTGTATCGGAGGACATGACGACCTCTCAACCGACATCTCAGAGCGTATTTCATGACCGTGTAGAAGATCTATTAATACCCGACTCTCAAACTTCCTTTGAACCCATTTCTTTCCCACACCGTACCCCGACGCCTCCACTCGCCGCGACGATCACAACTGTTCCCGATGAGGACGAAGTTGATGAGGAAGCCGACTCGATCCCTTCATTTCGTCCTTCTACCCTTCTGCATGAGATAGAGATTGATTCACAACTCCAGCACATCCAATCTGGAAATGAAGATGATGTTGAAATGAGCTCAGTTCCTGGCGAGGATCAAGTCCAGACTCAACCCGACATCGCATTGTCCGCGTTCTTTCAGCCCCGAGACAATGACACGCTAATGCAAGAAGTCGACGTGTTCGCTCATCAGGCTACGTCGTTGGATCGATCCATCGAGGAGATTGATCGAGATTTAATAGAGAATCTAATGGTTAAAGAGCGCCCGGTGGATGAGACAAGAGGCTCCGCACAAGGACCTGAAGAACCAGCACGAGTACCCGAGACATTGCCATTTCGTGTTCAGAGCACAGAATCTGTTGAAACCTCGAGTCCTGGCTTATTGCCCAAATTTCCTAGGAAACACCGTAGAAAGCAAAAGTTTTATATCGCAGTCCCTCCCCCTTCCGAATGGGTTCTCCAAGCGAAACGTCGAGAAGCAGAAAGGAAAGCGCTTACAAGGGAGAAAGCAGGTGAGTTCGGATACCTTGGAATCGCTTCGTGCTATCTCTCATGCATCTTATAGGGCAGCACATTAATAGAGGTTCGTAGGCGACTCCACGTTGTTTGCTGAACTCAGCATGCCCAGTTAGAATACACAGGGTCTGAGCTTGCCAATCGTCTATGTCTCCGGCACTGTCATTGGAATGGGTGTCAGGCTGTTCTTAATTCGATGTATGCTTTGAAGCAACACGTCAGACAACATCAGTTAGAGGCGAAACCCGTGGGACCCGCAATGGTACACTCTGTGAGGGATGAGCCCGACCAACTCGTTGCTGACTCGTGTTTCCTAGACAGTGTCATGTCAGTGGAAGCAATGTCGGATGGTGTGCGAACGATCCGGTCTACTTTCACACCTCATCCGTCACGTTGATAAGGGAATAACTTGTATATATGATGGTATATGCACAGTGGACGTCCAAACGATCTAGTGCTGAAAGTGGTTTACCAGATTGTGACGAGCGTTTTTCGCGCATCCAGGATCTTGTGGAGCACGAAAAGAATGAACATGCTAACGACGAACCTCCCCCCTCCGCCTTACCTCGACCGCCCGAGCTCAAATTTCCTGTTGCTCTGCCCCAGACCGTCCCATCATATACGACCACAACACGGCCTACCTCTAAGCCATCTATAACAGAGGAACGTCATGCCCGCCTCGGTCCCTGGGTAAATGAATACCATTCCTCTGTGTTTTACTAGGCTGACACATCCTCCGTGAGACTCTGGGTATGATCATTGGCCACCCGACCGCCGGTTCTGATTTGGGTGGCTCCAATACCGCACTGCGCGTTCGACGGACTACACGCCTGACGGACAAGTCGGTCGATATCGTGGCCACGCCGATGTTACCGAGCACTGGGGATAGCGCGGAGATGAGCCTGAACCGTGAGTTTCTGGGACAATCGGCAGAATACGATATTTTAGAGGAACCGTCTGTTGCGTCTAGCCGGGTTTTCGGGGAGCTGGACTCTGTGGGTGTAACGGGGGAGTTCTATGAGGGCAAAGGGAAGGGGATTCGAGTGGGGACGCCATTGAGTGGGACAGAGTCTGATTCAGTTATGGTGGAAGCGTTATTGTAGCTGTGTGGGAAGTTTAATAAAGAATGGCCGGATGGCCGAGGACATCACCTCTTCTTCTTCCAATGACCTCCTCTCTTTCCAGTCCGAGTACGCGAGCTCTCTTCTCTTCTCATCTGTCCTCACCCTTTCGCAGATCCCATGTACATTTCCGCTCATTCCGCTGAGGCAATCCTGTCAGATTTTCGTCCGCTTAAGCTCCAGACAGATGCCCTCACTTTCCTCAATCTCCTTTTGGACGACATTCTAGCAAACATAATCACCTCCGCCCGTTCAATTCTCACAGACCGCCTTAAAACCGGCCTTCTAAAGACGGTCCCCACGACGATAGGAAAGGATGCCCTGCTCGAAGCTGAGATGGAGTTGCGCGCGTATTGGCAACGCCCAAATGCTATCAAGCCTTCTGCCTCACAAGCCTCGGCATCGGAACACAATTTCTCTCTTCCTTCAATGATAGAGGTACCTGGTCTCTTCTACGGGGCACCGGTCCATCTAACTTCCCCCCTCCCCCTTCCACTAGCTGCTGCGTCTCAAATGTGAAGCCTACTCAACATTGAACGATTTGGACGAGGATCCACAAGCAGAAAACGGTATTCAGGAACGGTTGCGCTCTCAAGGCATAGATCCCCCCAAGCCTATCATTGTAGCACCAGCTGCTTTGTATCTCACGGCGATTCTTGAGTAAGCTCGACTTCGTCTTCTCCTGCCCAAGTGCCGGATACTAATTTTTCTTGTACTCCCAGGTGTATTTGCGAGTAAGCAAAGTACCCCACCCCTCTTCAAACTAACTCACTGGGCTATGCATAGGCGTATGCTATCCAGCGTAGGTCGGGTAGCCACGCGGGACAGCAGTAAGGACGCCGCCGGGACGTACGACCTTTTCGTTGCCCTCTGCGAGGACGATTCTATCTATCCTATATTTAAGGGTTCGAAAGGTGTGGTCCGTCTTTTCCCCGCTTCCCGAGGTTTAACCGGTGGTTGCAGTCTATGATGCCGTCGAAAGTTCTTTAAAGCACTCGTCAAAGCCTCAGCGCAGCAAATCTTTCTCAAGGTCAGAGAGAAGCGAGAACCGTGATACGGAGTCGCGGTCTCGCCTTTCAGCGGAGTCGGCCGCATCCGGAGCCGTCTCCGCAGTTGGCTCCGACAACTATCCGCCCAGGAGTTCGATGGAAAAGGGGAAAGCAATCAAGCTGTTTCGCCCTTCCAGTGATCGTGATGCAACCCCCTCATCTGATGCCGTGTCTCGAGTGTCTGCAAATAGAAAGGGTTTTGCCTCCCAGAGTGATAGTATTAATGACAGCGTTGTCCTGGACTCCGAGGTTCGTCCCCACTTGTCTTCTGCCATTGAGTACGATCAGACTGAATTTGTTGGAGGGGGCTAATCTCATGCAGGACTTCGATGATCTCATGCGCTCAGGGGACACGATGAAGGTATCGTTAACTCCGGACAGGTTGCGGACGATGGAGGTACGTTTAAAGAGATACCTTTCCCCCTCATAAGCACCCAAACGTTTTCGTAGACCGTAAAGCAGCAACAACAGCGACAACTACTCACTAATCCCCGACGAGCGGGGAAAAATTCCCAAAATGAGCACTCCCGAACACTCTCTGCTACCGACGCTAATGGTCGTCATGCCCTCTCACCTGGCCAGCAATACCATGACCCTAGGAAGACATCGCCTTCTCAAGTTGATTCCATCATCGAAGATGAGGAACCCAAGGAAGGCGGCGCATCGTCCCGGGCGGTACAGTCTCATTCAGTAGCTAAGCCATCGGATGTGCGGGTGCGATCGGTATCCGCTTCTGGAATATCCCATGGCCTTGGTCTGCAGGTCACAAGGAAACCATCGCTGGGTGGGAAAAGTCCCCCGCCTTCATTTGGACGCTTGGGTCGTGATCCATACCATTCCCCTAACAACCCATCAACAACCTCCCGACGGAAGCGCAAGATACAGAGAAATCGGGAATCGATGGACATTGATGCTATCATGAATGGCTCAGAAGAGGGCAGTGAGTCAAGTCCTGACCTTGGTGACCAAGTGACGCAAGGTCGCGCTCCATTGTACCCCGTCTCGAAAGCCACGAAGGACCTCATTTCCTTCCTTGAAGAGGGACCGCCTCCTGATGTTCAACCCGCACGTACCGCCGCAGTGAGCACCGTCTCTCTTACACCGACGACCAAGTCCGCCAAGAGTGGCAACCGGCTGCAACGCATGATATCGAAGCTAAACCTTTCGAAGGATGACCGAATGCTTCAGGACTCTCAGCGTGACCGAGTCGCCAGTGCGAGCGCTCCCGCGACTCCCTTGGTGTCATCTGTGCGATCGACGAGCACAAAATTTCTACCTCTCCCCCCACCTGTGAAACCCGTGCCTCCCCCCGTTCTATCAATCCCACCCATTGCGCCGCTCTCGCCACCCCCATCATCCCAGCCGTCGCCCGAGGATGACGATGCTCGGTCTCCTACGTCGCGCAATGATCGACAGCCGAGGAAAATGTCAGTCCGTAAGGCCGTGCCGAATTGGAAGACCGTCGATCAGGGCGCTCCAGTTCCACGGACTAAAGACACAGGGGTGACATCTTCGCCGCACGCCGTGCATACATCATCGCCCTCCATAGCTTCTCCAACGCCCCCCGTACAGAATGGGCAAGCACAGTCCCGAATTTCTTCAACCCCGACGCCCGAGGCCAAGAAAGCCAATGGCCATACGCACGAAAACCACAAATTGCCCAGAAGCGATTCTCCAGTCGAAACCCCTACCTCTGTCTCCGTGCTTGAGACTCCCCCTCCCCCACCTCCCCGAGAGAATAAGAATGGGCATGCCGAGCAGCCATCTCCCCCGGATACATCCCTTCCCAGGTCGTCGCGGCCGAATGGTCGCTCGTCGATGAATGACGAGAAGGCCAACCCAGCCCGGCGACTTTCAGGACGTCTGCCACAACCATCCAACTATCAACCTGTTACCCCAACTCCGTCGTTGCCAGAGTCTCTGGCATTGGATTTGCAAAAGCTAATGTCACAAGCCACCACCGCCAATGAGTGCCGTCTTCTGTTAGATATCTTCCTCACTCGCGCCGGCATTACGACATCTTCCCCTGTGCTTGATACCACGCCCTCGGATATAGAGCCTCTCGAAGAAGTACTCGTTCACCATTTTCTAGGTGCAGATCCCGATGAATCGCGATTTTCACACTCTCGATCTATGACAACCGAGGCAGTACAGAATCTTCCACCGTCCGCATCAGGGCATCCTCCGGTACAGAAGAGTAATGATTTGCCTCAGAGTACCACCACACCTCCGAATTATGAGAATGCTGTGCATTCTCGCCACATTTCTAGCGCCGAAGTGGTAGTTGATTGCTGATATTATAACCTTGTTTCTTTAATACCAGTTCTATGCCTTTATTCGCACATTCCCCGATATTGATGCCCCTAGTATTCCCTTTGTTGACAAATCTATCCAGGAGCTGTTCACTTGCTTATTTTGCTAGATCTATCTACTTATTCCACCGCCTTTATAGATAGTCAGATAGTGATGTACCTTCGGCACGGTATCATACCCCGATCATCCTGCCTTATTGTTGGTACAGGTACATTGAGCAATATGGAATTCTGCTTGTTGCGAGTGCGTCTTACACAGGTCTAGCGTGGTCGTTTTACGTATTCAAGTTTGTTTCTCTAAAGACGTTTGTAAAAACAATGTCACTCATTAATATTGGTGAACCTAATCGCCTATCTTTTCGGTCGGGGAACCCGGCACTGTCCGAGTCGTCACATGTTGCCCTGTTCGTCCCAGTTTAGCCTGCCAGGGGGTGCACGGACAAGCGTTCTCTCCTGACCTACAGCACATGGTTCTGCCCACTACGCTGATGCAACAAAAACAATCACCGTCGCCAGTGCCATATACATCATATTCTGTTTCAAGAACACATCACCTCCATAATCAGGTCATCATGCGCAGTGCACAACCAGTGTCGCCCTATCTTGACGGTGACAATTCGTACCGCATCCCTCCACGATGTCTGTATGTAGAGCCATTCGATGTCTCTCTTTTGGTCATCACAACACCTTCAAGTTCTACTACCACATGATTCACCCCACCAGAAAGAAACACCAAATGTTGTAAATAAGGAGATTCTTATTCTGTGACCATGTACAAAAAATAATATAATACACAGTAACCGTCGCGTAAAAACGTAATATTCGGCTAACTACGCTGAAAATGACTACACCTTGTTGGCTCATGCTAGGGAAGTGAAGAGAACAACAACAACAAAAGGACTAGTGCCTTATGGAGTGACAATGTGGTGTGGTCTGTTTTTCCTGCTATAGGAAATTGAGAGGCGATAGATAACGATAACGAAACGACAAATTGGTACTAGCAGCAGGAGTGTAGTACAATAGTGTGCAAGAGCTACACAAAGAATTCTGAAAAATAATCGGGCGTTCGATCAGGGGTACATGTCTCGTTCATTGAGTTCCTCATCTCGCGCCTTCAAGACGTCATAAGGTTCGAGTCCAAACCACGTCGGGATCTGGTCCCAGATAGCCTGGCGTCCAGCATGGACAGCGGGTATGAACTCCTGCCTACATTTACTGCACATAGGCAAGCCGCGCAAGTAATGACCGTCGACCCATTCGGTATGGTGCAACATGTCAATCATCTGACAGAGAGTAAACAAAGGATCGCCATCCCGTCCCGCTGCGATGCCACCAACTGCGCGTAGCGTGTTTAACGTGATAAAGTAGAAGGCATCACGGCATGCTTGGCCGCCTGTACATCCCAGGGCAGGCGTACGGCTCTTGACGTGTACGTCGAGGAAGGTCGCTACGAAACGTTGAAGAGTCTCCCGCCCACGGAAGGTGAGCACTAGATCACCATGAGAGAGTACGACAGGTGCTGTCTCCTGCACGAGCATCGGCGACGTGAAGCGTGAGGACGACAATGATGATGATAGGTATGCGTGCTCCGTTGCTTTGAAAGATAGAACGAAAAAAAGTGATGAATGTGAGTGACAACTTGAAGGCGAGCAAGAACGAATATGACGGCACGGGCGTACAGGTGGCGGACATGGGGCTGTTCTCGTTGCTGGGGGCCTCCAGGACGAGATGTGCGAGTGACTCTGTGCCACCGGCGATCCTGGACGTACCGTAGCGCGCGAGATCGTAGAACGCGGCGGGGAGAACGGAACCTACGTTGAGCTCTCGAGCGAGGTTGATGACGTAGATGGGCGAGGGGATCTCGTGGCGCGGGTCATAGTGGCCATCGGGCCCGAGAGACATACGTTCGCGGCGATCCCAGTCCGCGAGCGTAGTTGGAAAGTAGGTCTGTAGACGTTCCAGGCATTGTCTTCGTGGAATGCAGATGAAGTATTTGCAGGATAGGCGGAGGACCGATGCGAGGAACGGGAAGTCTTGCACGAACGGCTGGCGGAAGTATCTGTAATTGAAGCGATAGTAGAACGCGATAGTAGAACGAACAGAAACAAGGGTAGTCAGTCCAGAATATCACCAGAGCGATGCCAAATACAACTGTACAGTCCATCATATAGAGCCCTCAAAAGATGATACACATCCGTTGGTGAGTCGCAAAGATTGATGATACTATCAGCACTCTCCGGTTGAGGTATTGATAACATCGTCTGAAAGATCTCCGCATGGCGTTCCAGCTGGCCACGATGGACTTTGAATGCAAAGGACCCAGCAGAAAGGATGACGTTTCCATCAGAAAACCAGAAATCCTGACACACGCGGAATGGGAAGTCAGAAGTAGTGTAACGCCGCTCCCCAAGTCCATCTAGATGAAAATCTGAAGTCGACAGAGCTAGCTTCTCGACCATAGCCCCCAATATGAAGAATGAATGAGGAAGCTAGTATGCAGTCTCGAGTGAAACGTTTAACCCCGGTCATGATACACAGAAATGTTAGAAACGCGTGAGGCTGACAAGTTCCATCGACGATGACATCACGGGTTTCGATTATGATAGCTTTCGAGCCCACAACTTGGCCGAGCTCCATCGAATGCTGTTGTCCCTCGTTCTTCGAGGGTAATTCAGAGTATTCACCCCGCAGGCGTTGCAAATGTTACAGTCACCGAGCAACCACCTACTGTATCATCAGCAACCGGAATCTCGGTGCCCAACTTTCAAGCCATCAGGGAGATGTAGATTTGGTCACACCAGCTGAGGACTACATTAAAACAGTCATCGTGTGACAAGGATACATAGGATATAAAGCTTCAGGCCGTAGAGAGGGTAAGGACACACGTAGAATCGTTCGAAGCGCGTGCACCAGCGAGCAGTTTATCTGGTCTTAGCAGAATTCCCCGGCCAGATTGTTAGAATTATCAACGTCACATAGGCGATGAACAGGAGTGCCAGGGAGGGAGAATAGCCGCGGAGTCAAGCCAGCATCCGAGTTCAGACAGAGATCAAAGCCAAAAGGACTACGCCAGCGGCCAGTTTGTGCACACTTTGTTGCTTGGTCGAGGATTGTCCTGTAAAGCAAGTCGTTGAACCCGACGCACTGCAACCCAACGCAAGCAATCTTAAGAGCACCAGCCAAGTATAGTTGGGTGGTTTCATAGACTGTCTGAGGTGATACGTTCTTGCGTCCAGCCAAAGTCTCCTTGATAAGGGCTTGTGTTGTCTATTGACAGCGCGCATGGTTGGCATTTGACCAAGAGTGAGAAAATCACGACTACTTGCCTCATTCGAGAGTCGTTCGAACTCTTTCGTTGTCAGATCGTCGAGTCTGACTGCTTTGTACAAACCAGCGTAATACCACTTCCCGTCTTTATTGTAGAAACACTCTGTTCAAAGTTAGTGAATGACTGTACATCCAATAGATGGAGCATTCGACGACCTGTGGGCTTGTCCAACCTAGCGATGACATCGGCCATGGACCAACGATGGGCAGTCGCGACTCGCGGGTTCGTACTACATTTGAACAAAGGGGTCAGAAAATAGCCATGTTCCTCGCGTTCGGGACACCAGTTTGTCGTCAACTGTTGGAAGATACGGTAGTTTACAAGTCTGAATGACGATCAAGTTAATAAGTGAGTTGCGGTCAACTAATGTCGCCACCCATACGCAGTTCTGAGAGTCTGTAAAGAATATGAACAACGATATGTTCATGAAAGAAGAAACCCACCCCGACTGCACATGCAAGAAACTCTTGTAGCGTGTATGTAGAAGGTATCAAAATCGGCTTCAGCGCATCTGACGGTATTCCTATTGGCAGAGGGAGTCCAGCTAGGATTGCATGCCTTGCCCTGATAGATTCTTCCGCGTTCGGGCACTGGCAGAGTGGATCAGCGACAACCTGATAGGTCTATAAGCGTACACGAAAATGGAGCACGAGGAAGCAAACCTTGATATCTAAGTCATTGAGATCAGAGACAATCATCTTTGGGGTCGTCGGTGTGTTCGGGGTGTCCACTCGTGGGGAATTAACTCTGGCGAGACTGTTAAACGTTGCCTCGCGGAGAAAACGTAACGCATCCTGGCGCGTCGATTGGGTGTCACTCTCGGGCGTCTTGGTGTGCGACATCGAGAGCTGTCAAATTTATCGCACGTTATCAAATGAGGAAAGCCGAGTCACCTACTTGGGAGAAAGCTTCAGTAACTTCGTATCCGGGAGGGTCTTCTTCCGTGATGACGTTCGATGAAAGTGGCTCTTTCTGAGCGCTGTCCTCAACTTTTGAATTCTCATCAATCGGACCCGCACAGGGTGCCTCCTGGCCTGCGGGATGTAGCTGTTCAGATACCGCAGTGTTTGCCGATGTATATGCCAATGTATGCTCCTTGAGGATGTCTTCTAGGTACTTGTTCTGTTGGCGGAGAGTATCGATTATAGCAGTCTTGTCGCGGATAGATTTGCAAGCTAAGGAGAGATGTTGGGCAATTACGTCTCTCGCTGCTATGGCCTCAGCAGCGCGCATTTTCTCCATCTGAATGGCAATAGCAGATTCGGCGGCGGAGAAAGGATTCTTTTGAAAATTGGATGAGATGGGGACATCCAGCAGAGGAGAGACTTACGAGGGACTGCATTTCGAGGGATGGGGACATTGGAACGGACGAGGTGGTTGTATTTAAGAGAGGGAGTGACGTCATGCGAGCGATGCTATCCTACCGTCCAACAAGCCCAAGAGGGTGTCGAGTCCCTTGAGCACACCCACATCTGGTCCTTCGCCCGGCCTGGGTCGTGTATGTGCAAAGTCAATCAGCCTCACCACGAACGGACTCTCCGACCCTTCCTCTGAGCTATCCTCATCACTCTCCCCGTCTTCTTCTGATCCCTCCACCTCCACATCTCCCTCAGTGTCCTCCTTTCCCTCGTCGTCATCGCTACTCATATCCGCCGACTGCTTAGCGAGCCATTGCACTCCCGTCTCGGCACGGTCCCAGTCCCCTTCATAGATGATCAAGAGGCTACTCCCGACCATGCGCAACTCGATCGAGGCCAATAAGTCCCGAAGCTCTTGAACACTCTTTCGGATGGACTTCAGAATCGGCACGAGCAGCGTATCGGGAAGTCCGACGTCCAATCCTCCGCCTGTTCCGGACCCGGGCAACCCACTGTCAGTTCAGTACATGTCAGTCAAAGACACCAGACGTAGATAGGATTGCCCCTCACGCCGTCGAATCATGGAGAGGGAAAAATCGTGCAATCCCTGCAGGGAGCTCTGCAATGGAAATGGATTTTCCATAATCTTTCGGAACGACGAGGGGTTGTCGTGCTTTATCACCAAAGACCTGCAGTGTCGTGTAAGTGGGCTCAGACCAACCATCGAGCTAAAAAGTCCGACGCGTACCTGGAAGCCTGTCAGACGAATTCCTGCTTCCCCAGAGGTGGTCAATCTCACTTTGTTCTTCATCCGCTCCCTTTTTTCTGGTGGTGTCTCTTCATCGTAGAATACCGTGCCTAGCTTTACGTCGAGGATATTCGGCTTTCGAAATCCGTGCGCGACGTTTTCTAGAACTATCAACTGTATTTGCCATATGTTTGTCAGTCCTCAACGCTTCCATGAGAGTGAAATAATGGTAAGAACGCTCATCTTTCTCGTTTTCTGGAATACCCTCGACGCTCGCGATGCCCTCGGCAGTATTTTGGCCCTCCAGACGTAGTGTACCGAGGTATGTGGGAACCCATGGGCGCATCAAGGACAGGGGACTTGCAAGGATGTTCTGATAAAACTGAAGCTCGAGGGGCAGAGCGGGTTTGACGATCAGGGCACCCTCTCCTATGACCTGCATTCCCTTGTGCCCACCCACCTGATACTCAAGTGGTTGCAGTTCTGACTCATGGTCGGCCATTGAGATGTTTCTAGAGAGCGTCCGAGTCCCTGGTATATAAAGCTTGCACCGAGATAGTATGTCGGGGCAGTGATGGTGATGGTTCAAATAATGTACTTAAACAGATCACATTCTTGAATATGTGTGTAGTCCGAGTCCGAACACCTTCACTTGTATGATGTTCCGACATTTCGACTTGGATAGCAACTCCAGCACTGATAAAGACAAGGCGCCATGCTGTTTTTGGACCCCGCATCGAGTCGTTGCATGTCATTCATCAACTCTTCTCTCCTCAGAGTTGCCAAGCGGCACCCAATCACGACCAGGAGGCTCTTCTCTGCTCTTAACACCCATGAAGCCTTTCTTCAGCCTGTGCGGACCCATCCAGGTGTCACCACCCTCTCCTTGAACCGCCCACACGCAAAGAATGCAATCTCTCTTCAAATGCTCAAGGTACCATGCCTCCCTTTTTTCTTTTTTACCACCTCCTAGAGTGTGTATTTAACTGAACCATGATGGCCAACCTAGCAACTCGCCGACTGCTTGGACACCGTACGCTCCGACAGCTCTGTCCGCGTACTCATCCTAAACTCTTCCACCCTGGGCTCATTCTGCTCCGGCGCCGATCTGGCAGAACGTCGCACGATGACCAAAGGCCAAGTATCTAAGTTCCTCACCGACTTGCGCACTGCGCTCGGCAAACTTGAGACCCTCCCAATGCCCACTATCGCTGCTATTGACGGACCTGCTCTCGGTGGTGGGTTGGAACTCGCTCTTGCATGCGACTTGCGTGTAGCGGGTATGGGGCCCCTAGCCAGCCATCTAGGATCATCGAAATTCTGACGTAGTCTCTCCTGAAAAGGCCACGCAGTCTCGAAGATCGGTCTTCCTGAGACGAAACTTGGTATTATCCCTGGTGCGGGTGGCACTCAACGCGCTACTCGCATACTCGGATTGTCCAAGGCAAAGGACCTCATATTCACCGGTCGCTCGTTAACAGCCATTGAAGCCGAGGAGCTTGGTATGCATACATTTTCCTAACCATCTATGTGCGATGCTTACCCTGGTATTCTCAGGACTGGTAGACTATGTATCAGAGAAGGGCACACAAGCACTTGACCGCGCGCTGTCTCTTGCGGGGGAAATTGCTGCGAATGGTGTGTTTATATTGCCAAGCCTGACAGTCATGATTTTTGATTTAGCTTCACAAGCACCTATCGCTTTACGTTCCGCAAAACTGGCTATTTCACGAGCCCAGGAACTCTCGCTGGAATCTGGTAAGTTGTTCCCGCTAACCCTATTTCGATCGTGGTCGAGCTTTGTTAGGGTTGGATTTTGAAAGAGCCGCATATGAGCCATTGTTGCAGACCAAAGACCGTGAAGAAGCTTTGCAAGCCTTCAGAGAGAAGAGGAAACCCGTCTTCAAGGGTGAATAACATTACACAATGCTGTCTACCAACTACTATGCGGAACTGTCTCCACGTCCAAAAGCCTGCGCAAATCCCGACGGAAGCGCTTGCATTCCCATTTGTACACTGTCACCGAAGCGTAGCCCCTCGAGATCTTTCATCATCATACTCAGGCGACCCATACCGAAGCGGTCACGGAGACCCTTCGTACTGGTCTTCCCACCCGTAACTTCCTCACTATCGTCCGAGAATCGTTTCTCTACATGACCCCAGTCACTACGCTGTGCGAGATATGGTCGCAATAGATTAGGTTCAATCCTCCCCAGGTAATTTTCCGTGATATACGACTTTAGGATCTCCGGTTGCACCAGGAATATATTCCCGAGTTGCCGTATGAACTCAAAACGCTCGTGAAGCGCGGGAATGGAAAAGGTAGCAATAGTATCTTGATAAGATTTGATATCCCTGAGAAAGATGCGATCAGACAGCTCGGGGGGCCCTGACATTTGAACTTACTTCGCGAGCATCAGACCTCCAGTGGCGCTGACGGGGAATTTGCGGAGGTGCTCAAGTAATTGACTAAACAAAGGATCAGATGTCACAAAAGATGACATGATAATGTCACGAAGCCCATACCTGTGGAACGCTACGCCAACTTCTGTCAAAAATACTTCCAGGTTTTTGCCACTTAAATTTTGTTTCGCCGCGATGCCAACTTTCTCCAGGACGTCGCCACACCCGACGCAGGGATCCGTGTTGACCCGCGCGAACGAATCATCATCATTCCGGGGTTTGAAGTCGGTCTTTTTCTGCTTGGCGAGCTGTGTACCCGTCCAAGCCACAAGCGCTACGTTACCATTATCATGAGATAGAGGACACGAAACATGCTGTGAACGAATACTAACCGTCAATCAAACGTTGCATAAGAGCGTTCGTAGCGCCCTCAATCTTGCTGACCGCTTGATTATTGAACACTACCATCTCGCGACGAACCACAACGGAACTAGCGGCGAGGGGGAGCAGCGCAACGTTGACATACTGCTGCCAAAGGTGGCAGATGAGATCAACTAAATGGAGTATGGAAAGTGCCTGTAGGCTGGGTTCTGCTTTAGTGTGGTCTGTGGCTTCCAGGCGTGCTGTCGCCCTATGGGGAGACTACATGAGGCAGTTTGACATCTCAAGTTACAGAATACTTACGTGTTGATTGCAACTTCGATGTATCCTCCGGCAATCACCTCTGATAGAACGCGAAATAGAGCAAACGTATGTTTCGGACTTTACGAGTCGTGAGCGTCCGACAAGTCTCATACGGGCGGCTGTGGGGGAACGCTTACACGTCGTTGGGAGGGCTCAACTCGGCACACCTGCCAATAGCTTCCGCATGCCACTTTAGCATTGTTTCAGCAACACTGACAGCAAGCAGCCCGTCCTCCTCGCTGACTTGCTCATCCGGTAACTTGTCTTGAAAGCGGTCCGTAGAGGTGATCCCTCCGAAACGCATGATTGCGGCAGCAGCCTTGGAGGTCGAGGAGGCTCCAGACGTTGCTGTGGCGTTCATCATGCGATCCAGCATGGATCCTTTTGTCTTGATTAATCTTTCTTCTCGTTCCTAAGGCAGCAGGTGTCAATATTGATAGGCGGGAGCATGGCGAGGTTATATCTAACATGGTATCGCGTAAAGGCGGACAGGTAACCAGAATAAAGCTCCATGAGATTTTTGCTTTCGCGCTCTAGGTAGCGCTGGCCTTCGGTATAAGGAACAAAAAGTTCCTCCATGGCTGTCTCTAGTATGGAGCTGATGGCAGTAGAGCCCGCGCCGGCGGGGGCTGCTGCCAGTCCAGTCAACAGGTGCGAGAGACCAATATTTTGCACCGGAGATCTTGGGGTTGTGGAGGGCACATCGTAACTTTTAAGATCATCAATGAGTACAGAGGTTTGCAAGTGGATCAGTTGTAAGACGCGTAAAAATGCTAGATCCGACATGTTGCCAGCTCGGGTGAGGAGTTGCTCCATATGTTGCTGGATCTATAACAAGATCAGTAGGGCACCTTGGGGAGGACGAGTGCGTGATTACCGACTGAGCAAATACCCGCTGTAAGAAGACTTGCATTACCAAAGCAGGGTTCGGAAACACAGCCTGAACAATCTGGGCCTCTTGGCCGACCGTTGCTCGTATCTCGAGAAGTAACTCCGTTAAACTTGACTCGGTTTTTGGCGGGATAGTATTAGGGTCGGCCAGGGAGCGCCACCTGCCTGCAAATGAGTACGCAACCAAAGTGGAGTCATCGCAAAACAAACAGAACGGTGTCATCGCTTTCCATACTCTTTTGGACACGGTTGATAAAGAAGTCATGCTGATTCACGTATATTTGCACACAGGAGGCACCGCCATTAAAGTCAAGTAAAGTCTGCGCGCAGTGCTGCAGGAGGGCGTTAAGGACTGTCGATGGGGACGATAATGGGACCTACATGCATCATTTTAGGGTCGCCCTTCCGATAATTTCTGTCGAAAAGGTAGAGCATATCCTTCTCAAACTTCTCACAGTATCTGTCGATGTTCTCCCTTGTCTATTGAAACGTCAGTTACCGGTCAATACTTCAGTGTAAGCCAGTCCACCTTGTCTGCGGTAGGCAAATCTATTTCTTTCGCGAGAGTGGCCAACCGCCGGAGTAGTATCGCGACCTGACGCCGCCCGTCCTTTCCGTCCTTTTTGAGGCTATCTATTCGCGAGGTATCGTCACGGGAAAATTGCGTGTAGTAGTCGATCAGATCGTAAGCTGCTTGCGCTCTCTGCCGTTGAAGGTGGACAGTTTCGAGCTGTTCGCCTAAGCAAACGGATGTGAGTAATAGATATCACAAGAGTATGGCTTTAGAGAACTCACCAATACGACCAGCCGTCCGACCTACTTCGTTCATCCGCGCTTCCATCGACACGAATGACGTCCCTACTGCCTAGTCGCCTTTCAGGACCTCAGCGGACAACGAGACGTTCCAAGCACACCTCAAATCCACGATTAAGGTCAGACATCTTCTTCGAGTACTCCCTCTCCGCAGCTCTGACACTCTTCTCCATCTGCTCAGTCTTTGCCTGTACTTCTTTCCGAAGCGCAATGAGACGATCAACCCCAGCCTCAAACGTGCTGATAAATGGCTTAGGATTAAATGCTGTGTGAGAAATATTAGAACTATAAGCTTGAAGTAGGCATCGGAAAGTCTTTCTACATACGTCCAGGGTCCGCTTTAGACTGTGCTATGAGCTTCTCTGAGAAGGCCCCTACACAGTCCTTGACATCGAACTTGCCCTGGTCTAGTTTCAGCGCTCAGAGGACAAATGACAATATATGCGTGCACCTGGAACGTCTGAAGTCTCAGAGCATCCCCCATGGCATCCAGGTTAGCTGAAGAATCCATCTGGGGTCGCGTGGTAGGTTGTCGTAGTAGCACCCTTTACGGGGATCATTACGGGAATCACCGGCCCGCTATGTTGTTCTGTCCCAATTGCGCGAACCTCCTCATCATTTCTGCTCAGACTGGATACAACAAATGGGCTTGTAATACCTGTGCGTATGAATTTCCGATAGCAAAGCAGGTTGTCAAGTGTTTCTGTCTACTCGGCTACTCGTTCATACCCCAATCGCTTAGATGACATCAAGGACAAAAATGACCCGCAAACAGGTGGATGATGTCTTGGGTGGCGACGACGCTTGGAAACATGCTGACTCAACAACCGGTATGCTCGTCCCGTTACCAGAGCGAGTTCGGCTGACTAGGCCCGAAAAGCAACCTGCCCAAAATGCGATAACGATCGCGCCTACTTTTATCAGTTGCAAATTAGATCCGCTGACGAACCAATGACGACCTGTAAGTTTCTCATTGTGCTCCCTCGGTCAATCTCACACCTCTTCGCAGTCTATCGGTGAGTGGTCTCAACTCAGGATTGCCATTCGCGCCTCATGCGCCTGCATCGACATTCACAGTTGTACCGCATGTACACATCAATGGCGAGAGAACTAGAGATCTTCGTAGCCCAAGCCAGTTCGGGACTATTTACGTCTCAACACTTAAAAGATTCCCCTGGGCTAGGCGTCCGACAGTATCCTGTGTCTCGGACATCCTGTGTCAAGTCCCCAAGGGGGCGGTTTGCTTATAGGCACCCATCACATCTCCTTGGATTCATGCCCTTAATGTGGGGCACATTTAGGTTTTCCTTGTGTCACATGGTACCTACCCAACAATTAATGCCGATTGTCCTTCGATCGACTCCTTTAATGGAAGTAATTCAGATGGTCCAGACATTGTACGAGGATAACATCGATAGTCGGCGGAATCAGAACCAAAAAATTCCGTAGGTAGGAAACCCTTTCAGTTGCCGACATCCATTGCATCTTTCTCATCCCCGACAACCTCGAACATGAGGGACCCCTGCTGCTCCTTCAGCCACTGCACGCTACGTTTCTCGTCCATAAAATACGTATAGGCGCGGCGAAGGTCATCGACGTCAACCCTCTCTGCTTTTCTTTTACGCGCCAGAACCTGGGCGCAGGATATTAGGTTCAGCGCGTAGCGCAAGGTCGTTTGCACAGCCATTGACGTTAATACACTTAGTGCCTCCGCAGTAAGTGTTACATCCTCTTCTTCGCACCTGAAAATGAAATCTTCGTTAGTCAAATCTACCTCAGTGGCGTCACTTGTCCACCTTACTGACCGTATTTGGATAATTTGTTGGATGTCCTGTTCTTCATACGGTTTAGTGCTGACAATTAACACGCGGTCAAGTAGGTCGACAGGCAATCCGTGGGGACTCTGAATTTTGGTTCCACGTATGCGAGCCATCCCCCTGTTTGATGCCATGATCACCAACGGCGCGAGGTCATTCTCAAGCGCACGGTTGAGGAAGGAGAAACACTCGATGTCAAGCATATGTACTTCGTCAATGAACAATACCTAAGTTACCAGGTCTGATTTGCGGAAAGGGACCGGAACACGGATGCACACTCACTCCAGGTACAATTTCAGCCTTGCCTTCTTCACGCCACTCAGTAACTTTTGTGTTAATCTGGTTGCGGAGTTCTGGTTTGATTTCGCCAGTATCCCCGGCGAAGAGGGCGAGAAATCCTTGAGTTCGGCTGTTGATGACATCAATTTCATGCAGAGATACTGTATGGACAACTTCTTTTCGTTTCTGTATCTCGCCTTCGGGGCACCGGACAAATTTGGTCTAGTCCTATCATTAGAGATTATACAAGTGATAATGCCGAAGAGCGCACATCTGCACCCATGGCATCGTAATCTCGCGAACGTGCGAAAGATCTGCCCAATTTTGAGACTTTTCCAGAAGCTTTGTCAATTGAAACAATATCGCCAGCAAGGACCTTTTCTTTGGAAAGGGAGTCTATCATTTTCGTTCCAAGGTCGTAGATCGTCTCCATGTCTGTTGTTTTTATTGTTAGTTTTCCTGTCTTGGTAGACTTTCAAATGGGTCCGAGATCAGTAACGAGGCACGCCCTTTCGGCGAGGGAGCGTACGTACACCAGTCAAACTTCGGTCAATCTGAATCTCCACGACTTCTCCTTCGATGATCTCCGTTTCCTCTTTGATGCGCACCCCAATGCTACGTCGAAGTGCTTGCATCAAGGCTTCTGTCTTGGACAGGGACAACGAGAAGACCTCAGAGGCGGCGATTATCGTAAAGGGCACATCGGAGCCAAGCGTCTGTGCCATACCTCGGGAGACAAATTCAGACAGAATAATAGGCAATAAATGGGGGAAAGGTTACCAAGGGCGATCGCAGTCTTGCCTGTAGAAGGTGGGCCTGCGAACAACATAGCACGCCCGGCAATTCTGCCCTCCTGAACCATTTTGAGAATCATGCCAGCGGCCTTCCTAGCCTTTGCCTGGCCAACCATTCCCTGGGAGTTGGCGCGAGGTTCTAATCGCTCATCAAGTCCAAGGCCTCGTATGTGTGAATGTGCACCTGACAAGCGTCAGTTACCACGAGATTGTTACCAAGAAATGAAAACAATACCTATGCGCTCTACCTTTGTTGTATCACGCAACTCAGCAGCCACGGTAGATATTTGAGTTGCCTAGATCAGTGTTTAGAAAGAGTAATATTGCCCGTTGGGCGCATCGTACCATGCTGAAAGAGGTCTTAGGTGAGGCTGAGGCTGAAGCGACGCAGCCCCAAACCGTCTGTTCGGTTCATATTATTCGGTTCAGGCGAGCACGTGACTTCAAGTATACACCGTTACCACTCTGAGCCTGCGCTCATCACTCAACTCCACGGTTGCAGCAACACCCTAGAAAAACAACGTTATTTGACTCGTAGTTGGAGTGAAGACCTACTAAAAATGCGCCTTGATCCTGTTCTCGACCTTCCTTTCTCGGCCGTGGGTCCGTGAACCCCTGTTAGTTGGTTTCAAGTTCTCCGTAAGTAACGCTGGCAGTTTATCCTGTACTTAGTTGCCCAAGGGCGATGCTTATATACAGTCTCACAAGGACACAGTCCTCAGCAGACTCACGATCTAATTACACGGATGATGAGAACGCCAAAGTTGCAACGGGAATTTGATTTCCTTGTGTGGCGATAACCTCCCGTCGCGGATCTTATTCTTACACTCTTATGTCTATTGATCTATTGTAAGCTGCTCAGGCTAAGCTCATGTCAATCGTAGACCGGACTTCTGACAGGCCCCAACTCGAGCGCCACTGCTACGCCAATAAATGGGGTGATGCGTATCCACGGACACTCTCGATATTCTTGTCTTAGCACCATCGTTCCTGTGCTTACTACTCGTCTGATCATACTGGAACACGGCGTCTCAGTTAGTCCACACACTGCTTTTTCAAGACTCGCCTGTCACCAACGATACCGTTCGGGGTCTCACTCGTAACGTGTTCTGTGGCCATGCGAGTCCCTGAGATCCATTGTACTGTACCCTACCTTGCTCCTGATGCTCCTTAGCGTCCCTTGGTCTCCTGGGCTATTGTCTGGTCTATCACGTCTTATTGGGATGCGCTTCTGAGTCCCCATTTGAGGAACTCCACCCCCACAGGAGCATAAATAGCGGACGGCCTCGATGGCCTGACACCTCAACACGACCCCAAAGGCCCTGGAACGCCCCTCTATTCTTTGCTACCTGTTGCTCTACTGGACCCTTCGCTATGATACAGTCCCCATCTCATTTTGTTCTCCCTGATCTTCTCTCCCTTTCGAGTGCACTTGACAATGGCTCAAACCCATTTTGGAAGCGTGGTGCTATCGAATCCAGACGCTGGGTTGATAGTTATTCGATTTTTACAGATCGTCGTCGCGCATTCTTCATACAGGGGCAGAGTGAGCTATTGTGTTCGCACTGTTACCCATATGCCGGCTACGAGGAGTTTCGTACCTGCTGCGATCTCGTCAACTTATTGTTCGTGATCGACGAACTCAGCGACGAGCAGTGCCATGGTGATGCTCGTCAGACCGGCGACATATTTTTACGAGTCTTACGAGACCCTACCTGGTCCGACGGGTCAAAGCTTGCGCAAATGACAGCAGAGTATGTTTATTATTATCAGATTGTTCGGATACAGTATCTGATTCTAGCGCCGAAGTGTCCGCACGCGTCTTATCACGGCCATCAAACCGAACATGTTCCGTCGTTTTCTCGCCCATTGCGATGTGTATATCGATTCCGTCATCGAGGAGGCCAGATTACGCGACCATGGCGAGGTTCTCGGACTCGAGGATTACGTCCACCTTCGCCGCGAGAATAGTGCCGTTCGCGTGTGCTTTGGCATGATTCCATATATCCTGGGCATAGATCTTCCAGAAGAAGTTTTTGACGACCCGATCTTTGAAAAGATGTATTTCAATGCCGTGGACATGGTTTGTTGGGCAAATGTAAGTATATTCTGGTAGTGGCCGGGAGCTGGGTTGTTTACCTGTTTTTCTTCAACTCCAGGACCTGTATTCCTACAACATGGAGCTTAGCCGGGGCTTGGAAGGCAATAACTTCGTGACCGTGTTGATGGCGACGCAAAACATGGACATCCAGGCGGCGTGCGACTTTGTTGGGGGACACTATAAACATCTCATGGACGATTTTCTCTCCGCAAGGAGTTCCTTGCGATCGTTCGGGCCCAAAGTTGACATCGATGTCAAGCGCTACATCGACGCATGCCAGTATTGGCCTTCTGGTAACCTACTCTGGAGTTTCGAAACACCACGATACTTTGGAGCACTCCGTGATCAGATTCACCGCACTCGTATCGTTCCAATCAAGCCTGTGGACCCCGAACCTATTAAAGAAGACTCGGACGATGAAGATGAAGAAGAGGAAGATGATGATTAGTGTTACACGCGCTGTGGAGCTCGAGTATGTCATCTCCGATTTCTGTCAATTGTCTTCTCTGGCGCTTCACCATAATTGTGACTCGCCACCCTATTTGTAGTAGTCTAGTGTTTTGATGTTCGTTGATAATTAGAAACCTATGATATGCCGTAATCTATTATGTCAATCCACTGCAGATCAACCACGCACTTGGATGCCCTCTGACAAGCGAACCACCCCAACTCGATTTCTATTTGCCTCGCCCGGTCGGAGTGGCTCTTCCTCAGCCCGCAGGGTCCATCTTCGGCGCCTTTGGGATATATTGCATCTGTCAATACAACGCGGTGATCTTCCTCTCGCCCAAAGGTCATTCGCTCTCCTCTCCCGATGCGAGGACATCGAATCCGCGGCCATTTGGAAATTTGGCCTTATCATCCTCGCCGCCGCCGACCCCGGCCAACCACCAGGCCACGATATCCTCGGGACGCAGAAGCACATTGAATTTCTCCGGGTCATGATGCTCCGACATCCAGAAGAGGTCTGCACTTTCTTTCACGGCTCGGTCCCTCTCAAAGTATTGCCAACTTACCATCTTTCCATTGATATTGGAAGCGCGAATCGCTCGTGCGGGAACTGGTGTTATCACTGGCTATGGCTGGACGGGAGCGCGACGCGCTCGATGAACTTGAGCTGTGCGGATCCCTTCGTTTTCGGTTTTCTGCATGCGATACCAACTTCCATCAATACAGCTACCTTCCGTCACCTCCATACCAAGACAACTCTGAGCTGCATACATATGCAGGCCTCCTCTATTTACGGCTAGCACTGTCCTCGGGTTCGGGTGCAAACTGCAACCAAAATCCCCAAGGCACGCAGCCCCCCAGACACATAATTGTTGAAATTGGCTTATTATTGGGAACATAGGTCCTGAGAAAGTCTGCGATGTATCGGAGCAGACCCTGTTGCGGGAAGCACAGCAACATCTAGAACGCGCTTGTGTGCTTGACCCAGATGGTGTTGTTGCACGAGCATTTATCCATAGGGTCCGTCAAACTTTCTTATTGCTCATTGAGTTTGATTGTTAACTAATACCGTATAATGCCCTGCCAATTGTGATCACCCGTAGTTAACGACGTTAACGCCGTCATCCACATCCAACACAGTAAGCTACGACTCAGATGATGACACGATAGAAGTAGATTCCAAGGGACTAGGTCAGAAGCGGATCCGCACTTAACTTAGCGTGGTCTCCGAGATATCCGGCTTGATATTTCAAATGGCACTCATTACAGTACCAGTAATGTATCAACTGCATAGCAGCTCATTAATATTCGTACGGTGACGAGTCAGTCCGAGTCAGATCCCATATCAATGCTTGGCATATCTTCTTCTTCGTCGTCCTGCACTGCATTTTTAACTTCCAGTACCCCGCTCATTAACGGCGAAGGGACTTTGTCTGCTTGTGTAAGACATAATGTGTCATTCGAATTTAAACGGCCTTTGCTCGGGATCTGCGGGGGAGAGGAAACGTTAAGCATGTGGGAGGGCATGGGAGCAGGTCCTAGATCTGATGCTGTAGTAGCTTGCGGGTGCAATGGTGCCTGTTGCAAGGGGACTGGTGCGGGCGTCTTGGGCTCGTCAACGTTTGACCGTGATTCAGAATTTGGATGAATGGATGGCGCTGTTGTTGTTATTGACTGTGGATTTACTGCGCGTGTAGTTTCACCGAATGGTAAGACAACGCTCAGGTGGAGACTCTCCCGAATTTCCTGCTCCTGGACACTCTCCTCCGTACTGGATGAAGTTAGCAACTCGACGTGCGGAGGGGCCCGCACAAACGGGGGAACACGGGGATGAAGAAGTCTATCGAGTCCTCTCAGAGTAGACGTAGAAGGTGTATCCTTTAGAAAAATAGGTGAGTAAAATTTGTACCCTATATATTTGTATGTGACTCACGGGGTCGTCAATTGGTTCCAGAAGTCCATACATGATCAAACCCAAGTTCTTGCTCATCGTACATCGAGTATCGGCACTGAGATCCATGCATGCGCCTTGAATCCTGCGCAAAATCTGAGCGTGGAATGACAGATCGCCTGAAAGTCGGGCGGGATTTAAAGAAGGTAGCCAAACGTTGAGGCCAAGTAACATTCGATTAATGAGCGAATACGTTGCTGGTGGCAAACATGGATTAGGAAGAATCAATAGGAGGGCTAGATAGGCGATGAGGGTTGTTAAAAAGTGTTTGCAGAGGTTAATGACACACCGTCCAGGGTAGCTAATATCATAGCATTGTGCGTTGGGCTCGAGCATATGGCATTGGCTGTGACTTTGAATATTTCGCCTCCTTCATAGTCATGCGCTCGTTTTCTGCCCTTCCGGCCCTTACTGCCTGTGTCTGATACAGGACCAGTTCGGATATCGGATTGGGTCGGTAGGAGGACCGAGAGGGTGGATAGAAGAATCTTTGCAATTCGATTCAGTACCAAGGGGGAGTGTATCGTGTGAACATTCGTTAGAAGTGAGACCGAGGCTCGCAAAAATTCTACACGTCGGTCCCTGGAGGGGTCAAGATGAACGTCATATGTGGCTCGATCTGAGGCAAAGTGCATTGCACTTACGAGGGAGGAGCAAGCTCAAGATGGAACAAAACAATGTTTGTGAATCGCCCTGCATGCGGCGTAAGGTGACGTTCGGCGCTGAACGGAGCCACAGGTAAGTGAGCAGCACGGGTAGAGATCGCTCCAACTGAACATACCAAGCGGCAAGTCTAGACAGTAAATCGCTGCCAAGAACGCTGATCTCCGGGATAGCCGCTTCTTCCATCGCGCGAATAGAAGGTTCAACCGGTCTGTCTTCCTGAAAAGCCATTGGTCAGACACGTAATGGCCGAGGCCAGACCAAGGACGATCTGCGAACCTTGCCATTATCGCACGTACAGCTCAGTAATGCTTGACTAAAACTCGCCAGAGCGCCCAATGGAAATTGAACGGCTCTGGCAGTCGGCGACCTGATGTACACTGAGCTAACGGGTTGGATCGTATTGAAAAGGACGCATACATACATTAGAAGATCGCAGAGCGCGAGAATTGCGCAGCGCAGGCGGTCAAGATTCAACGGCACGGTCTCCATCGCATCTTCCAAGTTTGGCTGGACCTGTCTGGGAGGGGCCATATTAAAGCCTGAACTTTGTTTCAGTACATGGTTCGAGTGCTGGATAACTGATCATACCGTTATTGGGAAACGTGGTCCTAAGAGCGTGAAACGATGCCCAGCCGATGGACAGAATCTCATCCACGGATTTCCTCCACAGGCTGGCTGCACCAACCTTTCCCCCGGTAACAGAAAGGGCTGCATACAACCGAGATGTAGCTTGAACGACTGAGCCATCCATTGGCTTTCCCACTGAGCAATTGAATTGGTGAAGACAGAACGCAGAGAGGTGTCCATGGAGAGCCTTGTAAAGAGTAGGATACAGAGGTATCAATACGGACAGCGCATCAATGGCGAGTAGCTGGAGATGTCGTGAGCCACTATAGGAGACAAGCTTACAATCTGACCTTTAATTCACGGATTGGGTGGTCCTCAGTGATGGCGATGAGTGCAAGACTAAACTTGGGCACATTCGGGGATGCGATTTGCCTCTGGAACTCCGGTGTATCTCGTGCAACCGAGAAAATATGTGTGAGAAGTCGTGTGGCAGCTTTTAGAGTCGGCAAAGGTGCTTGTTTCTTCGCATTGTGAGACCCAGGAGAAGAGGGTATGGGTGGATACACGAACGGAGAATAGAGGCAAGGTAGCGCTGACCCAACTCCTGGCGCTCTCTAACATCACTTGTCGCGACAATAAGGACGTTTGGCACGCGATGGTAACACCGGCCCAGCATGCACCCGGATCTTTCGAGTGGATTAAAGCGTTGATACGCGTCATCCATTTTTGAAGGTGTGGTGAGGGTTGGAGATGTTGAACAGATAAGAACCGAATCACATAAGGTAAATTCAGGACAGCAGCATTGTCCGAGGCAAGTTGGAGGTGTAAAAATGTTTTGAGAGGATGGACAGAGTCGGAAGCGGACATGAATGTAGTGTACGGGATAGTCTACTTTAGCCGGCCCGACGCCATTCTTCAACGCGCTCTCTTCTCCACTCCCCTTGGACGTTCGCGAATGACCATCATATTACTACCCTTAGGGCCCTTGGGGCCAGGTTTGCGTGTTCGCTTGCCTTTTGTTTGCCACCCCCAAATAGATCGGGGATGCTTGTTGGATTTTGACTTGCCACGACCACCTCCGTGGGGGTGATCGACACTAGAAAAACATGAGTGCTCGCATGGTCCGGTAGCGCAAGTGACATACGAATTCATAGCCACACCACGCACGTGCGGTCTTCGACCGAGCCACCGCGTACGCCCCGCCTTGCCCAAACTCCTTCCCTTCCAAAGCGGGTTGCTGACCTTCCCAATCGTTGCGACACAATCCTGTAGAACTCTTCGCACTTCTCCACTTTGTAGGCGTACGTGGCTGTACCTCCCATTATCCTCGTGGATGATGACCTGGCCAAACGAGCCAGCTGAGCGGACAAGGATGCCGCGGCCATCCGGTTTGAGCGCGATACAGTGGATGATGGTACCTGTTGGTATTAAACGAAGGGGGAGGACGTTCCCGGGTTTGACGGTTCGGGCACGCAGAAGGCCAATAGCGAGGGACGCGTTCGCGGCTGCAGGGTCACCGTCATCCACCGCTAGCGCCTTACCCCGAATCCTTTTCGAATCAACAAACCCGTCAACAAGTCCATCAGGGATACCCTGTCTGAAACTTTCCACCACATGTCCTGCTCGTAGGCCTTCGCAAGCCAGGATGTAGCTCCACTTGTTTGCTCCTTCGACGTTGGGGTCCCGGTTTTTTATAAGAGCGATGTGAGCAGAACGGTTGGGATCATATTCAATCCGAACGACGTCATGCGCGCCAGGCTCAGTGCGCATAAAATCCACGAGACGAATGCGTCTTCTATGGCCGCCTCCACGAGAACGAACAGTAATACGACCCTTGGAATTCCGGCCCCCCTTCTTCCGTAGGGCGACGGTGAGTAAGCGTAAAGGTCTACCCTGGTAAAGATGTGGGTTAAGAGGGCGGCGAAGGTGGCGGATGCCTGGTGTTATCGGTTTGTATGTCTTAAAGAGGGTGGAAGTCCGGGATAATGCAGCATTGACATCTGTCGGCCGTTGTTCCGAGGTCAGCTCTGTTGAATATCTCCTCAGAGAAACAAGGCGTTCCGATGGAGCAGAAATGAGACGGGATCTGACGAGCGAAGCAATGGAACGGGCAAAGGCCATGAGTAAGAGTGATGGGAAGAGCGGCTTTGTGGCAGGCACATGTTCATCTTACATAATCATGATATCTCTCACTACGCGGAAAAACGGAAGCGGAGACGGAAGTAAAAAAAACATATATTCGGCTCGGATGAAAACAGGAAACGAAACCAACAATGACCATGTATGCGGCTTTGCGCTGGCAGTATCGTCCTCGATGCCTTGTACGTTGACCGCCGGTTCCTGTTGCGTGGATCACCACGTGTAGGGTGCTATTAAATGGGGCCGACGACCCTTTTTAAGCGATGTTTAGCCAACACGTCCCTGCATTCGTTCTTGCTTTCACTCAGCATCTTCGTCTCCCTCCCTCTCACGTTCACGACACAGTTCACGATCGCACAATATTTTCCCTCATTCTTTGCTCGAATCGGTACTGCGATGACCGTCTTGTTCAGGGATCTGAGATTCTACGGTTATTGTATGTGCAACCCTTGCCCAAGATATCTGATGCTCATTCGCGCTAGTCGCCGTCATGTTACTATCTGCTGCCGTGCTGGGAATTGGCTCTTACTTTGCGGCCATTTTCCTACCTAACCTGCATCGTACGTGACCATTCAGCTGGAATGTATCGCCAATTAAGCGTCAATCACTAAGATGATTACTCGATCTATACTTTGGTACCTCCATCATGGACTTTATTGATATTCACATTGCTGTGCGTTCATTCGTTTGGAAGCTAACTTTTCATCTGGATGTCATCTTTGCCGGTAGCTTGTTCTCCTCAAGCCCGCGTGCAGATGCCCTTTGCCTGTTTATTTCAGACATCCTTTGGCTCAGTGAGTATTCTCAGTCTCTTAAGCAATACGGTTGACAACTGCCGCTGGTATCAGCATTGGCGTCATGGTCCTCGTATGTTTCTTTATCATTTCCCCTCGATCCTTGGCTTACCGCGAATACAGCGACTCCCTCGGTAACACACAATGTGATGCTCTTGGGAAGGCCAGGACAAGCACGAAGCATGGCACTAGTTAGTCTCGTTCCAAGTGTCTACGGGTCTGTTGACGATTTACCCCATTCAGTATCCGCTCGCTCGTACTGCGACCTGTCAAAGGTCATTGAAGCATTCTCATGGGCTACATTTTGCTTGCGTACGTTTTCTCTCCCGTCTATTACCCCTCCTCACTCCTAGATTATTACAGTGACTTTGTACTTCGTGTTTCTCATCTCACTTGCCACCCGCTCTGTGGCCATGGGCCGTTACGAAATCTGGAGAGAAGATATTAGAGAGCTGCCATGGTTCGGGCAAGCACCCGGTTACCCTGGGGTCGGCTACACCACGTATTCGTCACAACAATATCGTGGCTACCCTGGCTCATACGCACAGTACCCAACGACTTATGGTGGTAACGTCGTCCAGCAACAACCTGGTCACTCACTCGTAATTCAGCCCGGAATAAATGGCGGGGCGCCTACCGTGCAGCAAGTCCCAACGGTGGCTTGATCTACTTTTCTCAGATATGTAGGAACAAAAAGTATATTGTGATGAAGATTGCCCACATGTATATACTAAGTTTCGGTGCTACGTTTGTTTTCTGTATTTACGATTAAGGTCACGGTTCCAACTTTGCTACGTAGAATGTCCGGGGTCCTAGGCCGAGTGTTCCGCAATGATAGTTTGTTCTCCACCGGAAAAGGCCTGCCTCGCATTCTTTGTATCACTCACCTTTAACCCCGCTACGCCATGGACGAAGATTTTGGCACGTCAATATGGGCCACCTCCGAGTCTACATCAGGCAGAGTTTCCTTGTCATCCCCGGATCACCCGATCTTCCCTCGGCCATCGCCCACCGCCAACCAGTTTGACGACCTTGACGACTTTGTGACGCAAAAAGATGTTTCTGGGGGCGAGGATGACGATGACGAATTTGGAGATTTTGGCGAATTTGGACAAGCGGAGGCCACCACAGAGGACATCGGGAACAGCGGCCACTTCCTTGAACCACCAGTATCGGCGGGCTCTTCCTCGTCATGCGAATGGGAACCGCTTCAATTTGATCCACATCCGTCGCGGCAGACACTAGAGGCACAGATCGAGGAAATCTTGGGGCCGCTGTGGAATACCGATGACACGAGCCAGGCACTGACTGATGAAGATGTGCGAGAAGTAGGTGGTCTTGCCCAGATATTAGTAACTCCAGATAGGTGAAGCCCACTCTCTAATGCAATACGCAGACTTGACGACTCACTCCCTCTCCCCGACAGTCGCGCTCTCTACCAATCACTCTTCCAAAAATCACCGCCATCAGTGCACCCCCCCAATTGGACACGCTCACGTATCAGAAGACAACATCTAATCACTTTGGGAGTTCCCGTGAACCTTGACGAGGTTCTTCCCCATGCGAATAGCACGCCTTTACCTGCGTTGCACATCTCCGGCGGGCGACCCATGTCAGCTCCCCCCGTTTCCCGCAACGGGTCACAAACACCCAATGGCCACACGTCTCGGCATAATTCGAGGGCAGGGACTCCCGTTCAACGTGCTGGTACTCCAACGACGGGAAGTTCTCGAAAAGGAGCAGTCGCGCAGCTAGGACTGGGTCCTAAGCCACAGCTAGATGAACAGAGGATTGGGGAACTTCTCTCGCTAAAACCAGGTGTGTATTTATTTCACGGAATCTTCACAGGTATAAATGTTGACAGTGTTATAGGTCAACTATCTCTACTACCGCTGACGACCCTAGAAGGTTATTTGTCCGAGCTACAGACGCAGACACAGAATACGTCAGCACTATTGACCTACCTGCTCCAAACGAAGGATGCGCTGCAACAAGACTCGGAGACGTACAATAAGCTCATCGGGGAACTGGTTGGGGAAGCGCAAAAGATGAAGACGGTTGGAGGCAGAACACCCTCACGGCGAGGGAGTGGCATTGCGTGATCAGTCACCGCTACTGCTCGATAATCGATATAACATATGGGAGTATAATTTATTGTAAGACAGTGACGCGCGCGTGGATATTAAACATGAGTGCCATCATTTAACGCGACGCGTTTGCTCCATTCACGTGATCTCTGTGATGGTCCAGCACACGGGCCGGGGATTCGAAGCTAGCAAAGCGAGCAGTTAGTGAAGAGTCGTCGCGTTGGATTTCCAGGCTTCTCCATCATGAATATCTCTCTACCAATCCCTTCGACAGTTCAAAGCATATCTTTTTCTGTCCTGACCACCGAAGATATTCGACGAATCTCTGTAAAGCAAATCACGAATCCCGTCCTTCTTGATGACTTGAATAGGCCCAACCTCGGGGGTTTGTATGACCCTGCTCTGGGTCCCATATATAAGCAAGACATGTGAGTGTTTATACCGAGTCTCTCGGTGAATGTCTCTTTAATATCTAGACAGCTGTGTGACCTGCAGAGAGACATATTTCACTTGTCCCGGTCACTTTGGTCATATCGAACTGCCAGCACCGGTCTTCCATCCGCTCTTCATGAATCATATGTATAATTTGTTAAGGACAACGTGTTTATTTTGTCATCACTTTAAGTTATCAAGACCAGAGGTGCGTGTCACTCTTCTTAACTACTGAGTCGACTGTCTGACATCTACCATTGGCTTAAAGCTAGTTAAATATGTGGCTAAGCTGCGACTCCTTGACCACGGAATGCTCGATGCAGCCTTTGCTTTGGATAACCTGCACATGCGACCCAAGGCCAAGGATGAGGATGCTGGAAGTGATACCGAGACTCTGGAAACATTCGAGAAGCGAGTGCAAGCATTTGTCCAGCTCTGCTTACTGCGTGCCTCAGGTAGCAGAGATAATTACAAGCATAGCCTTGTGTATCAAACTCGCAAAGACCTTATTCAGCAAATCCTAAAGGCCTCCCTACTCAAGAGGTGTCAAAAACCACGTTGCGGCGCGTAGGTCGCGTCTCTTTCCATCGGTTTCTTGTCTAAAGGGTCGTATGTTGCAGTAATGGGTACACTTTCCGAAAGGAAGGTCACACAAAAATAACCGAGTATGACTTGTCTGCGAAGATGAAAAGAGCAAACGAAGCCCTTGGTTTGAAGCGGCGCAACATCCTTCCTTTCTTATCGCGAGAGCGCACGACTGCTCGGGTGGGGCGAGATGACGCTGCCAGTATTGATGACTCGGATACTGAGGTTCCGGAGCTAGAGGCAGATGATCCAATGGTCTCTGACGAATCCGAAGGCCAATCTGAGAAAGAAGAGGATCGTCTACCCAGGGCAGCCAGTGGTCGTGTCAAGAGCGCCCGGGGTCGCAACGAACGGATAATGTCACCGGAAGAATGCAGGGCTCACCTTCGCTTGCTCTTCGCCAACGAAGCAGCGCTCTGCTCTTTGATTTTCGGTAGACACGGCCCTTTGTCTCCTATCGTCGACGGACTTTCCGTCGCGTCTGCAGACATGTTTTTCATGGACGTTATGCCTGTCTCACCCACCCGATTTCGACCCCCTGCGAAGATGGGTGAGACGCTGTTCGAAAATCCCCATAATGAGCTCCTTACGAAAATGCTCACGACGTCATACCGTCTTCGTGATCTCAATGCGGAATTGCGGGCGGCATCCGCGAAAACTTCTAAAACTGATGATAGTGCTCGGAGAAAGTCACTGGGTACACTCCTGGAGACATTAGTTCAGCTCCAGGTTGATGTAAACTGTTTCATCGACAGTGGTAAGAACACAGCGAGATTAAGAAATGGGAGGCTACCTCCTCCCGGTATCAAGCAAGTTCTCGAGAAGAAAGAGGGCCTCTTCCGCATGCACATGATGGTGCGTATTCCTCTTATTATGGTACCTACCTAATGCCTACCTCAGGGTAAACGAGTTAATTTTGCTGCTCGTTCGGTTATCTCGCCAGATGTGAACATCGAACCAAACGAAATCGGCGTGCCCCCCGTCTTTGCCAGGAAGTTGACTTTCCCAGAACCCGTGACGCCCGCGAATTTCCACCAGATGAGGCAACTAGTCATCAATGGGCCGAAGATTTATCCCGGGGCGACGATAGTCGAATACGAAGACGGTCATCAGATCTACTTGGTATGCCGCATGTTACTGAAGACTTTCCTTGCTAATCTTGATGCGTAGGATAAACTGACAGTAGAGCAAAGAACTGCTATTGCCAATCAATTACTTACACCGCAAGAAGGCAGTCGTACTAACCGACGACAGTTCGCCACGCGAACTACGGGTATCAATAAGAAGGTGTTTCGCCATCTGCGTGATGGAGATATGCTCATTCTCAACCGACAACCTACCTTGCATAAACCAAGTATGATGGCGCATCGGGCGCGCGTGTTGCACGGAGAAAAGACGATACGCATGCACTATGCCAACTGGTTTGTTGAAACCTACTTCCATCTCTACATAACAAACTGACACTGCTGTTATACAGCAACTCGTATAATGGTTAGTTTTTGTTGCTAATGACGATAAGTCTGAGGAGTTGACCACTTTGCGAATGCGCAGCCGACTTTGATGGCGATGGTTTGTCATAACTAATCGATTCCCAATCTCATGGCTGATTCACTTACACAGAAATGAATATTCATTTTCCCCGTAAGAAGTGCACCATTGTTTTACAAGTTTTCTTCTAATGCGTCGAAAGAAAACCAAATGGCGCGGGCAGAAGCTATGTTTATAGCTAACACAGACAACCAATATCTCGTGCCAACGTCTGGGAAACCCCTCCGTGGCCTCATCCAAGACCATGTGGTAGCTGGTGTATGGATGACCAACCCGGAGACATTCTTTACTCGGGAAGAGTACTTCCAATTACTTTATGGTGCCCTCAAACCTGAGGAATATTGCGTTCACGATGATGGACGCCTACGGACGCTTCCACCAACAATATGGAAGCCAAAGCCTTTATGGACGGGAAAACAGATCGTAAATGCAGTTTTTCGTCCTCTCATTCCTGTTACTAATGAAGGACAGATCTCCACCGTTTTGTTAAATATCACACCGAGCAGCGCAGAAGGACTCAACCTGAATGCAAAGGCCAAAGTTCCTGGCACAGCATGGGGAAAAGGCTCTTCTGAAGATCAAGTCATATTTATGAACGGAGAGCTGCTCTGCGGCACCCTTGACAAATCCGCATTTGGGGCCAGCGACTTTGGCTTGGTCCACTCCGTCTACGAGCTCTACGGTGCTGATGTTGCAGGAAGGCTGCTTGGCATACTAAGCCGGCTGTTTACCAAGTTTTTGCAGCTCAGGGCCTTCACCTGCCGAATGGATGACCTGGCGCTCACAAACGAAGGCAACGCAAAGCGAGCAGAACTCCTACGCAAGGGCGAGAATCTTGGCACAGAGGGAACGATGGAGAATTTCCCATCATTGAACGACATTCCTGATGACGAGAAACCTGCTGTGCTTTCCCGGCTGCTCCGTGAAGTGCTTCGTGACGACGAAAAGATGGCAGGGCTTGACATGACCGTCAAGTCGCGGCTGAGGGAACTCACCAAATCTATCGCGGATGCGGTCATGCCCCATGGCTTGCTGCGCAAATTCCCCCACAATAACATGCAGACGATGACACAATCCGGTGCCAAGGGTAGCGCAGTTAATGCTCAGCAAATTTCGTGTGCCTTGGGCCAGCAGGAGCTAGAAGGTCGTCGTGTACCGGTGATGGTCAGTGGCAAGACACTGCCCTCTTTCAAAATTTTCGAAACGAAGGCCATCGCTGGTGGATATGTTGCTAGCCGCTTCCTTACTGGCATAAAACCACAGGAATTCTTCTTTCATTGTATGGCCGGTCGCGAAGGTCTCATTGACACGGCCGTGAAGACGTCTCGCTCGGGCTACTTGCAACGTTCACTGATAAAGCATCTGGAAGACATTCGCGTCCACTACGATAATACTGTACGCGGGAGTGATGGTTCGGTGTACCAGTTTTACTACGGTGGCGATGCGCTCGATGTCACAAAACAAAAGCACCTATACCAATTCACGTTCATGGCGCAGAACATGAAAGCACTCATCGACCGATATCAACCGCGTAACGCTTTGGGCTTATTGGATGATGAACAGGCTCGAAAGTACACCAAGAGCGTTCTCAAGGCATCCAAAGATATTAAGGCGGGAGAGGATCTTTCGAGAAGGGACGCGATGGCTACACCGCTTGAACTTTTCAACCCTGCCCGCTTTCTGGGTAGCACGTCTGAGAAGTTCGCGGAGCGGTTAAGTGATTACATTAAAAGCAGCCCGGACAATCTTCTAAAGTCGAAAAATGACGCGCTCCCAATTCGCCGGCGGCATGGTCTACGCAGCACGAACGACTTCCGCCTCATGATGATGTTCAAGTACCTACGTAGCTTAGTGGAGCCAGGAGAGGCTGTTGGTTTACTGGCCGGCCAGGGGTAAGTATTAGAGTCGTAAATAACACCCCATTTGCTGACCTTGTGGCAGTGTAGGTGAGCCCTCCACACAGATGACGTTAAATACTTTCCATTTTGCTGGTGCGTATCTCGTTTAAGTTTAAGACTTCGTCTGAGATGAGAGTCCTAGGTCATGGCGCCGCCAATGTCACCCTCGGTATTCCACGGTTACGCGAGATCGTGATGACGGCTTCAAGGGCGCCTAAAACGCCGTCTATGACTATAACTGTCGCCAAGGGTATTTCCGAAGATGAAGCTGACGCATTTGCGCGTAGGGCGTCTCGGCTCACACTATCCCAGGTTGTCGAGAGAGTGACTGTTGAAGAACGGCTTACTGTCAATGACCAGGCACGCCGGAAGCAATTCACGATTGATATCATGTTTTATCCTGAACGGGAGTACCGCGCAGAGTTTGATGTGGCCCCCACGGAACTAGTCCACGCATTTGGGAATCGCTTCCCGCTCATACTGAAGCGCGAAATTCAGCTTGAGATAAGAAGGCTTGCCGCGGAACTCAAGAGACAGACTGATGAAGTTGGAAAGGGAAAGACCATACCCGAGGGCGAAGGCGGTGCTTCGAGTGCAGCTGGACATGCGGAAGAAGACGTGGACGCCGACGCGGAGGAGTCAGCGCAAAGGAGGGATGACGACGACGAGAGCGAGGTTGGTGACGGCGACGCAAGCACGGAGAAGCGCCAGCGACAGAAACATCAGCAGACATCATACGAGTCTGAGGAGGACGAAGAGACCGAGGACGATATCGAACCTCCCGACGCAGAGATGGAGACTGCATCCGCTTTGGATGCGGAAGTAGCAGCAAATGACGAGCTGGAGAAGAAACGTAGAAAGAAAAGTGGGCTCAAGGAAGCTGTAAGCAGGGTGGAACAGGCATTTCTTGAAAACTTCTCGAATGCTACATCATTTGACTTCAGCTCGTCTCGATGCAACATTGTGCTGGAGGTAAGTGGAACACGTTCCACATTGTATAGGATTGACGTTGAGTCGGACCCAGTTTGAACCTGATCTTCCCAAACTGATGGTAGTGGACATTGTGGAACGCACGTGCAGAAAGACAGTGGTTCGGGAGATACCAGGGATTGTCGACTTTTTCCGAGTTGAGGAGGCGAACAAAGATGGATCGATAAAGGTAAGCGCCGTGTCTCTTTGCCAGCCGTTGTATGACCGTTAATAAATAACATTATAGATCACCACTAACGGCTCAAACTTCCGCGGTCTTTGGGAGGTAGCGTGTGGGACTGAAGAGTCTCTGATCGAGGAGAATGATATTTACTCGAACGACATCTACGCTATCCTCATGACATACGGCGTAGAGATGGCCCGTAGAGCTGTTGTGCAGGAGATGAGCCGCGTATTTGGCGTCTACAACATCGACGTCGATATCCGGCACCTCGAGTTGATCGCAGACTACATGGTGAGTGTTGAAATGACTGATGAGATCCCTCACTAAGTTCTGTTGTATAAGACGTTCGAGGGTGGCTACAACCCATTCAACCGCAAGGGAATTAACGTGCACCCGTCGCCTCTATTGAAGGCTTCATTCGAGACGACCGGGGCATTCCTTTCCGACGCGACGCTCTACGGTGACTTTGACGACCTTAAAACGCCGTCTGGAAATTTGGTGTTAGGGCGTCATATTCTATGTGGGACGGGAGTATTTGACGTCGTTATGCCAGTGGAGGACGAGGAGAGTGAGGATGTGTCGGAGTAATCAAACGCGTGACATGTGCTACGTGACATGATGTGACATGTCGCGTCTTGAGCCACCGACGGCCAATTTGCGCTACGTCGACAGTGCGCCAATATGCCCCGACCTGTTCTCATCGACTTGCCACTCGAACGCTTTCTACAACCCGTGTTTTCCGATGACGTTAATGTGCCAAACACCCATATGGGCACTAAGCGTTCAAGATCACCGTCTCTTGCTCGCTCCATTTTTACCCCCGCGAAAAGACGCATTCTCGAGCAAGAGGGTCTTTTCCCTCCTGCACAATCGCACCCCTCTTCGGGCATGATCCCACACTCACCCCGTTCTCCCCACGGCTCATTTTTGCACGCTTTTGATAACCCCAAACGTACTATGAGCACCTCCTCCGCCGGCCTCGGCGACATTCTTCCGTCGCCACCTGGTGACCCTGACGTCTTTGTTCTGCCACCACCACGCGTATCTAGGCGTGTATCTCCCCGTCTTTCGACAACTCCACAACCCAAATCCCTCCCCGCTCCCATTACGCCGACCCGGACGTCGCCACGAAAGACCCGCTCGCAGACCTCCCCAACCAGCACAACACCGACGGCTTCCTCGCAACGCGCAGGCCACACATCTACCCCTTCTTCCCCAATGTCAGCGACAAAGCTGACGATGGTCCCTCGTGAAATGCCACCGCCACCTGACCGTCGATCTGTGCATTACCCCGGTTTTCACGTACACCAGGACACGCATTTAGCTTTGCCCTGTACGCGCTCGAGAGCACGCGCTAAAGCCGAGGCAGCACGGCTCCAGACCCAAGAGGGCGATTCGGCGAAGGAGAACGTTCGTCCGGTGGCGGTGGCAAATGCGAAGTCCGCAACGTTAACCAAGGGCCATTTCAAGGGGGACGTCGCACCGCGGCGATCAGCTAGGTTGCGCATGAACAATAACGGCTGTACGCCATCTCAGAAGGCTGTCGTCGTTGCGCCTGAGACGAGGAGTCATGGACGTCGTTGGAGAACTCTACACGAATCGTCTCTGCAGTTCTAGCTTTTTCCTCGTGTCTTTCTCTCCTATCTGTGCCCGGTATCCTTGCGCTTGTTCATTATTTTTCTTTTATGTGCATACATTTGATTATGCTTGGTATGTGGAGACTGCTCATCTAAGCCAACCCGCAGGCAGTATTTATAACCCCCCAACAATATATAAAGCCCATGCTGCTCAATCGCGTTCCGTCCCTTTACTGATTCTGATTCTTTTCTCGATTGTTCTTTCCACGTCCTTTGATCGTTCCTGTTTGGTCGCTGTACCCGTTCCGCTGGTGCTTGCACGATTTTCTTTAGACTCGCATGTACTTTAGCTTGATGCATCAATATGATGACAGAATCATTCTGTCCATAAGAGATAAAGGTGAAGGTGTCCAGTCGTCAAACACGACGCAGAGAACTGGTATTTTGTACATCAGAGGACGTGGCGGCATTAGCAAGTAAGAACAACAAAGCTGTACTATACAAATATCAGGGGAATACTCAATGCAAACGGGTCATGAAGAAAGGAAGATAGCATAAGATAGTCGTCGATCATTCAGAAGCCTAAACATCTGATATCGAGGATAAGAGCCCAGCACGCCCGGCAGCGCCAATACCCTCACCACTTTCATCGCGCACGACAGATGGGCCAGCTTGTGAAGAACCCATCTGACCAATGACATCGCTTTGCAAGTGCATGGGCACGAAAACGACTTTGCTTCCTGCAGTCTTGGCCATATGCTGCAGAGCTTCAAGCTGGCGGATCTGCATGGCTGCAGGTGAGGCGAGGATATCCGCTGCTTGACGCATGAGCCGTGCGGCGTCGACCTCGGCACGGGCGGCAATAACCTTGCTTTCTCCGATGCGCTTCTGTTGGGCAGCGCTGGAGAGCGAGGCGGATACTTCGGGGGAGAAGATGATGTCTTTGATGAGGATGCCCTCGATTGCGACACCCCACTTGTCAGCGACGTCGCCGACAATCTCGGCGATCTCAAACGCGATGGCTTCACGCTCGGTGACGACTGATTGGACCGCCCGCGCGCCGACGACGTGACGAAGGGTCGTCTGTGCGCGTTCCTGGAGCGCCTGACGCAAATCCGCGATACCGAACGCGGCGCGGTACGGATTCGCGATTTGGAAATAGATCACCGAATCGCTGTGTGATGGCAATTTGTTCAGTCAATTAATTCCCCAAAAGTGGAGTGAGTAAAAAAAGTGGGGTGGTTGGGGATAACCAAAAGAGAAAAGATACGTACATTTCCACGTTCACGTTGTCACGAGTGATGACGGTTTGCCGGCCAATGGAGATGATTTGAATTTTGACATCTACCACGCGAAGCGACTCGGTGCAGACATTGACTTGGACCAATCCTGGATCGACTGCCTTGTAGAACTGACCGAAGCGTGAGACAAGTCCCACGGACCCTGTAACCACGGACCCATTATTGGGCAAGAATGAATAACGGAACGCCGCGAATTGAGAACTCTCAAAGAAAACTGACCTTGGCGAACTTCTTTGAATGGATTGGGGAAAGGACAACATGGGACAGCACCGCAGAAGCCTATGCACGATCCGAGCGTTTGCATCATCGAGCCATAGAAACCGTGGGTGACAGTGTCGATGCCCATGTCTTGCGCGTACGAGGGTTGCATCTCGTCCTTCTTGAGTGGTTGCACCTTGATGACATGCTTGGAGGACATGCCTATATGGTGGTGATCACGGGGGAGCTCCTCTGTGACTATCAGACCTGTGAGGATCGGGGATTGACAGAGGAATGAGAGTATGATGCGCACCGTGGGGAGCATGGTGATCAACGACGTGCGAGGTTGTAGAGCCAGAAGGAGAGTGAAGACGGTCTTTCCTGTCGATAGCGGACATGGTGGAGCAGGAGCAGGCGCTACTGGACGACGGGGGTGGTCAATGCGCCGTCGCTCTATATTTAACCTTCCATTTCCGAGCCGGTCCTCTCCGAGCCGGTCCATCTGCGCAGCACCGGCCCGAACACTCCGGTTCCTGACATTGACAGACTGCGCATGTACTGTATTCATCTTTCGTCTCGTCACGATCTATCATTTTTCTCTCACAGCCTCGCGCGCCCATGATCGAGCTTGCCGAATCATCAACTTCTTCGGCCCCTATTCTCATTCCGACGAAACTGAGGCACAAGGCACCTATGATCGTGATGGAGCAGGAGTTTGCGTACTACAGTCAATTCCCTTATAGGCATATCCTACAAGAATTGATAACAATAATCTCGTGTGGGATGCTGGACAGCTCTTCAAGTGTCCCGGGGGGATATGCATGAAGGTGTCGACTGCATACCTCTGAGAGTATGTAGATATGAGCGGTTTTGGCGGCTTATCCCCGCAATTGCACATGTACTGTCCATGCGCAGTAGAGTCACGGCCGCCCGGTGTGAAGTTGAGCATGGTGCGTGGCCGCCGCTAGCCATCCTAGCTCCAGACACCGCAAACCCTATTCCACCAATAACCAAATCCAGCCCGATCCCGATACTTTCAGTAACTTGGATATATTGCAGCTGTTGGCAACAGCAGTCTAATGCCAACTAGATGTACAAACAAACGTAGATACAAAAAATCATACAACATCTACTGTTTCGTCCACATAGCAAAGATCTAGCACAAGCGACACAGCAAGAGGCATCAAGAAACTAAATAAAGTTGCACAATCAGTCACCTCCACCGCCCGCAAGTTCAAGAATGAGCCGGCATGCAACATCCATAAACACGAATGGTGAAACAATGTCGGATCCACTGTGAGTCGAGTCAGACCCTGCCTCGGAGGCTGCGTCTGCGTTGGCGATGTCATATTTACCCGCGCCCGGCTCGGTGCTTGCTTTATACGTCCGCTTGTGATGAAAGTCGACAAGGTAGTTGATCGAGTCCACCATATACAACTGTAGGTTCATTAGGACCTTTGAAACCTCTCTGTCAGGTGGAACTCAGCCGTAAGAAGAACAGGGACTCACGACAACATCTTGCATCCGGACACGCGTCTCTATGAAGTATACCGACGCCGCAGCTTTGAGATCCACATGTCCACCACCATCATATTCCCTCGCTCGTTCGATCTTGCTGTGGCCGTTCTTCCTTCGCCCACTGGAGTGGCCATTTAGGTGGATGCTCCCGCCCCCCAGCCCTCCTAGGTTTTTCTTCTCGCGCCATTCCATGCCTAGCGCTTTGAGAGTTCGGTAGATTTCAAGCATAACTTCCATAGGCGGGCTTCGGCTCCGAATGCCGAAGTGCCATTTCGTCCGATGCTGCTTCTTCTCTTTTACGGCTGGCCACGCCCGCCGGGCACTTGCATAGGACGCGAGATGGTGCTGCTCGGGGAACTGGTCTGGCAGAGACGAGTTCAGGACCGCAAAATTGTTATGCTCTTCTTGCTCCCGCTCATCAGGTGGAGGTGTAGCGAGGTCAAATTCATCGTCCTCTTCGTCGTCATAGCCATTGAATTCACTTTCAAAGGGATTCACCTCAGCGTCGCCGCCAGCGGGCGATAAGGCGGCTGGTGATAACAGGTTCCGCGGCTATATGAAGAATAAATATGAGAGTGAATCGCAGAGGATGGACGTACATCCATGACGGCCACTTGCGCGTCACGTTCCTGCTCCTCGTACGCCGCGACTGTGATCGAGGATAAAGACTTCTACAATAGAAAGAAAGGTGTCTGCTCACGATCTCGCCCTAGCCTCCGCTTGTCTCTCAGCAGCATATAAGCCACCTTGACCGCATTTCCTTGCACACCATCCTCCCTCCGTAAGCACGCCCAGACATCTTCCTTGTCTATGCCCTCCATGCGGATCGCCAGTTCCTCGACCACGTCGTCTTCGATCCGCCCGAGACCATCAATGATCTCAAAGTCTAGAGTCTTTCCAGGGGTCACCAGCGCAGATAAGGTACCGAGAACAGGACCCGGTGGTGGGGGAAGGGGCTGAAGGTACCGCGGTAGGTCTACTTGAAAGAAAGGGTGCTGGATGATCTCTGGTACGGTTATGCGTTTGACGGGATCAACGATCAGCATTCCTGTGATAAGACTGCGCGCATCGGAGGAAAGATTGGAGGGAATATGATAAGTGCCCTCTGTACAGTATCATCAGTATGACCACACTGGGGAGTGACAAGTAACATAGGTGCTCACGGCTAATTTTTGTGAAGAGAGCCTGAACATCATCATCTTCAAAAGGAAGTTTACCACAGAGCATGACATAAAGAATAACACCGGCACTCCAAACATCGATCTCAGGCCCTGTATACAAACCACCTCGAATGACCTCGGGAGCGGCATAATTGGGACTGCCACAGCTTGTCTTGAGAAAATCCCCGTCCTTGATTTCATTGGAGAGGCCAAAATCGGCGATTTTAACGTTGAGATCATCATCAAGGAGCACATTCTCGGGTTTAAGATCGCGATGGACGATCTTGAGGCGATGAGAGTACTCGATACCCGAAATCAATTGTTGGAAGAAGCGACGGGTTTGATGTTCGGGCATACGGCCATTTGCGACGATGAAGTTGAAAAGCTCGCCGCCTGCATATTCGAGGACAATGATGATATCGGTAGGTGTTGATATGACTTCATAGCTAGGAGTAGAAGGTTTGTCAAATATGGAAAGAGGCGATTGCGA
This sequence comes from Russula lepida, assembly GCA_003316425.1. Taxonomy (NCBI): domain Eukaryota; kingdom Fungi; phylum Basidiomycota; class Agaricomycetes; order Russulales; family Russulaceae; genus Russula; species Russula lepida. The sequence goes on from QFEZ01000104.1 coordinate 668,117, forward strand.
GAGGGACGGACAGCTTGATTATGTGGGGGTGACGGAGCGTACGCATGTATTCGACCTCACGTTGGACACGATTTTTTGTGCGTGTCATGTTTATAACGTGTTTTGAGATGAACTTCATTGCGACCTTGTGACCGGTGAGGGTATGTACGGCCACTGGCAAAAGGGCCATCATTACGAGCCAAGCGATTGACTCAAGATAATGAGATACATACTCTTGACTTTTCCAAAAGTGCCCTCTGCAATTTCTTGCACGACTGTGTACTCTCCGAGCTTTGATGGAGGCATGACAGGTGCCGGCTCTTGTACTCTCACCGTTGCTGTCATCGTTGCAGACGAGCCTGCCGCGAGCAAAATCTCGTGTTTGTGCACTGTTTGGTGCTCTCATTGATGTTACGTCATCGCACCTTTTTCACCGATGACCAAGTTTTGGCTGATGAAGGCAGAGCCCAACTCCCGCATAGTAAAGGGAAGGGACGTCAAAGTGGGTCTCTGTTAGTATGCATTATTTCTACTCAATTCATCAGTTCTCTCCTCGTCCAAGTTCAGCGTGGATGACTTTGAGGCGGCCGGAACAACCCCATGGGAAGGGGTTCGGAACCCAGAAGCAAAAAATCTCATGAAAGAAATGCAAATTGGGGACAAGGTCGGTTTCGCACTCGTAAATTGTCCTGAAAATACACATCGAGTTGCTTCAGGTTTTGTTTTATCACTCGAGTTGCAATGTCCCTGGTACGCGCATTGACATTGGCGAAGAAATTGCATGGTCTCAATTACCTTCTGAGTAGGGATTGCCGGCTTCGCTGAGGTTATAAAGGAGGCGTATCCAGATTGTGAGTGCTTCTCCCTTGTCTCGAAGGGACCATTCTCCGATGTTCGCAGACACCGCATGGGATCCGTAAGTTGTTATTCATTGTTAGAGATTGCCCTCGTTTGAATCGTGAAAAACAGAGAACACCCATATTATGATCCTGTGCGCCACGGTCATTTTTCTCCTTCTTCTGGCTTCAATTTGAGGTAACTCAGAAATCCGATGAAACCAACCCCAAGTGGTTTATGGTCGACGTCAAGTTCATATCACGCGCCGCACATTTTGTGCCCTACCCGCTCTTGCGCGAGATCGCAGCAGGCCGTGCGATGCAATCAGGCGGTATCGAGTACATCGGGGAGGAGGGCATGAGAGCAATCAAAGGTGATTTCATGTGTGGTAACAGCTAGTGGTGGCAATTGTTCATTGGCATACAGACATGGATTTAGTCCACCGAGGACGTCTGAGTGTACAACGGGTGCAAGCAGAAGCATGGGATGTAGTCGAGCAGCTGGCGGAGAAAGGTGGGTGGGGTGAAGGGATAGGAAAGGGTACGAAGCGGGAGAAGAGGGGAAGGAAGCGGAAGCGGACCGGGAATTAATTTTTAAAAATAATTTATGGGGTGGCTGTATGCGCGTGTGCGCCTTGCGTGTTGTTGAGCACCGCTGCGCCATCTCACTCATCTCACTTGGGCTGCAACCCTCGACTTTGCCTGCTCTCCTGCTGCCTCTTGTCCGGTCATGAGCAGCGCAGATGCTGCCTCAATCCCTGCAGTGTCTCCTTCCTCCACATCTCGTCCTCTTTCACCTTCGTCGTCAGGCACACACCAGGTCGATCCGCATTCCGAACTTCACGCGCTCCATCCCACCCCCTCCATACATCTTCACACCAACTCACCAACAGACACGACCGCAGAAGTACTCGATTCACGTGTTGACACCCTTCCCTCGGACGTAGGCGAAAATGCGTTTATGATAATCGAGGGTGAGAGTCAGGATGACTCGCCAGACGATGTCGGTCACGAGAGCGTAGACGTGCAGGGAAGGGAAGGGGTCATGGTCATGGATAATGGGGATGATGGTCAGCAGTGGTTTCCCGAGCATGAGAACCACGAGCTTAAACGCGTAAAGGTACGTCTTCTATACCCAGGTGTTGTCAGTGCAGCAGTTATGGTCCTAGACCATTCATGTACTCGCGGTCTCTCTGACACACCCTTTCACTCATAAGGTCTATGAACTTATCAACTCGCGTTGGGTTGATCAAGGAACTGCGCTTTGTTTTGGTCAGTACGAGGATGGCGAGGCAGCTCTCGTCGCAAAAGCAGAAGGAAATATGTCCGAGATCATCCTCAAGACGACAATACGCTCTAGTGACGTGTATCAGCGCCAACAGGGTCCGTGAACTCGTCCCATTTTGTTTAGTGGTGTGTTCACTGATCCCCATTTAGATACCCTCATTGTCTGGACAGAGCCGGATGGCGTCGACTATGCGCTCAGCTTTCAAGATCCAGAGGGTTGCATGGAACTGTGGAACTTTATACTCGAGGTGCAGAGTTTGCGTGCGAATAGCGGTGGTACGTGGGTGTTCGATTGAGCTTGTACAGTGTTCTAAACATCCCGTCTGCTCAAAGATCATCAAGCCGAATCGTCCTCTCCGCTGGTAGGCCCTGAGCCATCGATCACTACTGCGAGCATCATCCGTTCTGGCCATCTCCCCCAACCAGCTTTGGGAATCATAACGGAAATAGACAGGGCTATTCGCGCCCTGTCTCGGACCCCAGCCATCAAGGACAAGATATGCGAGTACATCCAGCGCGCAGTCCGTGGTTCTTTCCCCATACATGTGCCACATCTCACTGGTTGTGGTAGGATTATATAAAGGCCATGATCGACGTCATGCATCAGGCGGAGGATCTGGAGAACCTTGAAAATCTTCATTCACTTTGCTCGTTAATGCAGACAATACGTGAGTCACGGTCACAATTGCCGCCACTTATGAAGATTTAAATTTATTACGTAGTCTTGATGAGCGATCACAGCATGTACGAGCACATTCTGGATGATGACCGTTTCTATGGCGTGCTAGGGATGCTTGAATGTATGTTCCACTCATCATGTCATCGTGTCCTTTTACGAGCTTGCCTTAGACGACCCAGAATTCCCCGCTCACAAAGCCAATTATCGAGACTTCCTCCGCGACACAACTCGTTTCCACCAACCCATCTCTATTCATGATCCCGTCATTCAAAAGAAGATTCATCACACTTATCGCCTCCTCTTCCTTAAGGATGTTGTTCTCGCACGGGCCCTGGATGATTCAACATTCAACGTCCTCAATTCATGCATCATCTTCAATCAGATCGACATCATCACCCACGTGCAGAACGACGTCCAGTTCCTGCAGGACATCGTCGACATGTTTCCTGGCCCAAGCTCTGGACAATCCATTTCCCTCAATGGGATTGCGAAGAGTAGGACGGGCATTGATACCGACACAATCGCCGACGGACTGCCAAATGGCGTTGATGAAGATCGTCGTCGTCGTGAAGTTATTCTTCTTATCCAGCAACTTTGCATCATGGGCAAGAATGTCCAACTACCGACGCGCATGGGGCTGTTTAAGATACTTGTTGACCGCGGAATCGTGCAGCCTGTACAATGGGCGCTCGGCCAATCCGAAGGAACGGAACCTGGACAGCAGATGATCGCAGTGGCTGGCGAGGTACTCGTCACGTTATTAGACCATGACGTGAATGGCGTTCGCGAACATGTGGTGACACAATGCGACAGCTTCGAGGCCCGTCAGAGCCGAGACGATTCCCTACTCACCTTATTGTGTGGATTGATGGTACGGAGTCGGGATCTAGCCGTACAAACGGTGGTGGGAGACTCATTAAAATTGATGTTGGAGATGCCGCCACAGGATATGAACGATGTCGTGCGTGATGTTTCGCGACGTGTAATGTGCGATTAATCGTCTTGGCAGCAAACTCCGGCGAAACCCTTTTCGCGTCCAAGGGATGACGCTCGAACAGAGAAATTCCTCGATTATTTCTACAAACTTTGCGTGCATTCACTCCTCAAACCCATCTTTGACATTCCGGATCACAAACATTACCCGCTTGGTAAGAAGCCACTTTAAATACTGGTATCTCGATAATAATTCGAATACGTCACTGGTTTTGTTTTAGATTCGGATCTTATCTTAGCGCGGGAGAAGACAAACCTTTATCTATCTTTATGCGACTTGTTATCCATTTTCGCTTTGCAACATACTTTCCGAAGCCATTTCTTCATGCTCACCTCCAGTATATCCTCTCATGTGGCCACTCTTTTATCTAGTAAAGACAAACATCTCCGTCTCGGTTGGTGACCAATTCATCGTTTCGTCGTGTTCAACCTCTAACTCCCTGTCCCTTGGGTAGCTGCCCTCCGCTTTTTCCGAATACACCTAAAAAATAACAACCGGAATTTCTTGGGTCACCTTACCAAGCTGGAGGTCTTCAAACCCATCGTTGAGTTGACCATCAAGGAATCTCGTCGTGATACCCTAGTAAGCTCGTCATGTCAAGAGTTTTTTGAGTTCATGCGTCGAGTATGCCGTCTTTACTGTTCCTTGTTGCATATATGCTCATCACAGTACAGGAGAATATCAAGGATGTTATTGCTCATATTATGCTTAACTATGAAGACCGAATACAGGAACTATCGGAAACCCGATTCTGCGGCCAATGCTTCAAGGGATTCATCCGTCGTTATGAGATGAACATCCATCCCCCTCCGCTAGAGGTCGAGGAGAAACCTCCACCACAGTATGTCTTCCCTCCACTAATCAGCTCTTACATGTCTGGTGACATTTCCTCCCCCTCCAGTCAACCTATGGAGATGCGTCGGGTTGACGTCGACGAGGAGTCTTACTTCAACGGTGATGACGGCGATGAGGACGACAGTGCGACACCCGGTCCGCACCCTGCACCGACCTCCCCTCTCCCTCCTCTCCTCACTCCCCCACTGTCCCGTTTCCAATTCGGACAAAAACGCAGACGGCAGCGTGCTCCTGGCATCCCACTACGCACCAGCCTCGGAGGGGTCACGCAGCAGCAACGCGCACCTACACCCACAACGCCGATCCACCTCCCACGCACACCTCCCATCAGTGCACTCGTCGAATATGGCGATGACGACGAGCAATCCTCAGATCCCGAAGACGCCCTCCTTGAATCCCTCGTATCGTCCAAGCCGCCCGCTTCCGTCGTTGCCGCAGCCGGCACCACCATATCAACAACAAGTACACCATCTTCTCCAATCTCTCCCACCACCGCTGGTACTACCAGTGGCAGCGGCGGATTTGTGCCATTGCGTGCGGAGAAGCGCAGACGTGCAGAGGAGGATGAGGATGAGATGGGCTTGGAGCGGCTCGTTGGTGGTAAATCGAAACGTCCAACCAAGAGCGGGACAACTGGAGGTAGTGAGGAAGGCCCTAAACGTATCCGGTTACGATTTGGCGCAGCCAGCTTGGCGGCGGCGTCTTCTACGCCACCTACTGCGGCACGCTCAGGGTCAGGCGCTAAGGACGGGGACACGGGTTAGAGAGGGCCATCTGACAATTAATATTGTTACTCAGTCGTGCTTCACAAATGTTTTCGTTTGCACACCTCGCGCATTCTCCTTTTTTACTAAGTAGATTGTCCTCGTACATCACATTTGTGTCAACGTGTATCCTTGTATTTGTTCTCTGTTTGTTTTCTATTCTGCAGACACCGCATACTCGTGGTTTCGCATCCAGCAAGCGTCAAGTAGATTTCGCAAGTATCGGTAGAATACAGGGCCTGTGCAAAAATTGTACCCGACGACGGGGAGGCTAGTAAGAGGGGACAGCAACATGGTATGCAAGAAGTTCGAAGACACATGGAAGGAGTTGGTGCAGACAATGTGGGTACGAGTATTCATTACGAAGGATGGTGTATATACCAAGATGAATCGCAGGGGAACGGGTTAAACGATATGACGGTGCAATGAAATGAACGGATTGAGCGAAGTGTATGAACGGCGGACAGACCATTAGACAGCAGCATGGAAAAATAAATAGATAGATACGAACAAATAGTCCGTATGTTGGTGCGTGAACAGATACCGAGAAAAAAAGATGACGAGAAAAATGGTGGTGGAAATGTATGTTCATATATATAGACTGCTACAAGCGTATGCCGTGTTGCGACCTCTAAGCACTGTTTTGTGTGAGCGTCGACATGGCATGTATGGACTGTTGTTGTTGTTGTTGTTCAATGATGTCAGAAATGAGATTGCCGTCATTGTTATTGCTGTTGATGGAATTGAGAGTGAAGTTCGTATGGTTCGTCTGCTCGGGTATCGGTGAAAATTGATTGCTACTATTGCCAGTGGAGGGATGTGGGGAAGGTGAGATGCCGAAAGGTGAGAAGGACGGTGAGGACAAAGATGCTGTGGGCGACGGGCCTAAGCCAAAACCGCCCTGACGAGGAAATATACTCTGCTGATTGAATGACGCCGGGCCCGGTGGAGGAGAAACGAATCGCGGAGGTGGGGGGGATGCGACGTTGAACCCGTAATGCATGCCAGACGTTGGTGACGCGACACCTGACGTATCACGACCTGATTTTTGGTTCGCTTCCAACTGTAGTGCTTCCGTCTGGAACATGGCACCTCCCAGAGCAATCGTACCAGTGGCCTGTTGCGGGACCGAGCCACTCGCAAGATTGGTAGGTGTGCGAACTCCGAGAGGGTTTTTACTGTAGCTAATCCTGATACCTCCACCTTTAACAAGGCCACCAAGATTTGAACCGTAGAGCTCATTCAGGGCTCTGGTTGCATGTTGAACGTCCACAAACTATGACCAGTTATCAGCCTCCCGAAATGCTTTACAGGTGAATAAACATGGACAAACCTCCACAAAGCACATTGGTCCATTACTCTTCTGTCGGAAGCACAGCTTTCGATAACCAGGCTGGTTGGAGAATAGACTCCTCAAACTGTCTTCAAGGTGGTTTGGCCCACAACCTGGTGGCGGAGGCGAACTTGGGAGGTTGCCGACATACAGCGTGTTGATCTAAAGATCCATGTTAGGGTTCATCTATAACAAAGTCGATTGCAATAAGGAAAGCTTACAGGAGGATTCTGATCGACTACAGCGTTCCGGCCGCTCCTCTCAGAGCTGGCGCCCGATGCGGGACTTGGCAATTGAGGCGACATTGAACCCGTCCCGCTTTGAACATTTTCGGACATGGTACTTACTGCGAGTGAGGCCAAAGATCGCGAAACCTCCTCATCGACACTGCCTTGAGAACCTGCAGCACTGGACCCGCTGGAGATTGGAACTGCCGTTTCACCGCCAGACGCAGGCGAATAGGCACGAGGACGAGAAGGGAGCGAGGGATGTGCAGGCTGAGTTGCATTCTGAAGCGAGGGGGTGAAAGACCCCATCGCCGGCCCGGACGCGAACGGCGTCGAATCTCGTAGAAGCGGGGACGACTGCGGTTGATGAGGTGGGGATGTCGGGCGCGGGGGAAGAGTGGAGGAGAGAGGCACAGACATCTTCCTTGAAGCGGCATTGACTGGATCACGGCCCAGGGTACCCCATGGCGGTGCAGCTACCGCACGCGACGGTAAGGGACCGATGGCTTCACCGGCAATTGCGGCCAACAACGAATTGCCGGTGGGACGCTGTGAGGATGGCACGGAGTGGAAGGCATCAAATGCGTGAGAGTCAGTCGAGCGTAAACGCGCATTGCGCTCCTTGTCTGCCTCACTCTTCTCCTTCCATTTGCGTTCCTCTTCCTCAACGCGGTCGCGACCCGTGCGGGTAGCGGCATTATTGCCAAATGCGACGCTGGCTTTGCGAGGAGCAAACTCATCATCATGGACATCTAGCCGATTGTCACGACGTCCATTGATACCAGCAAAACCCATTGCACCAAGGGTACCAAGCTCACGCTCGCGGACGCTAAGGGCCTCGCCAGCGGAAGTAACCGCTTGAGACGATAAACTTGCCAAACCGTTCATTCCAGGCATACTTGCGAGAGCCTCCGGAGGGACAGTCCCACCACCCGTACCAATAATGGTAGAAAGCTGTGGTGGGAGGGGTCCAATCCCACGCTTGGTGTGCAAATTCTTCTTAGCCATTTCAGCCTTGAGAACTGCACCCTTCTCGATATCGATCCGGCGACCTTGCAAAGTATCTCGCGCGTCGAGGGCTTCGGCGCGGGTGCGGAACTTTGCAAACCCAATGATCTGCTTACGCGTCGACATTCCGGTGTTGGCACCCCCTGATCCAGCAGGTCCGTTTGAAACTAAATGAGAGAAATGGGCGTCATCCGCCGGTTGCCAGGAAGACGTAGTGCCATCACGACCGCCATCAACTACAACGCCACCTTGATTGATAGTGACGAGGTTGTAAGGATCATTGGGACCCCCGTGTGAATAACCGGGGCGGAGGGCATTCGCCGAACTTGCCGAACTTGTGCCGTAAGCGGTGAGTTCCTTATTAGGGATCTTTAGCGTCGCCGCTTCAAAGCCAGGGGAGAACGTGAACATGTTCTGGAATTCTCGCTCCTAGAAAGAGGAATAACGCAATTAGCCTAATCAGGTTATTAGTCCCTAGGGGCGACAAGGTAGTGCCTACCTGCATATCCTCGGGAAAGCCGACGACGAAGATCGTGGAGATCTCCTCTTGTGATGACGGCTGGGTCGTATTACTGCCATGATTTACTTGAGAGACGGCAGGAGCAGAAACGCTAGTCGGCAAGTGTGGCCCATATGGTGTTTGAGATTGCATCTGCTGGGGGTGTAGACCATTCAAAAACGCTGTCTGGGCAGTCGCATGAAGACCATTGAGCTGTTGCTGGGGTGGCGGAGCCTGTGTCTGCTGCTGTTGGGCACCAGGCGGGAAGACACCAGCTGGTTTATGAAGCTGCTGGGCAAAAGGATCGACACTCGTAAAGAGGGCCTTGTTTTGGCCAACAAGACCTGGAGGACCTTGCGGTCCCCCAACGAAATCGTAACTGTTTCGAGGGAGGATTTGATCGAATGTGCTAGTAGCAGGTTGGTGAGGTGGAGAGGACATAGACTGAGTAGCTGCGTAAATATCTATAGGAAAATTCTGAGAAAGATTTGAGGTGTCGCGAAAAGTGTGGGCATTGTTGGCAGGGATGGAGGCCTGTCGACTACGTGCATTTGAAAACGCGTTGAATGCAGTACTAGTACGATAGGGACCAGGAGGGACCAGGTTGTCAAGCTTTGAAAGCTTCTGAGGATCGAGGTCGGAGTGGGGAAGGAAGTCGGAATGCATATTGTTATACATGGATGAAGGGCTGAATGAATCAAAATGCGTATGTGGGGACTCTGGACGAAGTTGATTTGAGTTAGGCTGGTACTGGGGGGAACCCACAGATGAAGCGGACAATGATGAGGCGAAGGAGGGTGCGTTTGGAGCCTCTGAGTCAGAAGAAGAGAGAGGCTCTGCGTCAGCCTGAGCGTCAAGAGAGTCTAGGAGAGAGCGGTTTATAAAGTCCTCGTCCTGAGCTCTTCGTGGAGGCTGGGGATGGGCAAACGGGGGGCGGGACGAGACGAGAGAAGCCAGGGTGGGCGGATGCTGTGAGGCCGAGGAGTGAGTGGGTGTGAAGTGTGTGACGTGTGTGGAAGAAAGCGAGAGGAGTCTTAAAACATAGAATATGAGAGAGCAGGAGCGAGAGTGGATATTCAGCCGAGGGAGGCGCGATCGAGTCGAGCAGGGAAACGCACCGGTCGATGATGGAGCGAAGGAAGCGGGCGTCGGCCGTCCGAGCTCGGCCAACCCACGCTTGCATTCCCCCGTTTAAACTTCCCACGCACGGGCCACACTAAACAATAAACCTTAACCTTATTTGGCCCACCCACGTGAGTCTCCCCACGTGTCTCCACATGGAGAGCGCCCACCGCACCCGCCGCCGCTCGTTCAATGGATTCGTCCAATGTATCCCAGAGCAGTTCTTGATCGCATATATCCCCAAGGCTGAGTGCCAGCTAGAATCTAGGTAACAGTGTGAGAGCAAGTCTGGGAGAGGTTTTCGAACCGAGTAGCCAGTCATGAAGGAATGATGAAAACAAAGACGGTGACGGCTCCCTTGGTTGAATCAAGGTTGCTCCCCACCACCACGCGACCAGTGCTGTGACGTCTTTCGAGGCAGGCTTCTAGCCCGTCTGTGTTCCTCGACCCATCTCGACGAGTAGGGCCCGCAGTCCCTTGAAGATGATGGTACGTTCTTACTTACAGTAAACGTGCCCGGTCGGCCATAAAACTGTCGTACCGGCCACGTGGGCTGCAACATATTCTCGGCACGCTCGGATTATCGGTCAACACTGCGAGCTTGATTATTGCAATGGCGTATACAGTTCACTCGACTAGTCTTTGACCCAGCCCATTTGATGAACAAACGACGTCCACTGCCTGGCAGGCATAGGATGCTTGCGCAAGAAAATAAGACCTTTACAGAGCTGCCCACTAACGCCGAACAAGGGAAGGAGCTTCGGTTACCCCAACAACTGCCGACGAGACAGACAATTTGTCAGATGAAGATATTACGTGGATGAAACAATGAAAAGTTGCCGTGTCACAAAGTTGCTCAACAAAATAAGGGGGGATTGGGCGAAATACACGGAGAGTCTATGACAACTCATTTGACATATCCGATTCAAAACTCCTTTCGATGGAATAGGGCAAACCCTGTATCGTAATGTGGTCGTGCCGTTTGTTTTCTCCAGGTCGGGTGCAATTCCTATTCCTTTTCTCCTTGGCTCACGTATTCCGGTTTTAGTGTGGGGTTGTTGCATGTAAGTGCAAATATAGGTCTGGATCCCAGTTTGTGATATGGGTTTGATCCAAGATCAAGTCTGGAAATAGGTGCCGGGAAAAAATCTCGACACAAAGTGTCAACCACTCGCTATTGGCTTGTACGGTTATTTTGAACCTGTTTATGAGGGTGAAATGCCTTTATCGTAAATGATCTTGACAAAGAAGGTCCAGGTACTTGTACGCGTGTTTCGGTAACTGAGACATTGACATTATGTTCGGTCGGAAGGTCGTCATCCTGACGTGGTTAAATGTGAATGAACGCCGTAAACCGAAAATTCGCGTTCATACAATCCGGTGTGAAAATCCAACCACAAGTTGTATAACTGTTGTATATTTTTCCTTCGTGACACCCCAATTGACGTCGCGTGGCCAATCCAGCTCCGACTCAGACGACCGAACTGATCTCTGCACGTGAAAGAGGTCTTGCAAGCGATGTACGATTGGCGCATTTATAATGCAGATAGCATTTGGGTCAGCCTTGTCTACCTGCAAGCTTGCTTTTGTCGGCAAACGCGAGCAGCCTAACAGCAGATTGAGTACCTCGTGGTCCTCACTGGCTGGCACATCAATGTTCCTTAGATGATACACTTCTAAGGCCATCCTTGAGACGGTGCGGACGTTTCTATATGGCATCTCCAGAGACTTCCAGACGGTTGCGCTGTCTGGGCAACGTGATGTAAGTGAAACCCGGCAGCCCGGGAGTTGCTTCACGACCACACCTAGTAGGCAAAGCGCTCCAAAGGCAAGGGAGATGTGTCACTGATTCACCATAAGTGAAACATTAGGAGGCGACACATGTGCCTGTAGTCAAAGCAAGGGAAAGGTGGTGAACGCGACGTACACCGGTATAAAGAGTACAGCCGGAACAAGTACAGTGATGACGATCACTGTCTTGTGAACAAAATCTATCATGGGGTAGACGCAAAACAACATTATGGAGATTTGAATGAGTTTTCGGGCAGTCTTGATTACGGGACACAAAGTTCCGGATTTTCAAAGAATAAATACGAGCGGAGGTTTGCCCCTGAGCCACTCGGGACAAGAGGCAGGTCTATGTATCTGCGCGCCCACAGTCGAAGCAATGTTGCAAACAGCGAGGATCCAATGCTAGGAATCAGGCTCATCAACCATATTGCATTGACTCAGATATTGGATGTATAGTAGGGAGTCGGAGAACACTCTTCGCCAGGTATTAGGGCCCAGGAAGCTCGAGTTGCTGTGAAATCCGTCTAAGAAAAAGTACAGTCTGATGGCCAGTGTCGAGGACTATTCATAGCTCACCGAGACAATGATTGCACCGATGGTTGGGAGAAAGGCTAGTATTCCAGCTTGTCATTGCAGAGATGAATGGAAACAGTAGATAAAAGTATTTCGGCGTCCTCTTCACTAGGTGTCTGTGTTGTGGCGCCTATCGTACTCTCTTTGACTTTGTCCACGTCCCATTCCCTGAGCTGTAATTGATGTCGGTATCACGATGTGATATCTATTATTAACCAATGTGTCCGCGGGCGTGACTCGTGAGTAGGCTAGGTGAGTAACGGAACCCCGCTTGCTACCCAGTAACTTAATGCTACTTCGTGGTGACCGCCACTGGGCTGAACTGTCAGAATAGACGAATTGTATTCCAAATGTTTTTTTGTTATCTGATGTCACATCAGATATTAAACCATCTACTAGTGCTGATGCATGCAGGGCATGCGCTGAAGATAAACATCCAAACCAGGTTTTCCTAAACCTTTCCGCCTGTTCCCGGTCCCCATATCTCTGGAATTATCCCTACGTTGTTCACTTTTGGAGACGACCTCTTCAGGAGTGCGATCGTATGATACTGCTAACCTAGATCAACTGATGGTGTCCCGTGTGGTTATGTCGGAACCTTATAGGAATAATGTGGAGCGATGATATTGCCCGGACTGCTGCTCAGGCCGCTGAGCCCTTTCCGCGGACAATCCCCGCAAGGGAGAATTCGAATTCCTCACTTGTACCGCACTGCCTACGCGTGCCTACCACGATTCATCCTCTAATTTCTTAACCGCTGTTACACTGGGTCGAAGAGAGAGACGGGAATATGTGCGACGATACCAGACATCTGTCTGCAAGTAATTCAGACGCGCCGAGTCCATTGGTATAAACCGTAGAATTCGCCGTTCTTCAAAATGCGAGACGCGTGTTGCATGAAATATAGGAGAGCTGAGGACATGCGGAAGGGGAACAGCGACAGGTGGCGGCGCCGCAAGGAGTTGTTTTTGCCTGAGTAGGTAGTATCCGTGGTATACCTCCGCCGCTATGACACTTGATACCGTGAGGCCCACGCTATAGAAGCCCTGTGATTTGTCGTACACTCGTACCTTGCTCATGCGTCTGGCAACTTACGACATGGAGAGCTAGGAGAAAAAATATTTATTACCAACAACCAAAGTGAATGCCATCCAAGGAACATGTGTTCCTGGATACGCAGTATAATTACGAATACAATTTCTCATTTAGTGTGCGGCGAGCCCTAAGACCCATGTTGCGCTGCTCGTACTTCTCGAAACGCACGGCGTAGGAGTTGGCGAGATAAGTAGCCAGAGAAGACTATTTTCCTTCCGTGAACCGGAGAACAAAGTTGACGATAACGGACACTGAGGATAGGTCAGGACAAATTCGGGGGGCGCAGGGGAATAAAGCAAACCCAGAAGAGCGGCGCAAAGGAGTGTCTAGAACCATGGTTATAAAATTCGCTTGATGGGCAAGGCGGCGCAAAGGTACTCACGGGACCCAGCCGGTCGTCATATGGCCCCCTACCGCCTTTGCGGATGGACCTCGCACGCCAATGATAGGTATACAGTGCATAGCTCATAATTCCGATGGCTGTTTCTGCCGTCAATCTTGGTTCCGCCAGCAGGCGTCAAGTGTGTACGGACCGACAATGGAGAACATTCCGGCACTAATTTTGCCTACCTGAACGTATAGGCTTAGCACATCAAGAGCTCCGCCTGGACGGTCGTGATAAAGTACTTGCCTTATCACCAAAATTGAGCAGACCGACGGCGAGACCACCGAGGATGACGGTGAAATGAAGCCATGAGAGGAATGTACGCTCATTGGCAAAGGCAACCTTGGGCTCTACCCGGACGGGGAGGGCGATGCGTTTGTTTGCAGTGCGTTGAAGGAGAGGTTGGGTAGACATGAGAACGTCGGCTGGATGGAAAGGGGACAATTTACGGTATTTGTATGCGACCTGGTCGCAGTCGCACGTGCCATCCCCGCTCTTCTCATTTCTCCATGGTTTCAAATATCTCCCCACTCCCCCCAGACGAGGAAGGTCTGTCTCTATAGCCTTTCCATTCTTAACCTTTCCAATTCGTGCTAGATGCTATCATTTATTCCCGCATCACGAATGATGAACGCGCCCTACGCCGCGTCGTTAAAAAATTCAGCACTTACACCATAGTGGCGTGCTCACAAGCCGACCCACCGAGCTCTGACCAGTCGAACTCGGCAGTCGAGGATGCTCGAGAAGCTTTCCTGCTAGAGCTGTCTTCGTTCAGCCTTCAGCTGAAGAAGGCTGTGATGGTCTGTGAGGCTGAGGCACGACAGGTCGAGGAGTACTACCGGGAGAAACAGCGAATAGGTGAGTGTACAGCGCTGTCTCCCTGGTCGATCTGCCCATTCAGATGGTCCTTGTTTTACAGAGGATGAACATGGTTCTCTTAAGGGTCAGATCGAACAGCTCAAAACCTTTCTGGAACACGCCCAGGTGGAGAGAAAGAGAAAAATCGAATACGATAGCTTCGCTGAGAAGATCAATACTCTTCCCAGTCGTGCCGAGCTAGAGCGGTGCGACTTTCGAGTTGCCGGTTCATCCTTTCGTCTTGATACCCTTCCTAGGTCGATACAACTTCTGGAGAATGACATGGCTGCCATTCGGGCGGACCAGGAAGCTCAAGGCCGCCATCTACAAGTTCAGAGGGCATCTCTCGTGTCCATCATATCCGACCTTGGCTCATTACGACTCATGACTAAAGACACCGAAGTAGAACCATCTCATCCAGGCACACCAGACCCGGACGCGGTTACCAGCGAGGCAGACGTATCGCGATCGCCACCGGCTGTTGTAGCAGCCAACGGAGAAAGCGATAGGGAGGAGGGCGAGGAGGCTGAAGAGGGCGAGGCTGAGGAGGTCGAAAGGCGACAAGAAGATGGTCAGTCCTCGGACGATGTCCCACTCTCCATAGCTCTAAATTCCAGGGCGCGCACCACTCTCCCGTCTCGAAATTCTGCACCCGTCACCGAACGTCTTACTCGGTCACATTTCAATCCGACAGGCTCTGCGCCACCTTCTATAGTCATTCATGATACTCTTTCAAACTCGGATGATGACATCGAGATGGGTGAACTAGCAGAGGAGCGTGAACCGATACGAGGGAAGAAGAAGCTACGCAGGGAAGAACTCGAAGAAGGTGAGGCAAGCGACGAAAGTAGTGAGCTCTCCGACCTTCCCGACGATTAGCCGCTTTAATGTCCACAATTTTTGGTATCATTTGTACCTCACTGGACACCATGGTTGTGTTGTACATCAAAGGTCATAAAATCTCTCGCACATACAATTGGACCGTCGAAATGCGACTGCGCGAGCGCTCGTATAGCCTCCATCGTCTCCTTCGCTGCCGGTCGTTGGTCTCCGTGCTGTGTCGCGGGATCATACTCCCCTGCGTATCTTGATGAAAAATGGTTTAGGACAAGTTTGCGAGCGCTGACGCGTGCTGCGAAAAGTGCCGCCATCTGAGGTGTTGAATGGCCCCGCGACTTAGAGCGCTCCTCGACGGTACTGTACGTATCATCGGGTTTAGTCTCTGGGTCGATTCCTGGCAAATGCGCGTTTGTCGCTTCGTGTACCAAAATATCTGCGTGCATAGCTAGCCCCGCAATAGGGCTTGGATCATACGTATCGCCAAGAATCGCAAGTTTTCGGCCCATGCGCTTTGAGGGCCCTTGAAGCACCGTACCGTCTGAGAGCACGACAGACTCCCCTTGTTGCAGTTGGCTCATGACCGACATGGACGTGCCTGTGCGTTTCAAGTGAGGGATGTACTGCTTCGGATCAATTTCCCCTGGGACGGCTGCTTCCGTGACCACATAACCAACACAAGGGGCAGAGTGCAAGATTGGTGCGGCTGACACGGAAAAGGCGGCGTCCTTGTAGATCTCGGGCCAAGCACCGTCTATCTGCTGGATATCACGTCCAGGAAGCTCGGCAGCGGGACGCGGTATTGATGCGAGCGGATCAGGCGGGTCGTTCGGGGACCACAGTTCGTGCACAACGTAAGAGCCACCGAGGAGGGTGTGCGTGTAAAACAGTCCGTTGCGCACATATGCTCTTATACCTGATGGCCCGTATATCTCCAAAGGCTGAAAGATGGCTGAGGCTCGCCACCATCGCCGCCATGACCGAGGTGACTCACCTCTGAGTTGAGGACTCTGGATGCCCTTGGGTCCGAGGTTTTATCAACCATGCCCCCTGCGCCATTGAGGCGACTCGCAAGGAGCGGGAGAAGCCCGAATATATGATCTCCTGAATTCGGTGTCAATCGTCTCCCTCGCGAACACTGATAGAAACCAGGTTTCTGGCGATGTACCGTGTGTATGTGTTATAAAAACTTTGGAAATTCTTCCCATCTTGACCGAGCTCTTCTGTATTTGATGCTGTGTGCCTTCCCCACAATCAAATAACCATACGTTCCCATTGAGCCGTAATGCGAGAGAGGAGTGATTCCTTGTGCGGGAAGGTTGGGCGGAGGCTGTCCCCAGAAAGGTGATAGTAATATTAGACATTTGTGTTGATTAATTGTATCAAATCGCTGATCTATCGCCAGCTTGATGAATGGGATGGCGGTTCAAAGGGCGAATGATTATAATAGTTCATGCCCAAGTCATATCGTCCATCAAAGCTAACCAGCCCCCGCCAATGATGCGTACATTTTTACCCACGGCACTAGAGCCCCAATATGTCAAGGCTGCGCTCAACTCACGGCACTATTCACGATGCCGACGACTCGTAGCGCCAGCAATGCCAAAAAGGCATCGTCATCAAGGGTTGATGCAAGTTTGCGTGAATCAGGGGAAGAGCCAAGCTCACCATTATCGGACGTGGACGAGCTAATTGACGATGATGACCTACAGGTGTGCAAGGTTCCATGGTTCTTGATTCAAGTGGGGCTGAGATGTAAGAATACCTTTGCAGAGCCATATTTCCGCTCTGCAACGTGGAATTCAGAATCTCAATAGGACTCGGGAAGACATACTTCGAAAAAATCAGCGACTTGAGGAAGAAATGGATCGGTTACACAACGAAGTAGAGGTGTCCATTCAACCAAGTCCTGTCAAGTCAAGAGGGAAGGGTAACCCCTTGCTACACGTCAAAGTAAAGGAGCTAGAGCTCGAAGTCCGTCGATTGAAGAAGGTAACGAGATTTCCTTCGACAACAGCACTTGTGTTTACTCTCTCCGGATCAGGGTCGTACTCTGGATCGCAAGAAAATAAGACAGGCAAGTACTAACTATGAGCCTGTCTCGACGAGAGGTCATGGTTCACTCTGGAACTGTACAGCTTCGTCTGAAAGAAGCCCATAAGGATGCTAAGGAACTACAAGACGAACAAGTACATGGTGTGCCCGATGTTGAGTACAATTTGAAAAAGGTGATTCCACCAGGACCCACACATGATACTACTTATCAAACACATTAATTCAGCTACTACGGCATTTTCACCGGGTGGTTTCAAGCCCGTCGCTGGGTGAGGACGAAGAGTGTCCGATATGCGCAGAGTCGTTGGAGTTAAATAAGTGTTCCAGGTTAGTATCACTGTTGGTACACCCAGTCTTCTAGATGACTCAGCGTGTACAAGCCTACTATGTCAGCATATTTTCTGCGATAGCTGTCTATCCAAAATGAGTGGCGGCGAGAACATCAGCTGCCCACAGTGTCGAAGGCTAAGCGGTACTGACAATTTCGAGCCTGTCGAGTTTACCGCGACGCAACAATGGGACCAACTACTAGAGATCGCCCAACAGTTCGCGGCAATGGAAGGGTTGGGATCTGACACAAGTGAAGAGGAGGAAGAGAGGAATCTGCGGGAGAATTTTATCGATGATGGTGATAATGAGGCCAGGTTCGTTAAAGTGACCTGTCAGCAGGATATTTTCGGTGTGCTTATTGCTTCAATACTTTGTAGCACGAGTTCTCGGGGGCACGATACACCACTTGGAGTGCAGGAAGACGAACTAGACGGGGACACAGAAGGAGAACATGTTCTATATTCGGAGTCTGGGGTGGGCGAAAAGAGAAGGCGACTGAAGCAGTTGGTCGCTGAGAGAGAACAGAAACGATTTCGACACTAGGTCTAGGTACATCGAGCACGTGATGATAACGCGGACACGTGACGCGATAAGGAAACACGAAATGACAAATAGATGTCAATACAAACGACAGTTGGACTCGTCCACCGTGTCTTTCACTCTATGGTTTTGAGCACTTCTCCCAGGAAGGCAGTCCCCCTGGCCTCCGGTAATGACTGGGAGACCTCAAAGGTGGCGTCAGTCACAAGACGCGCCTTCTTTTGCGGTGTGGTCGTAGAAAGTGAAGGAGGGAACGCAATTAGCGAAGGTTCGCCAAACCTGCAACATGTAGCGGTCTTCGAGGTCTGACATGTTACGTAGATGTTCAAGAACTAGTTGCATCTCTAGGAGAACCACTTGGTCTACAACCCGATGCTGATGCGGTGCAGTCCAGGTCCTTGGAAACTGACAATGATGATGCTGTGAGTCACGCGACCTACGTATCACTGCTTTGCACAAACGCTGTGTTCGGTCTGTTGTCGCTACCACAAACTGACGACCATGGCGTATCAGAATGCTGTCACCCACAGGAAAACGATCTCCAACCCATCTGCGATTGAGGATATTCTCAACGAATTCGTGGCCACCGAGCGTTCTTATGTCAAGAGACTTCGCACTCTCAAGAACGACTATGCGGATCCTCTGCGCACATTTGCTCGAAGCAAGGATACAGCCATTATATCATTATATGATGCGAACACTTTATTCGGCAATATCGATAACCTACTACCCGTAAATGAAGCACTGCTGTCTGATCTGGAGAAGATGGTGTCTCCTGAAGGTCCACAGACAGTAGGATTTATCGGAGACGTTGTCTTGCGCCACTTCAACGACCTTCACGGTTTCGAACAATACAAGCAATACTACGTTAAGCGAGAAGAGGCCCAGTCCATCTTCGAGCGTGAAATGTCCAGGAAATCGTCAGGGTTTGCGGCATTCGTTGATGTGAGGGTCCACTGGAATTTTATCGTTGGTATGCTCATTCTCCTGTAGCGAATAAAGTATTCCTCTGCCGATACCAAGAACCGCATCGGACTACGCGAACTTCTAATGGACCCTGTCCAACGGATACCGCGTTATACCCTAATGCTCCACACCATGATAAAACGTTTGCCCCCCGGAGATCCACAGCGTGCGAAGTTGGTTGAGGCCGTAGAAATCGCGAGCAAGATTGCTCAAGCAGAGGTTGATGAAGAGACCAGGCGTGCCAGTGTCATGTTCTGCTTGCGCACAACTATCGATGGTTTCCCACCTGGCTTGATCTCAAACTCGCGGCGCCTGGTGGACTACGTCGATGTGGAAGATACGTTCGTCGAGGGGTATCCTTCAACGTCATCGGGTAGTGGCACTTCGGCCCTTGAACCTTTGCACTGTACATTATTTCTTTTTGACGACAAGCTTATGATTGTCAAGCGGCCCGGAAATGGTGAGAAGAGCGGTCAAGTTTTAACTGGGCTTGATCAACTGGAAAAAATTGCGAAGGGCAGTGGCGTACCATCAGGCCTCAAGAAGAGCGGAATGAGTTGCAAGGGAGTCATTGACCTCACGGATGTGGTGGCAACTGATGTCGGTGGTGCTGGTGTGTATCTCCCTTCATGATAGTAGAGCCTGCTTTCTAACTTCCCAAAGATTTCCACGTCTACCTCGAGAAACCCCCCCAGGATCAGACTGATAGATGGTCGGGGCGCCCTCTCAGACCTTTGTCTTTGGTGTTTCCTCCTCACCCTTCCAACTTCAACCCACAACGCACAGAAGTCGAGAAAACACGTTTTTTGGAGAACCTCTGGCTTTCCCAGGCGAATATTCGCACTCGCTTGGGTAAGTCGGTAGCTTTGCGCTCTGAGGAAAGAGAGGTCGAATCTCGAGGTGGCCGCACCACGTATGCTCGGACATATTTCAATATCTACCAGAGGACGGCATTCCTACAGGAACCACGGAAGGTAAGGGTCACTTTGCATCAGTAGTTCCTATTAATTAAGGTGTCGCAGACAAAAGTTGTGGTACACATCGACGAACTCGGTACCTCAGATCCTTTGCCATTTGGCATCAATGGCCCACCCTTCGTGTCAATTCGCATTCAACCTATAGCCGGTGCACTGGCCCGCTTTAAGGTTGCTTCTAGTGATCCCAATGATGAAAACGAGGAGGACATCGTGCAGATTGGTAGGGTATCTGATCGCGTGATCCATACGAGTGAGTACTACAGGCTCAGAACATTGCTTGTAAGCATGACCGTATTATAGTTCACCAGTACGGGCTATTTAAATTTCGCACGGGAAAAAATTCTGTTCCCTCAACACCAACAGCTATCAGTCGTTCTCGTGCGGCAATATTCGGACTGGACGCCATTTCGCGCAACCTCTTCAACGCTTTCCCTGGAGCAGGTCGCGGCGACATTTTCGGTGGATCGATCAATGGCTCACGACGGTCCAAATCGTCCGTTTCACGCTCGTCCGTTTCCGCACAAAGTAGCTCGGACGGGAGCTTCACGCACTTCTCACAGCGCTCTGGTTCAACGCTCACCGCAGCTACTAGCGTCTCTAGCATGGACGACGAGACGCTCGATGGTACCGTATCGTCAAGACAAAAGTCGAGAACGCGTCGCTTGCTCGGTCGGAGTAGATCGCCAAAGGGATCAGGAAGCGAGCCAGAAGTCTCTCCCAAGCGCCGGACGTCGCGATCGGGATCCGTATCAAGTTCGTTTTCGAGAGAACAGAGCCCGGCAGTCGAGGATGCCTATGATGCTTGCGAGATCATTCCAGAAAAACGTGATATGGACGAGTCAGAATGGGACCTTACGATGCGCCTGGAACTCGCGAGACACAACAGTCAAAATCAACATTCGAGAGGGTCAGTAGAACCTTCATGGGACAGACCGGTGGAAGATACAATATATGAAGGTTGTTACCTATTTGTCGTTTTTGCATCATATTGAATATGCCTTTAGATAATCCACCTGAGCCATTTCGGCCGTCGTCTCGAGCCTCGGGGAGTGGACTCAGCCAACGCTCAACGACACCAACAAATCTGTTCTTGCCCACCCCACTCACGGAAGTTAATGAACACCCGGAATGTGCGTCACCACGGAAAGCGTCAGGTAGCCGTCCGCGTGGTCCACGCAGCCCTTCACCTCTGCCACCTAGTCCAAGAGCCAGGCCAATTCAAGGACCGGTTCCTGATTTCGAAACCCTCGACTCAGCACTGGAGACCACTTTACACAATCTAAACCGCCCACCAGTCACGCCCTCAAAATCTACATCACCGCTACCCCGGAGTCGAAGGCAACCATTCGAGCCGACAGGGAACACCGAGGCGACGCCGGGAACAAATCATCATAGCGTTCAAAAGACGCCAGGTGCCATCGAACCCTTGTCGATCAAGAAGAAAAATTCGTTGCGTAATTCTACTGGAGAGTCGCCTTCTAGGCGCAAGGCGCACCTTAGGACACCACCGAGTATAAGAGGGCGAGTCGTCTCACCGCGACGAGTATCGCCTTTAGTGCGCCAGAAGAAGACAGTAGCATCCTCGAGTTCCCACGAAGATGTTGATCTTCCGAAGTTAGTTAAGCTCGTTGAGTCGATCAAGGATGAGGTAGGACGTCCTTCTGAAACATTCCTGCATTACTGATAGCGTCTTAGGTTGAAACATCCAGAAGAGCCGTCAAACGCATCAAGCTGGACAGTGAGCAGTTGCCATCGGTATGGACACAAGTCTCTGACAGCGACGATAATATGCCGAAGCTACAAAGAACTGGGGGATTACACCCTACTCCACAAAGGCATAGTGCGGCCATGGTAAAGGAGATTATATTAATGACCCGCTTCCATGCTAAGTCATATGCTAATAGAACAGGGCGGCGCAAGAACGGATGGAAGAGATGCGCCAGCTCATTAGCAAACGCAGCGGAGAAACGGCACGATGGACCCAGCAAAGAGGCCAAAGGGAGACTATCACGGCTGGTAGTGATGGGGGCCGAGCTACAGACCTATTGAAATCCATCGAAGATTCGGTTTCTGAGGCGGACAAGAGCCTTGTTCGCGCTGCAGCAAACCAGGAAGCGCTATCCATCAACATTGGTCTGTTGGCAGCGGACCTAAAGGAGGTTAGTTTCCTTCGTAACATCGTCTCAATCAAAGTGCCGACTTTCTGTCACAGAAAGCCAGTCTTCTCGAAAAATCTCGTGTGGAACTCCAGAGCACCAAGCGCCAGTGTGAGTTGGTAAAGAGTCTCCTGGCAGATGCTACAGCAGAGAATGAAATCGTGTATGAGGTGAGCCAAACTATTCCTCGGATAAGACGCGGAGCGCGCAGTTATCACTCGAGATGTGTGATTTTCTGATTTCTGATCGTAGGCATTTAATGAAGAGCTTGATGGTATGTTCAATGATGCACACCTTCCCGATACGGATGCCTGGGCTGCCATGACGCGGGACTTGCGACAAAGCAAGGAGGGCCGTAACGCACTCTCGAAAGAGAACTCGTACGTTCCTGAAATCAATCTGAGAGCCACATCATGCGAGCTCAATCCTTCCTTTCTCAGGCAACTTAAGCGGCGATTGGCAGAACTAGAATCCGAGAAAGAAGAGTACGTCCCGCCCTGTTTCCTTTAGGGATTGCATTGGCGCTGTCATATGGTGCTTCTAACGAACGAAATCATGACAGGTGGGGCGCACTTCTACGCCGACATGGCCTGATTTCTTGAACGATGGACGCTGGTTGCATTTGACAGTGGCATTGAATGCATTGTATCTTTGTTGTCAATCATGAACATGGCTAGATATATATACACATGCATGTTATCTAAATAGTAGATATGTTACCTGAATGTACTGTGTGAATGGCCTTTTACATCCGGAGGAATGAATCCATTATTTTGTGCCATGAAAGAGTAAAGAAAAAAAGGCTGGTGCTAATGAAAGTGAAGTCCCGCTTAACGTACAGGGTATATCGTATGTCAATGTATCATCTATCTTACAGAGCACGAGGGCGTGACATGTGGAAAGAAGAAAGCCAATGATTGATAATGGAATGATGGATTGGACATGGGAAACGTACGGAGCTCGGTCGTGAAAAGGCGTGCGTGCAGAGGAATGAAGGGCAAAGATAAAAGGTCCGAAGTCGTGCCAGAAATGGAATAGATGCTTTGAGCACACAGCGCGAAAGGCGCGGAGAAGGAGTATATAGCCATCTATAGATCTGGTTTCACGTTCGTGGAAGAGGAGGAACGAGAGAAAGATGCAAATATAGAGCGGAGCATGCTGCGTGGTGCCATCGGAGATGCTCGAGACGCTGAACTTGAGCTACCAAAGAAAGGTCGCCGCGGTGCCGTGGATGGCGTTGGCTGGGAAGACGAAGCGGGGCTCTCTACTGCCGGTTCTTCAGCGTTCCAGGGGGAGCGCTGACCGGGTATCTCGGATACAGTTGCCGTCCGTGCATGTTCGACATGAGGACGGGAAAGGGCAGAAACGGGTTCCAAAATGTCCGAAGAGACGAAAGGAGAACTGCGTGAACGACGGCGAATGGATGTTCGCCATGAGAGACGACGTTGGGATGGAGATGAGGGGCTAGACGTGGATGATGGTGGAGTAGGAGCGGGTAGTAAAGAGAGACGAGAGACAGAGTATGTGCGCAACGGAGGTGTGGAATGGGGAAGGATGAAACCGCGGAAGTTATCGACCAAAGATCGAGAGCGTTTGGGGGGCACCTCGCGCGCAGCAAGCAGGTCGTCTGTTTTGGTCCCTAAGGATTTGGGGTCAGAATTCGATGGAGAGCAGGTGTCAGGCAGCGACGATGGTAGCTCAAGTGCGTCCGCTAGCGGACTCGCAGCACTTGAACCATCACGTGAACCAGTAGCTGACGAGCATTGAGAAGTGACTGCTGGGGAATCGAACAAGCCGTCCGGGCTTGGCACTCGTGGCACCATCACAACTTGTTCAGCACCCGTAATGCAATCCAACGCAAGCACAGGCACTTTGGCTAGCCGTGCTTTGCGCGCAGCCTTGACTGACTGGGATCGATCGAGATCCACGTAACTTCTACGGCGTCGCACATGGACACTTTCGCGTTTAGTGAGACGAGACCTTGCCGCAGCGCCAAATGTTGGTGAAACGTGGAAAAGCGTCTCAGAGTGAGCCTCAGCGTAAGACCGCGCGGAATGACAAGCAGTGCTGAATACATCTTCGAGAAGGGCGTCAACGATCGAACGTGCATGAGGTGAAGAACGGGTCACGGTTACTGCGTCGGGATCTATTACGGGACCAAAAATGTTCATTAATGACGATGCGGATTCCCGCCGGCTTGGTGGTTCCGAAAGCCCACGAGAAATGGGTAACTCGGCGCGAGGTGACGACTTTTGTCGTTGAAGAGGGGAAGGGGAGGATGGTGGACCCTGTTTGTGTGAAACGTCAATTTCGGGAATAGACTGTATAGTCGGCAGCGCTGAGACATGCTCGTCTCCTGGTGAATGAGCCTCGACGGCAGCAGACGCTGGCTCGAGGCTTGATGGTGCAGTTCCTGAAGGCCAGGGTGTCGTAATCGCGAGACAGGCGCGCAGTGCATCCATCCACACTTGTTTCTCGCGTTGGCACGAAGCCGCGATCTCAAACTCATGGCCCTGATTTGAAAGCCGAAAGGAATACGGGAGCAGGGCTAAATACACCCACCAAGTCACTTCAGGGCCCCCCAAACAAACATTACTACTCACGGTTATTGTTCGCCGTATCGGACACCTCAAAGCCTTCGAGCGAAAACCAATATCTCAGGTCGTATCGAGGGCCACGGTTTACCTTCGCAAATGCGAGGAAACCACCTTCATAAAGGAATGCGGCCAGGTATTTTGCCTTGAGGGCAGGGGCGCGAACCACATCTAGTGAGCCGGCTAACGTGCAAGTGGAGAGCGACCGGGTGAATGCAAGGACCGCAGGAGGTGCGGAAAGACGTGCACTGATGCGAGAAGTCTGTTGAAGCTGAAGGTGTGAGAGGTTTGCATTGTCGACGAGAGCAGCAGCATCCGTCATCGCCTGCTTCGCATCCGTGACAACGGCGTCAGCTCCTTTGGGTGCTTGCGGCCTGCGCTCATAAGTGAGAGTACCAAGTAGAAGCGGATATTTGCAAATGCGCTGCACAGGCTTGATGAGATAATCCTCGAATTGCAATCGTAAACGTGGATCACGGTCCAGATTGTTTTCTTTCTTCGTGTCCTTGCTGGAGGTGACTGCAGCACGCGTCAGATCATGACTGGAGCGGGAATGCCCCCACGGTAAAGGTGGATTGTTATCTAGCAACGTTGTGTGAAGTTGCTGACAATGCAATAATTCCTCGTCTCGAGGATTGGTATCGGCATCTGGGTACCTCTCCTCTGAACCAGTATATTCCTCCTTTTCGGTGGCGCTATCGCGTTCCTGTGGGGAACTACCAGAGGGTATGAGATTCGTGGCAACCAGTTCTGTGCAGTGTCGCTCAAATGCATCCCATTCAACAGGTCGCTTTCGCTGAAGGCTTCTTACGATCTCCATCGCACCAGGGTGTTCTGCACAAAATGCCTCATACACGTTAAAAGTTGCAGCCTTGCATAGAAATTGTGAGCATGAGCCAACTATTCAGGAATGCCCCGAAATGAATGCACGCGAACACAAAGATATTTTTGAAGAAGCACAAAGAAACTCTCACTGACCTGTGATGTGAATAATGTCGCTACACTCCTCAGGGCGCTCTCGAATTGCTGCCCGGTATCTTCGCCATCGGTGCAAGGTAGTTCCGATCCGAGTTCGCCAGCACCCTCTAATGCGTTGAGGCCAGCCGACCAACCCGAAGCACGTACGGCATCAAAAAGCATGCTAGAAAAAACCTCATGAAGCTCCAACAACTGAGCGGCATTACGGCGTATTGAATTCAATTCAGGGTCGCCAAGTAAGGCACGCCTTTCCCGTTCCTTGTCGCGTTCCTTGTCTTTGTCCTTGAGCGCTTCTTCCGGCCTACCAAATACAAGAGTCGCAGAATATGATGGGGAAAGCAATGGGAGAGTGAGGGCCTTTGGTGAGACGAGCATGGGGAGCTGTTCTAGATATATCTGCAGAAAGATGAATGTCAGGGTATGCATGCAAACGGCATGACCGGGTGTATGCGCACGTAGACTAGCGTACGGAGGTCAGCGAGATAGTTGCGTTCCGACTCAAGGAGTTCAAGAAGAGCATGTTGGCGTTCTAATGCACTCCGCTTGGGGACGACCTCTACGGGAGCGAGGTCACGACTGTCGGACGCGGTAGGGGAGTCATCGCCATCATCAGAGGCCGCGTCGTCACCTTCGATGTGAAAGAGCCTTCGCACTGCACCGTCCAGAGACGAACGACGCCGATGGATTCGATATGCAGATGGTGGACTTGGTTGGTCAGCTATGTGCATGGTGCGTATAGGCAAAGATAAGCGTCTCTGCGCTGCGGCGGTGCGAGGCCCCGAGAAGACTGCGGAAGCAGGCCTTGGATGAGTGCGACGACGAACAGGGGGACGTGGAGGGGGCGAAAGGGGCAGAAAGGCTGGCGGGGTTGGTGGGACAGCTCTCCAGGCAGGTAGAACAGAGGGTGACTGGAGAGCGGAGAGCGGTGTAGAGTACACGGAGAGGGTCGTTGTGGAGTCTGGGGTAGAAGGGTGCAATTGCGGCAGTTCCTCGGTTGCAAAGGTGGCGGGAGTTGAAGGAGGGGAAGGGGAAGATATGGGGGAGAGGGGCAAAAAGGACAACGCAAAGGTGGAGCGGCGGGAAGATCTTGGAGGAGAGGGGGGATGGAAGGGAGATACGAGGGAGAGAGACATCAGGGGAGGAGGAAAGAGTGTGGGGAGGGGGAGGGGACGAATATGAATATGAATAGCATGAACAGGTCCTACTTGAACACACCCGAACGGGCGACAACTCGAACCAACTCTCCGGCGTCAACCTCCTTCCGTTCGTCATCGACCTCCCCAGCGGCGTTATCGGTTTCCCTTAATCAGACGTGTCTTGGGTCCGACCGTCGCCTGGGCGGACCTGAAGTCCTTATCCGACTTCCATGCCACGTCGTCAGAAAACGTTCGGCCATTGTGCGTGTTCGTACCCACGCCCGACTGACCCTTTCCCCTTTCTGGGGTCTTAAGTCGAGTCGGTTAACGAGCGAGACCACACGACCGCGAGTATCACTCATCGCTCCACAATCGCGCCATCGCTGCGATTCGGATAAGACGTGGATGAGAGAGAGGTCACTCGGCAAACGACACTTTTCACTTTTCACTGTCCGATGGGCTATCAATCGGTGTGGGTCCTATCCGTTTGGATATCATGTGACAACCTACCGTAATCATGGGCCCCGCTTCCCCTGAATTTTGGTGCACACTCAGCTGGCTGCAGTCCACGTTTTTCAGCTTCTTCAGCCACTAAACTCGAAAAGTCCCTTCATATGTATATAATGGTATGTTGCACGAGAGTGTGCAGTGCAAAGTGTCACCTCGGGAATTTTATCCGTCACGGAGATACAGTAGCGTTAAAGTGTATCCAATATGGGCAAAGCACACTTGAGGTGCGCAGAAACTACACCAGATTGAGGCGCAGGGGAATTCTAGATCAGTCGTCAATCAAATCACCCTAGGCGCCAATGTACAATCATGGCTTGGACTACCGGCGCGGTAATCTTGCTATCGATCTACCCCTTACAGCTCCCGGTGCTTTGGGTTGTGCGTTCTGTACAGTATCTCCTAATTGACTAGGCATCCTGATACGATACGAGGAGCCCATCGGGGAAGGAGGAAGTTTTAAATTTGGTCCAAGCGCTGCAGGTAACGCACGTTTTTGCGCCTTACGTCGTCCTGCCAGGGAAGCAGCGCCCTACAGGCAAGGTCAACAGATTGTTTCGTACGGCGACTTCGATTTCCTTCCTTCCTTCCGCAGATCAGTAGATCTAACCGGGATCAGGAAAGGAAGGGTAATCTCTCAAGTAATGTCGCTCTGAGGTATGCGCACCTCGCTGAAGATATGTCGCGATGCGTATTAAAATGTCAACGGAAAGGCGTCATTGTCGGAGTGCTGTGCTTCCGATTTGATATTTCCCAAGCCACGCGCTGATACTCGTGTATTGGGCGGCACGCCATTGATCGAATGGAGCCCTCACATTGTGTTGAAATTCATCATCTTAGAGTCGAGTCTAGGGCATTGTAAATCCTGTCGGGCCAATAAAGTCAGGTTCCTAGTCCTAGAAACCTGCCTGACGTCGCTTATTGCAATAATTGCAGTACGCTATACGTAACCAGAGCGTCGTTCAACCGACAAGATGCTTTGGCACGCCTGAAATGATTATCCGTGAACGCGTGAACTGCGGAAAGCTCCCCTTGCCTACAGGCATGCCGCTGAGAGATTTTTGCCAACGTGTATCGTGCTTGCCGAGATGGCAACTATATCCAAACCTCCTGACGATGCGTGTTGTCTCACAGCACAGCGAGATGGCAGGTCAACTGCCACCGAATGACGGGCAGTCAACCTGAACGCGTCAAATATTGAAAGCGCGTCAATTAGGCGTGGTTGCTTAGTCAGCGTCGTTGCCATCATCACGATAATATTACAGTACATAGTTTACGCACTGCAACTGACTCATATACTGTAGTCAGCATCTGGCATCGTCGGAATGATTGAGGAATACCTGGACACACCTGGCCATCAACGACAGGGAGGACCCGTCAGAACACCGTGACGGACGGTGGCAAGTCGTTAAGGTACGGATGTTTGTTGTTGACTGTTACATTGTACTGTTGGTGGCTGGTGGTTGTATTGGCGGCTGGCGCTGGTGGTTGTACTGTTAGTGGCTGGTAGTTCGATCATCATGGCGTTGGCGTGTTGATATTGAATAGGGGCAAATCGCAATTTTTTTATGATAATTCTTCTACATGGTGTCCCAGTGACAGTGTACATGAGAGACTTCGTTCCATGCGGACATCTTGTCGGTAGTATAGAACTGGACAGAAAAAATTATTACAAAAGCCCAGTACAATTTACACCAGGAAAACTTGCAGGTTCATTAACAGGAAAAAAGGGGGTGGGAAGATAATGGAATGCGCGCTGCACGCAAGGCCTCAGCGTGGCTTCTATATCATTCCACTGACAGTTGTGCGTCCGGAAGAGTGAATCGAAGGCACACAACGACAGTGGCGTGCCAACATCAGGTTCTGTAGCTCTTGGATTAGTAGAGGAAGATAAAAATGGACATCCCGCTCCGAGGCTAGGGCACAACTAGGTACATACATTCTTAAATAACAACCCCTGTCGTGAAGAAAGACGCGAATGAGCCAAATACAACAATCAAGACTTACAAGACCCGTGACTACGGCTCGGTGATCCGCTAGCACAAAGTGTGAGCCGGTCTATCTGCATGCGAGACATTTGTGCTTGCCTGGGAAAATACCAGAGCAGTCCCAAAACCCAGGATCCAGGACTTCAGAGTTCAATACAGCCAAAGATGGAACAAGGCGTAAAGGACATCACCGGGATGACGCCATGGAGGCAAGCAGAAGCAGACACAGAACATTCGTTCAAAGACTATTAGCATAGGTGTCAACGAACGTCGCTGCAGCTTGAGAGGTTTTTTGAGTAGTCTCAGGTGTCAGAGGGTCTGGCGGGCGGCACGTGAACGTGACCTTCTCCTTCTGGAACAACGCGCAGCACACTGACGAGTCCCCGACTCGCAGCCGTCATCTGAACTGATATAATCGATAACAATTCGATTATACGACACCGCACAATACGATGGTGGCTTCCCCTTCATCCTCGGTTCTTTCTAATAGCTCAAGTTCCAGCCTAACTCCGACGAGTTCCACGCCAAGTACAAGCACAATTACGCCAGCTACGTACGCCGCCGCGACGGTCCCAACAACACCCGTTTCATCTCATCGCCCATATCCACTCTCTGCATCTGCAGCGCATGCAAATGCAGCAAGAACGACGTTGGCTGGGGACCCTGATCCCGGATCAATCAGTCCCCGCAACACCAGTCGCATTCCCGTCACACCTGCTGTGTTACGGTCCATCTTTGCTTCCTCTCGTTCGCCCGGTGAGGAGCGTTCCCTTTCACGTATCGCGTTCTTCAGGTCAGCCGTGCCGTCTCTTCTCGGAAACGCCCGATGATGTCACAGATGAGCAGGTTCTCAGGCTTCATCATTAGCTGTCTGGCAATTAGTTTGATGGCGAACCAAGGGCGGGGTATCCGCACAGGCGCCGCACTCCTCGGAGTTGGCGTATAATCCCATCCGGTTCTCACATTCATAGGAGGAATGCATCAGGTGTCCACATAGATACACACTTAGAGCCTATTACTCTCCGTTCCGTTACAAGAGATCCACCCATCCTTGGGTGCTCGACACCACTCCCACTACTGAGCTTTGCATGTCAAGGGGATTGCCGCGTGCCCAGGCTACCATATCTCCCTCTTGGAGTGCCTGGTCGATACCCAACAAACGCTCGAGGTTGACAGTTGCAAGTTCTATCGCCTTCTCAGGCGACACTCGCCCATTTGACCCAGCCGTTGCCTTGATGATGTCCAGATGTGGATTAATATTGAGTTTAATACGTCGTGACAGTTCATTGAAACTTACCCATGCCAGGTCCAAGCGCGTCTGCGCCACAAGTGCTGCATCAGATGTGCCGATGCCAACGAGCACATTGTTTTCGAGGAGTGTTACAAGTGCAGTGTCATTCGAAATCGGCGGTCCCGGTAGTCTGGTATGGTAATGAACGCGGATCCGGCCACAAAATGGACACTTCTAAGGCACTGACGTACATACGCCTGTCATCCCATGTCTCAGGGATTGGTCTCAATGGGGTAAGGATGACCCCTACCCTAGCCTGGCCTAGATCACATAGTCAATAACCCACCTCCCAACTAGTACCGCTACATGCACCTACCGATCTCATTCGCGAGCAAGTGCGCCTCCGCGCCGCCCGAAAATACAAGCCGCATTCTTGAACCACGCTTCCTCTCGACTTCTTCCTTGAGTTTAAGCAACGCAGCCATCACGTCCGCGGACCCGACATCGATTATCAGAGGTAGAGCACCCTCTGCTGCTTTTGCGAACCACACCGCAGTTTCCCCGGCCCTTTCGTCCGCGTCTGCCAGTAGTAGGCGTCGCAACACTGCAATACGCGTGCTGACGCTCGGGATCTGAGCATGTCCCTTTTGTAGTGCCAAAACATTGGGACGTCGTATGGCATAATGTAGCGCCGAAATACGTTGGATCACTGCACCCTCTGCCAAGACGTGGGGCGCACCCGTGCGGAAAGTCGTGGAGAGTCCGGTGAATGTTGGTTCAATGGAGAAGGCATGCGGAGGTGAGGTGGCAGCGGCCACACCAGAGCGATACGCGATACTATTCCGGAGCGGTGCTGTACGTTAGGCGAGAACGTGAAGAAGAATAAAAAGTGCGCACAGCGCATTCCGCGTTTGAAATTCCAGCGCATCCGCGGCCTGGACAATACCCCCTGGGTCCCTAAGAACTTCTGGCACATCTTCGGCAAATGCATCGAAGGGATGTCCGTCTCCCGTACTAGGCTCGTATGCAATCTCCTGGAGCCCGAGGTTCGAACCGAAGGAGATGAATGCTGGTGCGAGTATGCCGCCTTCCAAATCGACATGCCGCGCTCGATTGGGGACGAGAGGATTGCATGCATTACTGAGCCCCGCACAAACGATCTTCCCATTGTGGACGATGACGTCGCCTCCCGTGTGATCTGTAGCACTTGAACGGAACATGTATTCTATGCCTTCCGTTCCACGTGTGAGAACTGCTGTTACGTTAGCGAAAACCACCGCCTCTGAAACCCGATCAACTTCAAGAGGAGGTAAGCCTTCCCACTTAAGGGCTTCTTGACGCTCCTGCTTCAAATCGGGAACTTTGGGAGCTTCGCGCCATTCGGGTGCTTCTTTTCCTTTCCCAACGACGACACCGATTTCTGTTCCTAGTGGTTGTATAATGCCATCGACCCACACTGCCGATGGGGTTGCGCCAAGACGCAACGGATGTGAGTCCCAGAGCACTACGTCTGCATCCATACCTGGCCGCAGGGCGCCAAGGCGGTGTGATAGGCCGGCAATAGCAGCTGGTGCAGTAGTTACTGAAGCGAGTGCTAATTCAAACGGAAGTCCATAATGGTATGCTTCCTGAGCCTCATGGAGGAGATAGCGTCCGTTGAGTGCAGGATGATCAGTCTGTACATTAATGACCTCAGTTTGGTTAGGGAAATGATCCTAATTTACCAATACATACCTTCAAGATGACAGTGAAATTGTGATCTGCAAGTATCCGCGGTGCATGAACGGAGCCGCGATACGACTCGCGCTTGTAGCTACAGCGAGTAAAATACATATCAATCGCAGCTGGAACAAGAGGACGAACCGATAATAGTCGGAGAAAAGAGCAATTGCAGGAGGACCTCCCCACCTATTGTTGTCTATTAGTTAGCAAAAGACGGTATAGAAGGAAGTCTTGCATTCTATTGAGCACGTCGGGCACGAGCCATGCCTCAGCAGCTTGGTGAACCGAGTCCACATGGAAGTGGAACTCGTTACTCAACTGTGGTTCACGGACTACTTAATCGGAATGTATGCTGCCGAGATATATTACTCACTCTAACTATGGCGTCTATATCGACCGTTTCATGAACGTCTTGCGATACCTAGTCATGAAATGATAATCAATGGCCGATCGAAGAGAAAATCGTCTCGGTCATACCTTGACGCGCCCACGAAGTACGTCCACCAGAGCCTCATGTTGGTAAGCCTCGGGAAAGCCGTCAACAATAAAGTTCCATAGTCCAGCCTCTGCCTTGGCACAATAAGCATCCTGCGCGGCTTTGATCTGGCTTGCCCGTTGGTAGGCTTGACGATAAGCCCACATTATATCCATGCGATTACCAAGAGGGCTGACATTCTCTCCCACGGATTGTCTATGTCTGTGTCAAAACAATGTTCGTATAAAACATAAATCGCTACACACTTGAGATATCGCCACCGTGGATGATCAGAGAGGACAGAATATGACCCGTTGATGTCCTGGGGTGGTTCGATGATCATGGAAGTCGGCGAATGTTCCGCTGTCTTGCGCAACTTCATCATAAATGCTTGCCCAGCTGTAATATACTCATTATAATCGTACAACATACGCGGTGAAGAAATCTTCGCTTTACCGATAGCATTAAGACTTCCAGGGAGAACTTGCATCGATGTGATACCTCCGGCCATGACAAGCTGAATGGAGTCGTCGTGGGTATCAAACGCATCGATGGTCCTCAACCAAGGCAAAATAGGGCCCTTATTCGAGTTTAAATTGAGAGTGCCTGGCTCACTTGTTCAGTGGATGAAATGGTCATTTGGCAATACAGGGAGACGCGTACCGTGCAGAGTGGGTAAGCTATATATGCCAACGTGCGAGTGGAAGTCAACTGGAAAGGGAGGCAGCATATAAAATCACGTCAAAAAGGAAGTTGACGATGCGTACTCAGACCAGGAGTTACCCAGGCGCCTCTAGCATCTATCGTGTGGGCCTGATGAACAGGCGTCCGCGGGACCTGTCCAATAGCCTGGACAATCCCCTTATCCAACAAAAGGTCTCCATGTATAATTTCAGTGCCGTTCTTCTCTCCAGTCCATATCGCCGCGTTTCTTATAATGGTGGCGGACGTACCCTCCTCGAATCGGTCAGATACTTTCCTTTCTAGGAAATTCAAAGGAGGGCCAGGTTTCGCTTTGAGGGCAGCACATCGCATGAGAATTTCAGTGGCATCAAGCGGTATACTTTGGGTCTGTGCCCATGCGTTACTCGAATATCCATGCCAATAAAACGTGCAGGTGAGAGAAACGAGACACAGCGCAAGTAAAGCGAGTAGTGCCTTCAGTTTGTGCCGCCGGTTAGGAATGTTTGCCCCTCTGAGAGGCTCGGGAAGCAAAGGTTTAGTAGGCATGTTGATGGTCAAAGAAGAGTGGTCTTGAAGCGCATTTAACCGCCATGTTGAGACGCCTCATGGGGTCAGTGCAGCAGGCAGAAGGATGGCTCGTGGACCGCTGTTCATCTCATTAATTTCACGTGACATGTGAAGGGAGCCCACGAACGTGGGCTCTTCCTCCACCACACGTCCGCTCTTTACTCCATCTATGATTTATTGTTTGCCTCACTTAGTCTACCCATTTATCGTTTGCCTTATCCTCGTTTGCCTTACTCAGCCTGTTTGTACTTCTTGCGTTTCCCATTTGTTGCGTTTCCCATTGTATGAACCAACGAGGTGTCGTTGTTATACGTGTACCTGAGCTAGCTTACGTAGCGTAGTTGGTTTGCTAAGTTAGTGGTATTATGTAATTAAATTTAACCTTACGTTCTGTTCTGAAGTTACGATAAGTGCCAGTGGTCAGGTCTACGTATTTGCCAAAATGAAGAGGTTTGAATCGTCATCCATCATGTCTCACAGCGACGCAATTCCCATCACCAGCTTCCCAGCATGGGTGGAAACTCTGGAAACTCGGGCCTCGCAATCATCGGGATTGATTGTTGGTCGTTATTGCCTGGAGAGACCGTAGTCGCGGCAATCTATCGTTACAGTAACTTAGAGAACATGGCCTTTTACCGGAGGCGTATTGATATTTGATACGTAAAAACGCAATCGTCTATTGCAACTGTACGTCGTGAAGAAATCATGCCCCGGGCCAGTCGCCAGAGCGTCTACTATAAGGGATTGTTGTGAAACTAGACCCCGTTGTCATCGGCGTCGTCGGAGTCCTCGACAGCTTCCGCGCTGACGACTGCCCGTGATCGCGAACTTTGGTAATGCAACTTCTTGAGACGCAAGATGTCTAGGATTTCTGCATAGGTATCAATTATCAGTAATTCCAGCAAACCCACGGTTCATGAACCAAAAATTACAACCTGAGTATGTCATTTCTTCATGCCCACGAACGCTCCGTTTCATGGTCAGCCATCTCCTTTGTAACGTGTGGGCACTCCATAGATTCCAGTTAGGGTCAGAGAGTGTTTTCCAATCTATCTCACTGTCGTCCCGGACATTCAAGGAATCAACCCTGGAAGTCGGTTAGTCATGCCTCAGCAAAGACATGTCAACTGTATTCACTTATGAACAAGGATGTAAGCATCACACGAACTCCAGCGTGGTTTTGTACCATGGTTTTTGAAAGTCTTACTCAGGCAATCTGTCCTGCAAGGGGGATAGGTTAGTACAGGATAAGATAGATTGGTGCCTAAAGAGAGTACCATTTTATTCGACATTGTTGCCTACCACGTGTTTCACCCATCCTCTTGCTTACGATGCCCCAAAACACGTCGTTATCCATGTCTTTCCCTTGTTTCACTGTCATGTCTGTTACGATCTGTGTGAGCCGTGATTCTTCTTCCTTCGTCCAAGGGCCAGCGGTTCTGTCTTTGGAGTTTTGGATGTGGTTCCGGTAGCGATCTCGACAGTCCGATGCCATTCTACCAACTCTATCGCTGACCTTTTCCCATTGCTGCCCAAGTTCCTGTACGGCACTGGGCGATGGTCAACAGTAATCCCGAGTCGGACATCGCAACGAGCGTACGCTTTCAGCAATGTATCTTCCGAAGGCATCCACTTGCCTTGTGCTCGGAGGGGGTGATAGACCCTTCGGACATGATGGTAGATGGCAACGACGGGCCGCATGGGCACAGCAGCGGCTGTGACAGTATTAGAATAGGCAGCCTAGTTGGCAGCCGAGTACGCACTAAGCGCAGACCAGAATGCGTTATTCTTCTTCGCCCCACGTTTAGCAAACACAAGATCTATGAAACCCGCGTCATCGATCCGGTTTTCCTGGGTAGCGTGGTTATCAATTGTAACTTTGACCTTAGATGTGGCCAAACGTACTTCCTTATAAGCTTGAATTGCGTCTGAGAGCTGTTGCTCTTCAATAGCCGAGAACTTTCCTTTCTTATACACCAATCCTGTTGCAAATAGAAGACCTGAGGGTCACGCGAGCCGGGACATGGCATAACACTGACCTTGAGTTTTTGCCAACTCCGCTAGCTTGACCGTCCCCAACCACTTGGTCGCAAGAAGTACTGCATGATCTGAGTGCTCCAACGACTCCTGACCCGTGTCTATAAGGCGCCTGTGATGTTGTGGAACCCGCGGTGTTGAATCCTCGGCAATGGCAGCAGTAGAATTCGATAGTGAGGGATCAATTGGGGTTGCTGGGTGGGGTCTCTGGAGGAGTGTGGATGGCAAGGAGGTGAGATTCAGAGGTACATTCGCAGCTGCAGCGGCATCTCCGAGGGTCTTCAATACAGTCGTAATCTTTGTCACGTCGAGGTCCTGCAACGCACGAAGGATGTCGTCATTCGACGCACAGTTTAGATCTGGGACAGTTGTATTTGAGAACGAATCAGGCGGTTGGAATGCTCCGGCATTCAGAGAAAGGTTATTGGGCAAAGGGGAATAGGGGTAGGATGACGATGACTGCGGATCGAAGTATGGCTGGGAGAGGTTGTAGGGAGATTCCGAATGAGCACTTGTTGCTGATGCCGCAGATACGACTGCGTCAAGGAATGATTCAGGAGATGGTGACTGTGAAGGAGACGAAGGAACCAGCGATTCATCCGAGTCGGTGTTGGTCAGGTTGGGTACGACCTGAGTACTTGGTTTTGATGATGCCTTCTTGGACCGAGAACCACTCCGATGTGTCGCAGAAATGGAGGAAGATTCCCGGGGAGAAACGTGTGCGGCCTCGACAGCCAGTTTCTTCTTTTGTTTAATTGACTCTCGCCCCTCCTTGTCCCTGTTGCGCTTTCGTTTTGCGGTCTTAGGTTGATCAATAAGTTGGTGATCAGTGAAAGCATCATTGACCTGGCCAACAGCCTGCTGAATTGCACGCTGGATGTCTGACGATAGTTCCGGAGGAGATGTCAAGACGTCCATGAGTTTGGGGCTAAGCAACCCTCCGAGTCGGAGCGGAGACCTTTTGCGGTCATCCGAGCCACGTGTTTCACTTGGCACCAGTGCCACACGGGCCGGCCGATTCTAGTATCTCTAGTTCCAGTCTATCTACAGTACTAGTACTAGTATGGGATATATAAGCTACAGTACCAATAAATCTAGATATCTATAAGATTAAAATTAAGCCTGTGGAGGCTGAGAAAGTAGAAATTGCGCGATTTCACCGGCAAGAATATTATGAACGCGGGATGTCGGGTGCATGAAGTCGAACCAAATAGATCCACCTTGCAAGGTCCTATCTGCAGGATTGAAGCCGTATCGAGCAGGGTCGGATAGAATCCGGAAGAACGTATCCCAGGCTGAGAACAACATGACCGTAGCATCAGGATGGTTCGTGGAAAAGTGAGCAAGACCACGTCGCAGCTCATCGTTCCAATTCCCAAATCTGATGCCTTTGTCTCCCATGCTTGTCCCTGAGAGATCCTGAGCCTTTTTCCCCTGCTCGTGTTGAAATGACCCGCTTACCGATCGGTGACATATACAAGGGCGGGACGTCAATAAAAAGAAAATTGCGGGCACCAGCCTGATAAAGGGTATCTTGTGCGGCAAAAAGATTGGCAATAATAGGGGCGATTTCTGCTTTGTCGTTTGTGTACCTGAGTGAAGGCGTCAGGAGTCGAACAAAGACACCGAAGCAGCTAACTTACAAAATTCTGCAATCGTTTGCGCCAACCCAAGTGACTAAACTCATAATTAAAAACTAAACTTGCATGTACTAAATGATGCGTACCAAATATAGAATCGCTGGGGGTCCAAAAAGCCCATGCAGGCCTCCTTCCAACGGTGGGGAGAAATTCTCTATTCACTTGATTAGTGTAAACTCCAGTTACAGTGTCGCCGCGACGAGCGTAATCGTAGGCAACCATGTTTGCATGCCCGTGTCCGTGATCTCTAATGAGGTATCCGATCCAATTCGGTAGACCAGGCTCGTTAACGGGCTGACCGGGGAAGGCAACCCCCAACGGGTTTGAGCTAGTCGGGGCCGGCGCCTGCGCACTGTAGCCCACATGGCTGTAGGAATCGCCACTATTGTTATCATTAGTGTCGCCATGATAGAGACGTTTCGATTACTCACAACACCATGAATTTCTTGATACGAATGTATCCTCTCCACGAAGGAGTCAGGCGTGAATATGTGGGCATCTTTGCACGCTATATCGAGAGGAGATGGTCTACGAGCTGACTTGACACGACAGACCCTGACCAGGATTTTTATACTTGCTTGAGGATAGCTCTGCCAAATGCTACGTATACTACACCACAGCGTCGTGGTTTTTCCGCGTAGACCTCTCAGCCCAGTTGGCGCCTGATAGACCAATGGCATAGCAAGGTGATAATAGTAGCCGAAAGATGCGCACTCCAGTAAATGTGAGCAGGTGCATCACCAGGCCGGCGTGTCGCGGCCAGCTTCGAAAGTCACGA
Organism: Russula lepida; assembly: GCA_003316425.1. Classification (NCBI taxonomy): domain Eukaryota; kingdom Fungi; phylum Basidiomycota; class Agaricomycetes; order Russulales; family Russulaceae; genus Russula; species Russula lepida. Next base: position 706,600 of record QFEZ01000104.1, read on the forward strand.
GGCATAAGATGACACGAAACACGATTGGGCCCTTGACCACGTTTCACGTTACAATTAGCGCGTTCTTCGTATGAAAGAAGGTTCGTGAAGGAGAGTAGGCGCCAGGGCAACGATATACGTTCTGAGGGGTTGGCTGACGTCGTGGGATCAGGGTGTCAGATTGCTATGTGGAACCGATAAAGTTGTGCATACCAAAATGGACATTCAATATTTTATCCTACACGATCAAGGCGATCAGTGCCGATCACTCGTCATCCTCAAACCAGCGGTCCTCTGCTTCTCTGTCTTCTCCATCCCATGAGTCATCCCAATCGAGGGTTTCATAAAGATCCGACTGAAGATGTACTGTTAATCAACAACACACCGGGTCACCGGGGAAGAGTTGGGCGAACCTCAAGATGTCCATAAATGAACCGTTCTCTAACTCGGCGTAGGAACAACTCTTGCAGAGCTTGTACAGACTCCAGTGTTCCTGGCCTAGAATTAGAGCTATCATGATCGTCGTCGGAACTTTCGTCAGCTTCGGGAACAAAGTCTTCCTGACGACTGCGTTTTGCTTGCCGGTAGCGCTCCGAATGGCGCTCCTCCTCGTATCCTCCGAGCAATGTGCCTAGCCTACCTACGTGTGTCTGGTGTTCACCACCGAGAAACGTAGTTTCTGCCCATTCTTTCTCTTCCTTGGCCTCTTCTTGGCCGATATGCTTGGGTTCCTCCCATAATGCAGGCCATTGTCGCACTGCAGAAGGGAAACGGAACTCCGGTGGATTGCTTTGCGTGAAATTAAACCGCCTGTTGCGTATCAATAGCACTGCTGTGCGCTGCTGGGGAGTCGTTATGGAACCGAACCAACGGAGGATGTCCGGGGGAAGTTGTCGGAGATGCTTAGTAAGAAAAGGAACGGGGGCGGTGGAAGGAGACGGGTCATAGTCTAATGGGAGTCCGAGGTAGGTAAGAACGCCGTTTGTGTCAAAGAGGTTTTGGGATGCCATGGCCACAGCCCAAGCCTGAGCGCAGGGCGAACGTGTTGTGTGTCGACAGCGGACAAACGGACCGTCTACGTGTCTACGTGTCCACGGTGTTACCGGTCAATTCACGTTTGAGTTGACCAAGGCGCACAATGGTGCAGCAGCCTGAGGGACCCAGTAACAGTCTCGACTCAAACCAGCCCACCGGAAAAACCCCACCTGATATCCTTCTCATCATCTTTATTCATGGGTACTGTATTGTGTTACATCAATGTACATGAGACGTGACTTACTAGTATTACCGTAACCCACCACTTCCAGTTTCAAAGGAGATGACACGACGTTTGGAGACTTTCCTTCGCGACTACAGCACATCATCTCAGAAAATGTTCCGGACACGGTGATTGAATCTGTCGTCTTTCCTGCCTATGAAGTACGTCTTGTCTCGAGTGTTTTCCGTATATACATCACGGTTCAATGTCATAGTAGACCAGGGGCGATCTCGTACGTCTTCTGCAGTACTCTTATCACGGATAATAATAACCTCCGATGCAGAGTAAAGCCGTTGAGCGCTTTGCTGACTGGCTGACCACTCTAACTGTGCAAAAAGAAGTTGCTCACAATGTCGCCGGCGGCAGCTCTCGTGCCAAGATTGTTCTTTGTGGTCACAGGCATGTCGGCTCTTTCATTTTGATCCTTTTCTTTGGCTTATGTCTCACCTTTACAAAGTATGGGTGGTTTGCTGGCAGCAGACTCCATCAAAGAATTTATTCACACACGGCCTGACATTCACGCCCCCCTTTGGCCGAACATAGTAGCCTGCTTGGCCTTTGACACCCCTGTATGCGCTTCTTTCTTTGATGCGTAACGAATTTGACACAGCATTTGTAGTATTTAGGTCTTAATCCCCTCGTCTTCAAGGACCCTGCGAACAAGGCAGCCGAGTATGTGCAGAATGTGCATAAAAGTGCCTCAGGACTCTGGGGCGCCTTCAGCCAGCCTAAGGGGAACCCTACGACCTCGGCTACTCAACCTGCAGGATTGCTTGCAGCTCCAGCTGCACCCTCAGCATCGTCACCAGGTCGCTGGGGTCGCTGGGGTCCTGCCGCGTACGCTGTAGGAGGTGCTCTGATGGCGGGCGCACTGGCAAGTACCGCCTATCATCACCGTGCAGACATAGAGACTAGTTATAGTACGCTGACCGGCCATATGCAATACGTCGGCGCACTCTGGGACAAGGATGCCTTGGCGAAGCGTGTCCACCACCTTGTGGAAGGCGAAACAATGCACGGCGTGGTTTTTCGGACGTGAGCGATTTAACCCCGTGTAGAGAGGTTTAAGAGGTTGAGATTAATTTCGTCCCCGACAGGTTCTATACACTCATCCCTCCTAGCCCACCCGCCAATCTCTCCTCTCGAACATTCTGTATCCTACCAGACCCCTCCTCAGATGCCTTTCAGCGCTTTGTACAGGCGCCTAATACGCTCGCTGAGAACGAAGTCCGTGCACACGTCACCATGTTTGAGCCGACGAAGAACGATGGTTACTATCAGCTAGGACTTGAAGCAGCTGCTGTGATTCGTCAGGCTATTGCGAACGGGCGCCCCGAGGTTCGTACTATGCCCATAGACAATCACATGAAGGAGATAGATGCAGGAGGGATCGACCAGCAAATCGACACCGGATCAAATCAAGGGGTGGATTTATTGCTATAGCGCTGGTCATTCACAGGAAATTGTATTACCCTGTGACTGCAGATGTTGGTTTAATGTAATTTCATATCATTACACGAAACTCAATACCCTACACTGCTGTCACTGTTTCAGCGAGAGACGCATTGCATATGCGTCCTCTCCATCAGCATCTGAAGTTCGCATGTGAGAGGGATACCAATTCAGAAGGGCTCGTGTGCATACAATACTTCTTTTCGATACCCTGCACAGAAAAACCCAGGCTGTCACGGTAGAGGCTCAATGCGGCACGATTCGACTTGCGAACATGAAGAGATACGTAGGAAGCTTTGTAGATTGACGCCATCGCATCCTCTGCGTGATTGCCGGTTTGAGGCGCATAGTCGGGGCAATGCAAATACGTACTCACGAGACTGTAACATGAGCTTCTTGGCCAGCCCGAGTCTTCGATATGATCGTAGCACAGAAATGGATGTCAGATGTCCATGTGGCTCATCTCCAGGAGCGATATCTTCTTCCCTAGTGCATATCCCTCAGACCCGACAAGAAAAGACCTGAGTATGCACGCACATTTTTGCTAGTACATAACCAACGACGCGCCCCTTGGCGTCTTCGGCTACGTAGGAGAGGGACGGCCAGGTCATAGCATGGTATAAGTCTGAAGGGACACTCTCTTAGGATATGTATTAGATGAAACAAGATGAGATGGATACAGTATCGCATGGTGTAGTTCTCAGGGAGGTTCTGTAGATTACAGGCTTGCATAGCTGTAAGGTCGTCTGCCTATTTTTAGTTAATTGTAGTTTCTGTGGATACCAGCAGAAGGATACGTACGCGGGCTGGCCGAATGGTGACCGACATTGTGGGTAGAGTGCGACGGTGTGAGTACGTGTTAAGATTCACTCAAGACACACATCACATGACCTATGCGATATAGACACCAAAAAAACAGAAAGGAAAGTAATAACTGCTATACAAAAGGCATTCAACAGCGAGCATGTATTAGATACTAGCTAGTGGCCCCTATTCCGATTGTTCCAAAGAAGTTGTCCTCGTCCACGACCGTAGCATTGTCTGGCCAAGTTCCGTCTCTCCGCCAACCAGCGTACAGTATCTTAACCTGCAGACCCAACAACGTAATCAAAAATAAGAATAGGCAAATGCGTGGAAAAGGAAGGCATACGACAGCACGGAGGGGCAGAAAATTCTTCAGTCGGCCTCCTTCTACAAGACCCTTCCATACCCTGCTAAGCCCGGCCTCCCAAACGTCGGGCCGCTCTAGAGCACCTGGTTCATCGAGCAATTTTTCTAATCTAACGCGGGAGATAGGTGGGGCATGGCCAAGGCGAGAGGCGGTTGTAGGAGTTGTCCACAGAGCACGACGAGCGGCGAAATGTTCCGGACCAGGTTGGGGGAGATGTGCATGTGCGAGGAGGTGGGCGAAGGTAGACGGTGGGTGCTGAGGTCTGCCAAGGGAGAAAAAGTGAGACGAGATGAAGAAGGATGAAGAAGAGGGGTGTATGCGGACTGGGGCGAGCTCATCTTGTCGGGATTAACATGTGAGACTGTTTTGCCAGACAAGAATAGCCAGACCAGATTAGGTTAAGATGTCCCACGGCTTTTATAAGGGCTCACCATCCCATGTCAACCAGAGGAACCCTTCTCAATACACATAATGCCTCGACTCTACGTTCATCCATCTCCCTCTCAATCTGTAAACTCGTTCTCAGATGGAGAAGAAGAAGACAACAATCTCTTTGCCTCGGGTGAACTCGCCGTTGCATCCCCTGCCACTTGGTATTCTCGCCTCCACGTTCCGACAACTCCATACAACCCACCAAACTCCCCCGCCTCCCGTCTACCTCCAGAAATCCTCATAAACGTACTTAAGCACCTCTCCTCCCCACGAGATATGCACAGCACTCTTCTCGTTTCACGTCCGTGGTGCGAGTGCTCAGTAGAGCTATTATGGCACAAGCCCACAGTACCCGATGTCAACACTCTCATCAAGATAATGCAGGTCCTTTCTCGCGATGAACCCACGTTCACCTACGCCCAATTTATCCGTCGCCTCAACTTTATATTCGTTGGGTCGGAGATGTCGGATAGTTTTTTCGGGCGTCTCGCACCGTGCACGCGTCTTGAACGTTTGACACTCGTGGGCTGCTCGAACTTATCCGACGAGACCATTGCTCGTACCGTGCCATGCTTTTCTAGCCTCGTTGCTATCGATCTTTCGGGCGTAGAGAGTGTCACAGACAGAACCGTCTTCGCACTTGCGGATAGCTGCCCTAAGTTGCAAGGAATCAACCTGCAAAACTGCAGACGGGTCACATCAGCTAGCATCGCTGCCCTCGCGGATAAATGTCCTCTACTTCGTCGCGTCAAATTAAGCAGCCTTGTGGACTTGACTGATGAACCCGTCTCAGCTCTCGCGATCAAGGGCTCCCTACTCCTCGAGATAGATCTAAATGGATGCAAGAGACTTTCAGATCGCGCAGTTCGCGACGTGTGGACCCATTCTCATAACATGCGCGAGATGCGTCTCTCCCATTGTGTAGAGTTAACAGACCTCGCTTTCCCAGCACCTCACAATATTCGTGATCTACCGCCAGGCCCTAATCCCTTCCCCCATTCTACCAGGCTCCCTACCTCCGACCCTCCCCTCCTCCGACTCTCTCGCCCCCTTGAACATCTTCGAATGCTAGACCTTACAAATTGTTCCAAGATCACTGACGACGCAGTCGAAGGCATTGTCGCTGCGTCACCCAGGCTTCGCAACCTCGTGCTATCCAAGTGCGGCCAGTTGACAGACCGCGCCATAGAGAGTATCTGCTTACTTGGAAAACACCTACACTACCTCCACCTCGGCCACGCGTCATCTATTACTGATCGATCCGTAAAGACCCTTGCCCGGTCATGTACGCGTTTGCGCTACATTGACCTCGCAAGTGAGTGTTTTCTTTTGTCATCGTGTGATTCTAACTCATTTTTTCATGTGAAGATTGTAACCTACTCTCAGACATGTCTGTTTTCGAACTCGCTAGCCTCCCAAAACTCAGACGCATAGGTCTCGTTCGTGTGAGCAGTCTAACCGATGAAGCGATATATTCACTTGGAGATCGGCATCAAACGCTCGAGCGCGTCCATCTGTCATACTGTGATCAGATCACAGTTATGGCGATTCATTATCTTTTGCAAAAGCTGCAGAAGCTGAATCATCTTAGTCTGACGGGTATACCCGCCTTTCGGCGTTCAGAGTTGCAGCAATTTTGCCGTACACCGCCCGCCGTTCGTCCCCCGCCCACTTGGTCTCGTTCTGCGTCGACTAATACACTATTTCCAGGAATTCAACACGACACAACGTGCCCAGTTCTGTGTGTTTGCAGGGGATGGCGTGAAAAAGCTACGCCGTTACCTGACGGACCTGTTCAACAGTATCACCGAGGAAATGAATCCGCAAGGCGACGACGACGTGGGCGATTCAGTTTCTCAGGCTTACGCGCATGATGACGACAGTATGGATGTCGATGATGTCCCGCTTCAAGTGACGATTTCCCCACCAGTCTTGCAAGAACAGAGCCCTATATCTCTACAGTCGTCTTCATCGGCCACCGTGCGACCAGGGCCTCCTCATGGGCATGTAAATCATCACGCGACACTACACCGTCCAGTGGTTCACTTAAACGGCACATCAACCCGAGATGTCGAAATGTCAACTTCACGTGTTGAGCACCCTCGTTCATCACGGAATAGTCGTTCGACCACCCGCTCTTCAACTCACTCCCCACCACCTACTTTCAACTCCAACCCGGGCCCATCTCGTCTGAATCCTACGGAAAGACTGGCCACATCTCCCGCCGGGAGTGAAGCCAGCTCAGCAGGCGCATTTTTTCGCACCTATCCGAGTAACTCCGCGGACGGTCGTCCAGATGGGACGTTGACTCCTGACCTTGTCTTCGCGGAAATTGGTCATGGTCATGGGCCTGCAGTATGGCATGGTCAGGATCAAAACCAGAGTCAAATATATCAGTCCGTGGATCCCGGAGATGACCGGCCCCAGTTTGGTGCTAATGCATCACATGGGTTTGGAAGTGGTGCTCGGAGAACTGTGTCACAAGCTGTAGACGCTGGGCAGGGTCCATTTGGAACCAATGGCGCATTCCACGGAGCCAACGGGACCGTGAACGGAACCTACCACGCTAGTGTCTCTCATTCATTACCGACAAATGGGACAAACATTCATATTATCAATGGTACTGGCATTCCTTCAGGAATGACACCGGTTCCTTCAGGAATGACACCGGTCCCTTCAGGAACGACTCAGGTTCCTTCAGGGATGACACAGGTTCCCCCAATGACCAGGGAAGAGCGGAGTCGCGGGCGTCCACGTACATTGCACGAACCTCCGGAGTCCGGACAGGCACCTGAACAAGGTCAAGGGCGTGGTCCGAAACGCACGTTTCGGAGTACTCTAAACTCTGTGGAGCAACATGCAACATCTTTTCTTAGAGGACGCCCATTACAAGATGGCGAAGGATCTAGCACTACCACCCGGAAGGACGGCAGCACAAGGGGTTATTAAATAAATGGACGTGAGTGTTCATGTATAGGGGATGATAGACAGTTTTGTGTTGTATTTGCCAATGCCTGGCACACATGTGTGTATTGTAATCGATATCCCTGGTAGTCTCCGCTCGACAGTGCTATATGATCGCCCAATTCTTGGTTGAGAGCTCCCCTCCCAATGATAAGGTGGTGGAAACTCAGAACACATAGATGTCCAAACCATGATAAGCTTGTCACATTCCAGAACGCAAAAGGTTGAAAAGCGCGTGGAACCTGACAGCATCAAGCAAATGACCTTCAGGATGAAGGTCATGTACGTGAAGGCGGTGATACCTGAACAGCAAGGGGGGTTGAGATGGGCAACGCGACGGAAAAGATATACGCACTAGAATAACGCCATCTCCTCTGACAAAAAGCATTTCCATCTTTCTTTTCGCAACCTAGGACGTCATGTGGGGACAAAGATTGCAATGCTTGGAGAGGTGGGGCTCACATTCACAACGCCCTGCCCAGGTGGGGCGCCCTCCATTCCATCCACAAGCATTATCGTCTCTTCGACGTCGCTAAGTATGAGATTCATGTGACCATCGTAGGCCTGAGAATTAAGAGAGAATGATGTGATTCAGTATATGTGCTATCCGCACATAGCACACAACCATAAAGGGCGATTTTGGAGTACGTACATGAAGAATGCCGGTGAGCTCACGGTCACCTCGTAGCTTCACAAAGACGCGCTCACTCAGAGAGAGGCGGATGAGATCAAAAGGTTCCTGAATACCAGTTGAAGTGTCCATACAAGACTGTCTGGTCGCGAGCCAGATCGCTCCTCCCCAAAGATTATACCACGTGTTTGTCACGTGTTAGCCATTTGCACCAAAACGCAGCGCGCAGCTGGAGCGCAGGCAGCTGGAACCTGACATTCACTTCCTCTGAGAATGCCGGTACGTGTATGCTTGTCTAGCTTAATATCTGCCTAGTGACCCCCAATCAATGACTATAAGAAACATTATTGCGACTATTGCGACGTATATCTAACCCATGATTCAGCTTCTGGTAGCTGTTGTTTTTCGTTCACTGTCTAGCTAAAGGCTTATTCCCGTTTTCAGTTCGCAAAGCTCACAACAACGGGCGAAACCACCTTGCAAATGTGAGGGATTATTATGCATGTGAGTCTCAGTCCGTTCGGTCACAAGACCGAGGCGAGTTTTAATATGTTTCCGTTTCTCCCAGCCCTTGGTCACGACAAAGCACAGAGTATCATCGACCAAATCACGTCTGCCTATGAATCAGGCGGAGGTCCTCCTCCGGGCGGCTTTGGCTTTGGACCCCAGCATCTTACGCCGAATGGACCTGGGTTCGGGCCGCCTCCTGGTTTCGGTGGCGGGCCTTCTCAAGGATTTGGTGGGCACACGTTCACTGCTTCTTGGTTCAACTCTAACCTAACGTGAATATTTTCTAAGGACGTCCACCTTTTCCTCCCCCCCCTGGTGGTGGTAACCTTCCATTACCTCCACCAGGTGCAATGGGTCCTCCTGGTGCTCCCCCAGGTGCTCCTCCAGGTGCACCCCCCTTCCAACGTCCTCCTGGATTCCAAGGTAGTGCGTACTTTTTTTCTTTTTCAATGTTTTTGTCTGGCAGGTACCAAACCTTTATATTCAGTGCCTCCGTTTCCCCCGGGTGCACCCCCCTTCCCTCCCAACGGTACAAACCCTGGTGTACCCCCTGGTGGACCTCCCTTCCCCCCGCCTAACTTTGGTGGGTCTAATGCACCACCTCCACTTCATCCTGGCGGACCTCCTCTGCCTACCGGTAACCCAGGACCCCCTGCAAATGGCGCTCCACCTGCAGGCGGACCTCCTCTACCTCCTGGGCCCGGTGGAATGCACCCTGACAGACTGCGTATGATGAGTGGCAGATAGTTTACTGTTGCAAATAGTGGGCGCCCCTTTTGAAAATCTGCCGTTGCTTGTTGTGTCCCTAGTGTCCATGTCATTGTTCTGTTTAATTGAACACTTAGGCGTACTTACGGCCAGCCAGTGTAGGGGTACGGGTATCTGAGGTGTGATGCAATCGCAGTTACGTAAGTAAGCCCGTGTGGTCACTGCTTTGGGCTTGTATTCGAGTGCATTCCCGAGTGCATTCCCACCTAGAGTTAGAAGAACTCTGCACAGCGAGATCGTGCGGATTCATTCGGTATGGAGAGCGAGATACGACAGCTGGTGGATATGGTGTTTCACGTCACTTTCTCAAGCGATTATCCCCTAACCTACACTCTTGTAGGGTGCCACTCTTGCCCAGGCTCGAGCTGCGCTCAAGCGGCACAGCGATGTCATGGAAGCCGCCGAACGCATATTCGATGGGGCTTTTGATGATATACCCGACGAACCTACTGCTACATCGATGCCATCGGCGGACCCTATCAAGGAGCGCAGAGTCACCACGAGGCTTGTAGTATGTATTCTCCCACGTGCGCTGTCGCCCGGTTCTGACATAGCCAAAGACTCCAGAGGAAGATAGTGCTTCTGAAGACGCGGTCGGAAGTGAAGACGAGAGCGAAGGTCAATCGAGTCGTGGGTTTCTGCTTCTTGCGCTTACCGAAGTTACTTTAGGATCAGATGACGACGTATTTGCGAATTACGACTTGGACGACGAGATGCAAGATGATACCCACAACGCTCAGGTTGATATCGATCCTTACGCAGGTTTGTCCACTTGACGCTGTCTTGCGCGGGCGTGCTGAGGTGCTTTCGTAGGCATCTTCTTTTCTAAAGAGCGACGCGAGGAAGTCATTGAAGTCGAAGAAGAACCCGAGACGGCGTACATACAGGCTGTATCCGATCGCATCAAGTTGATGACCCAGAGTCAGTGGATGAAGGGCTGCCCTGAAGGTGGCGAGCAGGGCTTTTTGTTCAGCTTATATTCTCAACTTGTTGAGGGCCAGTGCCCCTGCCCCTCTTCATGCGGGTATTCAGTTCCAAGAGCCAAGAGTCACTTTTTCGCTATATTCGTAAGTAATCTTCCATCTTGGTTACTGGACTACATTATCACCCTACTAGACCTCTTTCGACGTGTATATCAAGCACCTAGGAGGAATTGTCCGCAAGACATGCAAGAAATGTTCTAAAGCATTCTGCTTTGCATGCGGCGAACCAATAAATGGGTCGAGAATTCTGGAACCGACGAAAGCCAAGGATGACCGTGATCTCTTCCATTGTTCCAATCTTCAAGGCATTATTCTCGGAGTCGGTCTTGCGATGCTTGAGCAGCTATATCACGACCAACTTCAGAATCCACTTTGCCCGGAGAACAAGACCCGAACGAGCAAGCGTAGAAAGACAGATCCAGTGATCAGTACCTCCATGATTCTCGACCCAGATGACGATGATGACCATTATCTTTCGCCTCCCACCCAAGGAAAGAAATCGAAGTTGGGCGTCGGTTATGCAGGTGATCAGAAAGAAGATGTGAGTGATCACTCACGTACAGTACTTGCTGGGCTCTTTCTGATCCCAATCAGACCACCGGACAAGCAGAAGCCCAGGCGATCCAGATTGCCAAGGATGAGAGACTGGGAGAACTGATGGCTCAACTCCGTGTATTCCTCCCTTCATTGAGGCGTCCCGGAGGTGCCCTCACAAGCGACTATCTTGTTCATCCGACCGCTCTCGCGCATCTCCGACGGCGATTCAACAACATTTGTTCATCTCTTCTCCGGAATGATTCGCTCACCGACATGTCCGAACGTTCCGCTGTCTACTTTGAACTTTTTGAGTGGCTCGAGGTGGGTCATTTTATAGCCATTCCGGCGTTCGACTAACCAGTGTTAGACGATCTCGAATCACGAGGCACTTGCTAGCATGATGGCTATGCCAATCATGGTTGTGTCATCAGTGCGAACACGTACTCCCAGGAGGGCCACTGATGGGGCACCTCCATTACGCGAGCGCACAGTTATCTACGAAGGAAGCTCAGGACCGCGCGAGCTCTTGGAGTCGATAGTCATCCAAGCAAATGCGGCCATCAAGGGCCTTGAGGGTATTAAGCCTATTGAAGCTACATTTGATGAAATGACCGAGGAACAGAAGCGCATCAACAACGACACTAAAGGAAAAACGAAGGAATCATTTCCGCCGCCGTTTTCAGAGGAAAACCAGAAGTTGCTTGGGTTCTGTCAACGCATTCTTGCTACTGCAGAGGCAATCGATCGGTCATTGCGGGAGACAAAGGGAGAGCCGTTTCTGCAACGTCTCCAGGAGTCCCTCCCGAAGATTCACACGTCCGACCCAACATCCAGGGAGGTTTTCGTTGGCACCGGGGCTTCTGAGGAAGCTATCCGTCAGACGTACATCGCCTGGGCTACTCGCGCGCGCTTCGAATATTGCGATTTAACGGTCCCGCTCCCAGCGGATAAACCCGTTAATCAAGATGAACCCCCGAACTATAAGTTTTATTACAATACCGACGCCCGAATGCTTGCTTCTTCAGACATTCCAAAACGATCTTTGGCGATCGCAAAAGAGGTATCTCATGCACCCTGCGCCTTCTTCCAAGCACGCTAATGCTTAGTGTTTAGCTTGCTGTACTTACGACAAATCTTCCTGTCGCTTGGGACTCGTCTATCTTTTTGCGCGTTGATGAGACCCGAGTGGATATCATCAAGGCCCTTATTATCGGTCCCGAGGGAACGCCGTATGTCCTCCAAAGTTTATAATACCTTGGCAATTTCTCATCGCACTTCATAGGTATCAGAATGGATGGTCTGTCTTCACTGACCATTACAATGCTAGCGTTCTTACAATGGAATTTAGCTTCGTGTTTGACATCTTTCTCGGTCACAGTTACAACCAACTGCCGCCGAGTGTGAAGTATATGACGGTAGCTATTTGAGCTTGATCCACTCTTCCGACCTCATAAAAGCTATGTAGACCAATGGGGGCAAGTTTCGGTTTAACCCCAACTTGTATGCGGTATGTTTTTTCTTACGCTGTTACATGAAAGGCATAAAACGTTTTTTTCAAGGACGGAAAAGTTTGTCTATCGCTCTTGGGGACGTGGGCTGGACCAGGCTGGGTAGCCGGGAAATCTACGCTACTTCAGGCAAGTGACCATGACATGACGAGATTTGCAGCACGTCTAGACGTCGTTGTCATTCTAGGTTCTCATCTCCATTCAGTCAATGATCCTTTGCGAGGAGCCGTATTTGAATGAACCAGGTTGGGCCACTAGCTCGGGCACGCCTCAATCCAATGCCTGTCTGTCACCTTCCACCTGCAACCATTTAGTCCACTTCGCTGACTCAATACCACCAGATTCCGCAAATGTTCGTCGGATGGTAGTCAAAACTGCGGTACGTTCTCGTTCCTCATAGAGTGTTTACTGGAAGGTCCTAAAACTGTGAACCGGAAAAGATGCTCGGAAACTTGAAAAATCCTCCCGAGCCCTTCGGAGATATCATTCGAACGCACTTCCGTTTAAAAGCTCGGTCCATCTCGGCGCAGCTTGATAAGTGGCTATCGCAGGACGACGGATCTCCGACGGTCAATGATGGTGCATCTTCAAGTTCCGGACGAGCGGGCATAGGGGGTAGTACAAATGGACTGCAGGCGGATGTTGAGGAGCTGAAGCGGTTATTGAAACAACTACAAGATGGTGGCATCTGCTCTAGCTCTGTACCTCTGCACCGTTCTTAGCACCATCACTAGGGAGTCGGCCGTTTTCATGAATTCTGTTTGTAGTAGATACGGGCGGGTCACAATTTTGTTGTTTGTACAAATAGGTGGCAATGTGAGAAGGAATTACCGGATCGGGTAGTAGTGGTCTGTGTCCGGAGGAGGCATCCGAGCGCTGCGGGCTGTCACCCAATTAGTCTCGAGTTACTTGCTACTTATACCATCTCTTTTCCCCTTTTCCTCATTATGATGGCCTCATTCATGAGCTACTTCACCGGACGGCGCGACCCAAAGCAGAGCGCACGAGATGCAATCGTCTCGCTGCGCGAGCAGCTTATGATGATCGAGAAGAAGGAGGAGCACCTTCAACGTCAGATAGCACAGGATCTCGCGACGGCAAAAGCCAATGCTGTCTCCAACAAGAACGGTACGCCTTCTTTTTTACCCGCCTTCCCTGTGCACAAAAGCGAGCAGTTGCTAATATGATGATTGGAATGGCGTGTGCAACTCCTTTCTAATTTCTCTTCTTTTTTGGGGGGGTAATGTTCGGAATTTCAGCGGCCACTGCTGCGCTCAGACGGAAGAAGATGCACGAAGGGGACCTTGATAAACTCGCGGGTATGCGGTTACAGCTCGAGGTGCAGGTCAACACGTTAGAGTCAGCGAATATGAACGCCAATACGCTCGACACGATGCGCAGAGGTGCCAATGCCCTCCGAGACATTCACAACGGGCTGTGCGTGCACTTTCACACACTTGCTCTCCTAGCTATTCTAACTCATATTCATCCTCGTCGGATATCCGTTCCCCTCCCATCTCCATCTCCTGCTCCGCGCGTCCTTTCGTCTGTTTCGGGGATTCTGGGTCCTCCAGTACCATTGATAAGGTCGATGCAACGATGAACTCCATCAACGAGCAGCGCGACGTTGCCAATGAAATTTCAGAAACGATATCCAACACGGCCAATCTTGGGCTTGAGATTGACGAGGTGCGTTGAATTGAGGTGGAGGGGGCGCTTGTCTGACAACGTGACTCATGATGACTTTGTAGGACGAGCTCAAGGCAGAATTGGGGGAACTCGAGCAGGAGGATCTCAATGAGCGACTCCTGGGCGCCGATCATGTGCCAGTGCACACTCCAGCGGGTCCAAGCCGCGTCGAAGTGCGGCATCAAACGGCAGAGGAGCACGAAGATGCAGAACTCAGGGCACTGCAAGCTTCGCTTGCAATGTCGTGATCATATTCTCAGCAGGCAGACCCCTGCTTTCTTTTCTGCCTCTTCATAACCCTGTAATCTGGTCATCATTGTCATATTATCTCTCAATCGGCGTTATCCGCTCTCTCTTGTTCCGTACGTTGTCCGGAATGTCATACATAGCCCTCGAATTTTAGTTGGTTGCAATGCAATATGCCTCAATACGAGAAACTGTGGTAATATATTGGTTTCTGAGAACCCCAAGAAGGATGGTATACAGGTACACATGTGAGCGATAAAGCAAGCGCCGCGCATATTAGCGTCTAGGCGCAGACGCAGATGAGCTATAAAGTTATGAAAGCTTTGACAGTGAATGTGGGATCGGGATTGGTGGATTGCGATGATGCGAACAGTAACTTGAACGAAAACTGCAAGGGCGAGGTGAGGACATTTCCTACAGTGTCGGTGGGGGAAGAGCGGCCAAGATCATGAGTAACTACGGATACCGAGTACACGTCGGACGTCGCTTGTAAAGCGCAACGAGTCCAGCACGGGGAGCAGGTCGAGTAACGCCTCGTCCGACGGGTCGTGCGTCCAGCCTTCAATCGGGATACCATTCACTGTTACGTACACGTTACTTTATGACAAGAGTAGACCCAAGAAGGATACGCACTCTCGTTCACACTATAGCAGATCGGCGAGTTGTCGACGAGGCAAATTCGCGAAAGGTCATGTTCAACGAGTGCGAGATCCTTGGTGTATGACCCGTTTGGCAGTTGGGTACAGGACTGTATCCGAGAGATCAGAGGGGAGCCCGCTTTCGACGATAATAATCAAAGATGGGTGACCTACCTCACGAAAGAACCTGCGTCCGAGAATGCCTTGACCAGCATCAAGCCAATCAATGACTGGATCTGCGTACTCTTTCATCGAGGCAGTGAAAATTACGAGCGTATACCAAGCGGATACCTAGGCCGATCCCACGATTGTCAACGCCGCTGCGCACGGACGAATGGGATCGCACGCACCTTGCGCAGAAAATAATCCACAAAGGGGCGCTTGTATACATGGTAGAGCGTGCTGCGACCACCCATGACAACTTCTACAGTGTGTGCTGTTCTACGTGTGCCAAACAGGCCGCGAATGCCAGGTGCTGGGAGAGGTCGGGATGTCGAGTGGATGAGAGTCTCGTCGAGGTCGAGGACAAGCGTCTTGGGTAAGTGAAATGGCGTCTTTCGAGGCCCGATCGGCAGACCAGCATTGGTGGAATACGTTGGAGTGGGGGTGCGAGATGGTGGTGGGGTGGGCATCAGGGCGGCGATAGGTTGGGATGGCGCGCGGGCCATAGAGGGACGATCGGAGAGGGTTGCGCCCGGCGCAGGGGGTTCCGTGGAGACACGGGAGACAGGCAGTGAGTTGACGGCAAATGAGGTGGTATGAGCTAAGATGGACGATTTCGCCGCTGATTCCGGGATGGAGAGCGCTTGCTCGGGAGGAACTTGACGTGCGGGCATAGCCAAACTCTCTCGTTCATCGGCGGAAGGCTCTCTTCCCATTGCGGCGCTCATATGCCGAAGCCGAAGCCCATGAGGGCCCAACCTGCGCCCGTGCCACACGTCGTCCACGCGGAGGGAGGCCGCAGCGTTACAGAGGGCATGCCAGACTAGCTCAAAGAAACGAATGAGGAAGAGGCGGCGAAAGAGGCCCGGACCTGTTGATTGGGGTCTTGCCCAGATGGCAGAGCGAATAGAAGGACGACGACGAAGCAGTGGGACGCGAGCGGGAGATGAGAAGGAACGACGGCGAGGAGGGGGTGGGGCAACGAGAGACTTGAGTGACCATGTTGTGTGCTCTGCCGCGCGTCTCGCTGCGGAAAGATCTGGTGAGGATGAAGGGAACTCTATAGCTGGGGTATTGGGCGGGGTGGTGGATGCGAGGAGGTCGAATTTGCGGGAGATGTAAGAGAGGGAGTTCATCGTTGGGGGCGTTTGGGGGGTGAACTGGCCGTATTTAACTGATTACTAATCTACAGCCGCGAACGCTGTGCCCGTCTCTTTCCGTCCCTTCCGTACCCAATCCGAACTCGCTCATCAGTCAACTCGTCCAATCTGCTCACTCCCAACAACTGCATCCCCAGTATAATCTCCTCTCGAAGAACTGTCTTATAATCAGCCCACTTTCCTCTTGCATAGAGTCACCCTTACTTTCTATCACCCGCATACATCCCTCCTCTCCCCACACGCTGTTCGCATATAGGAACGCTCGCCCGAGTCCCACAGCCCGTGCTCCCAGGCAAAGGGCTTTGAGAATGTCCGTCCCTCGGGTCACACCCCCGTCGATAAATACCTGATGCCTATCCAACAAGTCTGGTCGATCTTGCTGCATCTCGTACAACACCGTCATCGGAGGTGGCGAACTGAATTCAACCCCGATGGGCTATTTCGTGTCAATTGCACGTGCGATAGCACTTACTAGTTCAGCTGTCGGCCGCCATGATTGGACAACACAATGCCGTCTACTTTGTACATTTCCAGAGCTCGCTCGGCATCCTGAAAACATAAGTATCGCACGTTGTCAATGACGTTCGCTTACCTCAAGACATTGGATGCCCTTGATAACAAGCGGAAGTTTGGTCAGAGTTCTGATCCAAGGAATGTCATCCCCTGAACAAGAGTTTCTCCATATATCTCTGTTCCTGGAAAACGTCATATGACTTACAGCACACGTCTGGGTCTTGGTATCCACCTATGGACTTATCGTTCGAACGTGTTAGCACCTTATCGCGGTCACCGGAGAGTGCCACGCACGTGTGCAATCCCTTTGCTTTCACTACTTGCCTTTCCGTTTGCCGCCGGTCCTTCCCAGTCACCTGTCGTACGTTGATCGAGTTCACGTTTGCCCGGCATTGCAGCGTCTACGGTAAGCATAATTGCACTGAATCCATTGCTTTGTAATTCCCGGACGACTTTTTCGGTCACGGCCCGGTCCTTGTTCATGTACAGTTGGAAGAATAGGTGCTGCTTGGGCTGCTTGACGGACATGATCTCAGCAACGGAGCAACTCGCATTATTAGAGATCTACATTGCAGTTCAGTAAGCCCTCTTCTTATGTCTTAAGCCTATCACTTACGCCTTGAAGAATCCCCGTTCTGCCAGCCGCGCGTACCAGGTTCATCTCTCCATCCGGGTGCCCGAGGCGTGCCAGTGCTGCCGGTGCAATAAAGATTGGCAACGAACAGGGCAATCCTAATACCGTGCTCGCCGTCGAGACTTGTGAAACTTTATTGAGTCTGTATGACAGTCGTACACATCTTCCGTTATTACCACGCGTTCAGGCTCACTTACACAAGGGGACGAAACCAGAAGCGGGAGAATGATTCGCGGTTCTCCGAGAATGCTGCCAGCATATTAATGCGGGGTCGAAAAAAAAACAGGCATGACTCAACTATTCTCATCGTCACTACCTGAACGATAGTAAGCCCAGGCTCTCGTGCTAAGCACTCCTTTCGCCAGTTTCTACGAGGATCAACAGCCGAAAAACCCCTTTATCCCGCCGAGTAGTCCTTACCTCGATTTCCATCAAGTTCAACGCGCGTCGCGGATGCGGAAGCGCTGTTCTCGCCCTCACTATACGATTCTCCTCGGCCGATGGTTTACTCATGGCGCGAGGAACTGTAGTTGGGTCGATGGGTCCGATGACTGAGTGCGGCAGCGTGTTAAGAGCGTCTGGTGGGTGTATCTGCATGAATTCTTTGCTGCACATCCGTAATTTCCATCAGTATGTTCAAAGGCGTCTAGATGGGATGTGCGCACGTCGCGTCCTTCCCCGCATATTTGAATAGCGGGCCGGTTCCGCCGGGGTGCGAAGATAGCAACGAGGTCACATCGTACACGATCCCACCGATCAACACC